>CM040431.1:16075027-16645468 GCA_022702705.1 Papilionanthe hookeriana x Papilionanthe teres | reverse complement strand
GATTTTACATCCAAGACCTGCACTCGCTTTAGGATTCCTTTCCTATTGCACTCGAAATACATCAAATTCAAACTTTTGGGTCGAGGATTTTATATCCAAGATCGCACTCGCTTTAGGATTCTTTCCTATTGCACTCGAAATACATCAAATTCAAACTTTTGGGTCGAGGATTTTATATCCAAGATCGGATCGCTTTAGGATTCTTTCCTATCGCACCTGAAATACATCAAATTCAAACTTTTAGGTCGAGGATTTTACATCCAAGACTCGCACTGCTTTAGGATTCCTTTCCTATTGCACTTCGAAATACATCAAATTCAAACTTTTAGGTCGAGGATTTTACATCCAAGATCGCACCGCTTCTAGGATTCTTCCCTATCGCACTCGAAATACATCAAATTCAAACCTTTTGGGTCGAGGATTTTACATCCAAGACTGCATCGCTTTAGGATTCTTTTCCTATTGCACTCGAAATACATCAAATTCAAATTTTTGGGTCGAGGATTTTACATCCAAGATCGCACTCGCTTTAGGATTCTTTTCCTATTGCACCTGAAATACATCAAATTCAAACTTTTGGGTCGAGGATTTTATATCCAAGACTACACTCGCTTAGGATTCTTTCCTATTGCACCGAAGTACATCAAATTCAACTTTTGGGTCGAGGATTTCATATCCAAGATCTGCATCGCTTTAGGTTTCTTTCCTATCGCACTTCGAAATACATCAAATTCAAACTTTTGGGTCGAGGATTTTACATCCAAGATCGCATTCGCTTTAGGATTCTTTTCCTATCGCACCGAAATACATCAAATTCAAACCTTTTGGGTCGAGGATTTTACATCCAAGACCGCATCGCTTTAGGATTCTTTTCTTATTGCACTGAAATACATCAAAATCAAACTCTTGAGGTTAAGGATTTTACATCCAACACCTCATTACTCTGAGATCTCTTCTCATTGCAACGATTCAATCTAATCAATCCAATTTTCTTTCGAGGTTGAAGATGTTACATCTAAAACCTCAGAATTCCAATTTTCATTTCAAATCAAATCCTTCAAATTAATTTTGACAAACTCCAATCTAAATTGAAACTCCAAATTGAAATCTAAACTCACACATCAAAACTTAAATTGAGACAAAATAAAATCCAAATCGAAATTCCCCCAGTCATGTGATTTGGAGTTTACCTCCTTTTCCTTTCCCGGCGAGAGTTCGGGAATCTCCGGTTTCGAGAGATATACTTGCTACTCCCCGGCGAAAACTCCTCTATTTCATCCTAAGTTTGTCACTTGGATGTTTGTGTTGGTTTTGTTGATCGTTTCGGTCAACACCAATACGTGCGGTGTGCTCCGTCGGCTCACCACACCTATCAGGGGTCCATTTGTTGACCTCATTTTTGATGAGGTCTTCTCTTCTTCTCTTTAGTACTTAGGATCTAGCCTTAGGCTTTTCCTTTGACTATCTTAGAAGACTAGAATTGGGACCCACCTTTTAGAAATTCAAACCACTTCTTAACTCCCCGCAAACTCCACAAACTCGATCGTAGACCCCTAATCACCTAGAGGGTTGAAATCAAATGTGGAAGTTTAAAGGATGAGTTCCTATAGGACTCTTTGGCCTTAGGAGCGCCTACCAGGTGGCCCGGTCGCAGTGAAGGGGCCGACTTACACACACCACACTTATACACTACACCTACACACTACACTTCCACATACCTCATAAAACCACACCCATACCTAACTCGACCTCCTCGACTCATGTAGGTGATCCACATGGATGATCCTTAACCCCTAAGCCCTTGGCTAAGAGGGTTAGGAACAACATAGTGAATGCCTCAAGTGAGTCCCTTCATGGCTCATGTGGGCTTGATATGGCTTCATGGCTCAACCAAAATGACTTCTTTCCACCCAAATTCACCCGATCTTCAATTTCCCAAATTTTCGATTTTTGATCCCCGGGACCCTACACCTACTTAAACCTACCCAAAACCCTTAAAATTACCCAAAATTCTCCAAAATTATTCCCAAACATTTCCACATCACTTAAACTGATCATCCATACCCAAAAATACCAAAAATTCCAAAAATACCTCCCAATACCCTCCAAATACCCAAAATACCCCTCTCGCCTAAAAATCCAAAAATTCAGAAAATTCCCAGAAAATTCCAGCAAATCCCAAATATTCCCAATTTCATTTTGTCCAACTACACCATGGGCCAATTTTGTCAATTTACCCTACTTTTGTCAAAACCCCCAATTTGACCCATTTTAACCCTAAGTGAACCCAATGTCAAACAAAACCTACCCAATTGACCCCAATTTTGGTCCAATTCAATTCTAAACTTCAATTCAACATAACCAATACCAATATAGACCAAATCCAAGCCCAATTTGATTGACATTTGGATCCAATCTCACTTTTGGCCTTAAAGCCCAATTTGGACTCATGACCTAAACCTAACCCAAACTCACCCAACTCAATTCCAATTAACCCCAAATCTTTTCTAAATCTTCCTTAACATTCCCACAAACAAAATACTAACATGATTTGCCCAAAATTTAGACCCAAACCCCACTCAAACTCAACCCAAGGTTAAAAGGCCCATTTTTGACCTAAACCCAAACCTAACCCAAATGAGCCCAAACCCCAAAATCAAAGCCCAACCAAAGTCAAAACCTCTTTGAAACACTAACATAAACATTTCTCAACATTGATTTTATATCAACTTCAACCCTAGCCCAACATTAGCCCAACTTAGCCCACTTGGACCTACATAAGCCCACTTACCAAATAAATCCAAATTCAAACCAATTCAACTCCAAATCACACCAAATTGATTCCAAGCCCTTCATAGAACATCCATAAACCAATTATGACATTTATTTGACAAAGTTCTTCACAAAATTTTTATCCAAATGCCCATCCTAAAATCAAAAGCCCATTTCCCTTAAACTTTCCTAAAAGCCCACTTCACCACATCCAAAGGCCCAAAATCTACCCTAAAGCCCACATGACATCTCCATTTGTCATCCACTTAATTAAATCCATTACCTAAGTCCTAAATTCACCATCAAATTATTCCAAATCAAGCTTCATCCAAATTTCCACCAAATTATCCAAAATCCTTAAAATCCTTTTTTATGAAATTGACCAAACTTTTTGCCAAGCCAAAGGTGAGCCATGAAGCCATGCATGAGCCACATGTGAGCCATGAGAGCTTTGGACACTCCACCATGCCATATTGGGTAAGAAGAGGGGGCTTTCCTTAATCCCTAAAGCTCATTAGCCTTAATCATGTTTCACCTAAACTTAAATTTAATCCAAATATATTTGGATGGAGACTTCTCCATGCCAAACCAGCTGATCCCTTTGATCCCCCACAGCATCCAAAGCCACCTTGAAGGGTGCACCAAGCCCAAATGGGTGGATTGACCCATTTAGACTCAAAACTAGCCATGCCACATTCTACTTTGAATCAAAGCCTTTACACATGGCAATGGCCAATTGCTTGCACCAAGCCCCAGCCCTGACCCACCTGACCTTGAGGGTGACCCATGCCTGGCCGGCCGGCCACCAGGCCGCCGGAAAACACCATGGCCGAAAGCTCACATGTGAGCCAACTTTGAAATTCTCACCTGCTGAGCTGCCCCATCCCCGACGGCCATTGTAGCTGTTCTTCTCTTGCCAAGAGCAGCTGATCCCAAGCCCTAACTCTCCCTGGGAGACCCTCCACCCTCTCCTATTTAAACTCCACCTCTCTCGGCCATGAGAAGAGCTAAGCACAAACCTTGCCAAAACTCTGCCAAAATTGTTCCAGACTCCTCCCCATACACAGAGCACTTGATCCCCAGTGAGATCCCCTTGCCATTTCTCCTCTGTGAGCTCAATTTCAGAGTTGAAATTCCACTCAAAACCAGGACACTTCTCCACAGTGAGCCAATTCCCAAATTGATTGGTTCTACACCTTCACCAGACCGAGGGAAGGTGTCCACCACGAAAAGCCCCATCTCCGAGCCACCCGGTTGCTCCGAGCCTCCAAGCTTTGTGATCGGGCTTGGTCGAAATCACATCCGGACAATTCACCGCACCGGAGACTTCATCCGGAGCTTGCTGGGATCCAATCGAAGGTGCAACAACTCTCGGATTGAAGCCACACTTATCCGAGCAAAGGTATGAGCTAATTCTTCATCCCGAGCTTCGGAGATTCTCCATTTCAAATACCTTATTTTCGATGCATGTTAACCGTATAGATGTGTTCGTCTCTTCAAGACGAATCCATAGAGCATAAGAACATAAAAATCCATTGAGTATCGAGTGAGATCTTAGAGATTTAGTGTGGACGGCTCTCGGGTGAGGACGCTCGGGGACGATGAACGGATGCCGTCCATTCAATACACGCGCGGACGAATGGCTCAGATGGCGTCGGACCAAGAGACGGTACGAGAACCGCGGGGCCCGGGCTGCTGACTCAGGTGGCGGCGTCGAATGGGAGCGCGACGCGTGTGCGTTCGGAGCTGCCGAGGTTGACGCGGCGCCGCGTGGATAAATAGAAAATTAGGATATTTTTCTATTTATTTAATTCCCTAAACTTCAAAAATTCATATCTCCGTGTAGAAAAATCGAAAAATAAAATAAAAATACCCTCTTGCTCAGTGAACAGAGGAGAATAATGTGGAAAAGAAATCATTTAATTTCATCAAGTATTTTATTTTTATAATTTATTTACTCTCTGCATTATTTTAATTCTCCATGCATGCATACAATTCACCATGGCATGAGACCATAGGGCTTTTGAAGCCTCTAAATTTGGGAACATTCCCTGAATTTTCCAAAGTCAGAGGCCATCCCTATGAAAAGTTATTGATTTTTCAAATTCAGTTACTCGTTTTGAGTATTTTAATTCCAATAAATAGCATGTTGTGAAATAAATTCTAGGAAAATTTGGTGATGTTTCTTATGACCAGAGAACCTTAGGAAAAATAGGTTTTGACTTAGTTCATTTAAAACAACCCTAATTGGCTTAAAAGCCCAAAATAGGTCTTTAATTAATTAAAGTTAACCATGCATCAAATTGACTTGAAATCAATTCTCCACTGACCTTTAGGATCAGAGGAACCCACCATAAAAATTTGAGGTCAATTGGACTTGGTTAGCCCCACTAATTGGGTTGATTAAGCCACTTAGTCATTTTAAACTTAAAAAAATTCATAACTTTCAAAATACCTTTCAAAAATTCACCAAATTGGTTTTGGAGCCTCTCTGATATCAGGGGACCCTAAGAAAATTAAAATTTCAATTTTCTAAAAAAGTTAATTTTTAATCATATTTTAATATTTTTAATAATTAAAAAATAATAACAATCACAAAAATAATAAAATTCACCAAAATGTCACATTTTGAATTTTAATCACATAGAAACAAATCCCACATTTTTCTTAGGTCTATTTGGTGAGATATTAAATTTTAAAGCTTTAAGGTAATTTTAAAATTAAAAAAAAATGTATTTTCTAGCATTTTCACTAAAATAATTATAATAAATTATAGAAAAATCAGAAAATTGCAAAATTTGCTTCTTTGGTTTCCTTGATATCAGAGAGATTTTTGAAAATTATAAAATCCATTTTTCAACATTTATTTTATTTTTAAATTAATTAACACTCCAAAACTTAAAATAATTATAATAAAAATAATATAATTCAAAAAATCACCAAAATTGGTCCAAGTTCTTCTCTGGTCATTAGAAATGTCCCCTAATTTTCTTAAGGACAGAAACTTACCCTTGGTCATGTTATTAAATTTTCCTTGGAAATCTCTATTTTCCACCAAAAATAATTATATAAATAAATTAAATACAGAAAAATCACATTTTCTCCTCTCATGTCTTTATTGACACATGAGTGAAGTCACATAAAATTTCAAGTTCATTTGAGTTCAATTTAGTGAGTTATGAAATTATTAAGTTTAAAGGGTAAAATAGTAATTAAAATTTTAATCCTTAATTAAAACTTTAGGTTTAATAAAAAAATTAACAAGTAAAATATTTGATCCTAATCTAATTTGGATGATTGAAATTTAAATAATTAAAGGGTAGAAACCCATTAAGCAATTTTAAAATGATTAAACTTTAATTAAATAATGGATTAAATTTGGAAGAATAATAAAATTGGAATTATTAAAATAGGGATATTATTAGGAAGAGATCCCTAAATTAATTATCTCATTAATATTCAATTCTTAATTAAAATGATAACTCAAATTTAAAATATTAAAAGACTTAATTATTAAACCCTTTTAAAAATTTCAATTAAAATTAAAAATTAAATTAAATTAAATAAATTAAATTAAATTAAATTAAATTAAATTAAATTAAAATTATATTAAATTAAATAAATTAAATTAAATTAAATTAAATTAAATTAAATTAAAATTAAATTAAATTAAATAAATTAAATTAAATTAAATAATTAAATAAATTAAATTAAATTAAAATTAAATTAAATTAAACTAAATCAAATTGAATTAAAATTAAATCAAATCAAATTAAATTAATTTAACATCAAATCAAACTCAATTGAATTAAATTAAATTAAAACTCAATTAAATTAAATTAAATTAAATTAGATATAACATCTCCAAAGAAATAAAGAATTCAAAATAAATCTAAAATAACTTGAACACTATTCTAAATTTAAACTTATTAATGGAAATTAAACTAAATCACAAACCATTTGAACACCAATTTACCCTCAAAAGTTTTAGTTATCATAACTCCTAAACGAACATTAAATGAAATGTTACTTCACTTATAGGATATTCAAATGTCCTAGTTCATCGAAGCAAGATAACAACAAAGCTTGAATTCTCGGACGATTAATTCATTTGTATAATTAAACCCATTTGGACTTAAAACAATCCTAGAAAATATTGAAAAGATGTTTAAGATTATTCTTAAGCACTTCCTCAATATGATAAGACATTTATAAGAACAATTGGACTTAATTGTTCTTTGATGAAGAAAATCGTCCTTAAACCAAAACACAAAGAACCTAGACGTCATAGGAGATGACTACGCATAGGATTAGGAATTTGGTGAAAACCATAACCTTTCCCTTAGCTTTACCTAGGAACTTGCTTAAATATTCTAATTGTGTTTTAAGTGTAGCTTGGGATGACGGGAAGACCCTCCAGGTACGCTTTTATTTTATTGCAATTTACTTTCTCGGCAATTTACTTTCCCGCAATTTACTTTCTTGCAAATGTACTTTATTTTTCTTGCATGATAAAACAATCGTTGCATGAAAACCCACACCTTTAGGATAGTCCCTAAAGCCGAAACCAAACTAAGTTAAAAGTCATTGCAAGATAAAATTCACCGCCACAACATTTCAAAATATAAAACAACTCAAAATTTAATCACAAACAGAACACAAAACTATAATTGCAACTAAATTAAAACGTCCTGTTGGATGATCGGGAATACCTCGGATGATGTAACCTACGTGTTGCTAACGGGATTTCCCACGGTCTAAATGAAAGTGTGGAACTCATTCAGTTGAGTTTAGCAAATTCATCTGGACTAAGTGAATCCGATAAAAATAATGATGCCGGAAGGATGGAACCGCGGGATCTTAACCGGTGTCGTTATAATCAACTTTAAGATTTGTTTTAATCAAAACACAAAAAAACACTTGAAAAAATTAAGACTTCTCTAAACCAAAACACTTTTCTCATCTCCCGATTTATGATTTCTAAAACTAAACCTCTCGCAACAATAAGGAGCTCGGAGCATGGTGGGCAGCACGGCCATCGTCGTCAGCAAAACTTGAACCTACTTCAGCAAAACTTTCCTAAAATTAAATAACCAAGCCATAGGATTTCGAGGTAGTTTGCCTAGTGCAACATAAATCCTCAACTCTTCGTTAGGCACTTGCATTGCAAATTAAGCCCTAACCGGTCTTAGGATTCCGAGGTAGTCGTCCGGTACGACAATAAACCCTCACATCTTCGAGGCTATTTGTTTGATTTTATCATACAAATATAAGCTCTAATTAATTAAAATTGGCGAAGATCAAAACATTTAAATAAACATTAGGACTTTCCTAAATCCAAGCCAAACAATACGATAGTCGGGGATTACCGAAGTTCGCTTCGAATCTGTAATTTCTCCTACTTTTCTTCCTTTGAATTCTCAAAATAAAATGTTCCAAATTTGATCCATTCCCTATTGAAATTCCAAAATTCAATCCCTTGAAAACTTAAACTTTGAAATCCTCGAGAGCGAGATTATTGATTATTATCGAGAGTTTTCTTAGGTGATTCCCATCACTTAAGATGTAATTAACTATAGGGGCTTGCCCTTATAGGGAATTTTAAAGAACCCGAGTAATATAAACCCTGTTTAATGCTTTCATATTAAGCAGGGGAATTTGTCGGCTTATAAAATTGGTTCGCAGACCAAACGGATGTCACAAACCTTCTAGTTTATTTAATCGAGCCCCACCGTCAAGCAGTGTGTTTATCCTTAGGGATAGATACACGGTTTGTAGTGCGGTGCTCGTTTATATAAACTATTTGGGATGTGAGACCGGTTTAATCTCATATCTTAAAACCTTCAAATTTAAAATTATTTTCAAAATCAAATACTACTTTTCAAATTATTTATTTTAATTAAATTAAAATTCGCCGACAGCTTCTGTTAGGCGACCCCCCTTTTCAAAATAAAACACACAACCTAAAAATATGCCGACATAGGCTCAGTTGTCCTACAAGATGTCTAGAAGACTTGTGAAATGGTCTAGAGGATACCTAGATATTTCACAACCATTTTGAACTTTCTTGAGTTCATTTCAAGCTTATCATAATTATTAAATGTTTTATCTATTTTATACCCTTATGCTCAATGAACTAATGCTTTAATTATCCTCAAAATGTGGGGTAAATATCATTTGATATTTCATTTCAGAATTATGTAAATAGGGCCTTTAGAGGCAAATTAATTTATGAAAGAATTCAACCAATTTTGATGGGCTTGTATTATTTTAAAAATGTATTTTAAAATTAATTAATTTTTCTTTTCTAGACCTCATTAACTAGATTTGATTAAGCCCAGTTTCACTGTCAAGCCCTTGAGACTTTAATGGGTATATTTGGAAGTATAGGAAAATATTGACTTATGTGATTATGACTCTATTTAATCCATATCAAATTATTAAAATTATCATTAGGCACCAATTAGGGGTATTAAATCAACACATTATTGACTTCCAAAGTCCAAACCCTAACTTCAAGGATCTTTTAGTTTTAATTATCTTCCAAATTGATATAATTAAAGAAATTGCCAATTTATCCTTTAATGTGCCAAAAGTGAGATTGGTTTCTACCATTTATCCCTTTATATTTTAGTCATTTCAACATATTTGTTAAGATCATTCATTACCCATTTCCCATTTTTTAATTAAGCCTAAATATTGATTAAGGCTAAATACTTTAAAATTACACTTTTGCCCTTAAAGGCCTTACCACTTCATAATTAATTATATTTAATGCAAATGACTTTAAAATTTTTTTGCTACCCCACTCATTGGTCAATTAAAGCATTAGAGGAGAAAATGTGATTTTTCTTAATTTAATTTAATGTATACAATTATTTTTCATGCAAAATAAGGCATTTCAAAGGAAATTTAATAACTTAGTCAAAACAATGTTTCTGTCCTTAAGAAAATTATTTGAGGTTTACATAGACCAAATGACCACTTGAAATAAATTTCATGATTTTTTGAATTTTGTTTTAATTGTTATAATTATTTCAATTTTTGAAGTATCAATTAAATATAAAATATTATTTAATTGAAAACTTAAGTTTTATATTTTTTTTAAAATCACTCTAAGGTCTGGGGATCCAGATAACCAAATTTTTTATTTTTGTGATTTATATTTTAATTATTAGAATTATTTTAGTGAGAAATTACGGAAATTCCATTTTTTAGCCTTTAAAAATAATTTTAAACCCTTCAAATTTAATATTTTTATTAAGAGAGCTAGGAAAATTATTCCAATTGTTCCTAAATGATTAGAAGACAATATAGAAAATTTCCATTAATTTATTAATTTTGTGAATTTCATTAATTTTTAATTATTTAAATATTAAAATAATGCTTAAAAATAAAAATTTTATTTTAATTACAATTTTATTTTTTAGAGACTCCTCTAATCACAGAGAACTCCCAAAATTAATTTGGTAATTTTTTAAGTGTATTTTAATTATTATAATTATATAAATGTCCAAAATGTGATTTAACTTGGAAAATTCATTTAAGTATCTAAATTAACTCCAATTAAATTAAAATTTTTATGGGAGTTCTTCTGACCTTAAATTACAATGGAGAGTGATTTTTAGGTTAGTTTCATTTATATTTAATTCAATTTATTTTTATTTAAGCTTTAGGTCTTAATTACAATTAGATTTAATCTTAATGAGTTAACTAAGTTTATATTTTTCTATGTTCTTTTGGTCACAATGAACTGACCAAAATTTACTTTAGATTTTTCTGATAAATATTTTAATTATTATAATTTTTTGACCAAAAAAGACACCTAAAACTTGTAAAATAGAGATCTCTTCACATAGGTCTCCCTGACCTTGGAAAAATTAGGAAATATCCACCATGACAGAGGGAACAAGACTCCCAAAGATTAAGCTATGGTGAAGTGTCTATGAAAATCTAGAATCAAAATACTCAAAACAATATTTAATTAATTAAAAATAAAATAAACATTAAATAAACTTTAAATCAATTCCACAATGTTCTCCTCTGTCACTAAGCAAGAGGGTATTTTTATTTTATTTTTCTAATGTATTTACACAAAGTTATGAATTTCTAAAGTTCTACTGATTTAAATAAATCAAAATATCCTTATTTTTTACTTATCCAACTCATCCTCGGTGGTGTCAACCCTGGTTGGATGCTGTAATCTCATTTGATGGCGCATTCACGGATTATAGCTTCTTCCATCGCAATCTCATTTGTCCATTTGATAAACGCGTGATCCAACGGCTGCTCATCTTCGTCCCCATCTGGTAGAACCCGTGGACCATTCACCTTAAAAATCTAATTTCTCGAGCTACACTCAATGAAAACTCTTCGAGCTTGGTCCAAGAAACTCGTCTAAGCATAGCGAACACATTCATACAACTAACATGGCATGAAATCAACTCAGCATGTGTGGAGAATTAAAAAGAGCTCAGGAAGAGGTGAGACCTTTATACCTTAGTCTGAGAGGGGAGGCCTCCACCAGATGTTCTTGGCACATTCGTAGAGGTCCAAGGAGCTTGCGGGTGAAGTCCCTTGCTTTGGTGAATTAGCTTGACCCAAATTTGATCAAGGCCGAATTTGAGTTTTGATAGTCAAGTATGGAGGCTCTGTATGATGGGGCTTTTATAGGGAATTAACTTCTTTTAATCTGGGGATGGAGTAGGGAAAGTTAATTTAGGGTTTAATGAACTATGGTGGAGTGTAGGAGAATGTCCTGCTTTTGGCTGATTTTAAGCTTTGAAATTGAGCTTGGGTAGAGAAAATTAGGTCAGGAGAATGGTTGGGAAGAGCTTAGGAGGTCTCAAGGAGGCTGTGGAAATAATTTGGCAGAGTTTCCCCTATGTTCAGTGAGTTATCTCTGTTTGGCCATGAAGGTTGGTGGTTTAAATAGCCATGGAAGGGGTGGCTGTCAGGGCTCTAATTTTGGTGCCAAAGTTTACTTACGTGGAGAGCTGAACGGCGCCAATGGCCAAAAGGGGTGAGTCGCATTGGATGGGTGAGTTTGGGCTTGCTTTGGCTATGGGTGGCTCTCGGGTTTTAGCTCCTCTAGCAACTAGGTCGGCCGAGAAGGACAGGGGAGTTGGCCGATGGTTAGGTGGTCAGGTTGGTAGGCCATCAATGTAATTAAATGGGTTTGGGGAAAGCTTGGGGTGGAGCAAA
The DNA here is from genome assembly GCA_022702705.1 of Papilionanthe hookeriana x Papilionanthe teres. Lineage (NCBI taxonomy): Eukaryota > Viridiplantae > Streptophyta > Magnoliopsida > Asparagales > Orchidaceae > Papilionanthe > Papilionanthe hookeriana x Papilionanthe teres. The sequence continues at coordinate 16,633,492 of CM040431.1, read as the reverse complement.
AAGGATTTGGCCAAATAAGGAAGGGGATCCCTTAATTTAGAAGACCCTTGGTTCATGGCTCAATTAGGTTGGTTTAGGTGGATCTAGAGTGGTTCCAAGGGCCCAAATGTTGGCTCTGGTGGATTCAATTTGGTCACATTAGGTTAGATTTGGCCATATTGGATCATGGGTTCAATTTGGCTCATATGGGGTCAAGTTGGGCTAGGTTGGGTTTGATCTTGGGTTGAGTCAAATTGATTGCTCAAATTGGTGTGTATGATTGTTATAAAGAGTTTAGAAGAGGATTGGGGTGGTTTTGAATAGGTTTGGGGGATCAATTTGGCTTGATTTGGGTATTTGGTCAATTTTGGGCATGTTAGGTTAGCTTGGGTTTAGGTTAGGCTAGGGTTGGGTCCAAGGCCACTTGAAGCTTTCTAATGGTCCATGGGGATGTTAGAAGAGTTCTTGATATTATTTGGGTGCAAATTTTGGGATTGGAACATTCAATTTGGTGGATTTGGACATGTGACATTTGGGGCAAATTTGGAGATTTTGGAATTGGTTGGACTTGGGTGAGGTTTGGGCTCAAATTTGGGGAAATTGATGGTTTAATTTGGTTTAGGGGAATGTCATGAGGGTTTAGAATTCAAAATTAGGGGAAATTGATTGTCATTAGGTTTAATTAGGGGAATTGGGTCATAAGGTCAAAATTGGGCCTTTTTGGTTTGGGTTCAAATTGAGCTCAAATGTGAGTCAATTGGGCTTGAATTTAGTTTCAATTGAGATTAGGGATGTTAAATTAAAGTTTGGAATTTAAATTGAGGAAAATTGGGGTTGATTAAACGGACATTTGGGGTGATTTGGGCATTTTGGGCCTAAAAGGGCAATTTGAGGCTTTTGGTCAAATTGGTAAAATTTGGTCTAATTGGGTCAAACAAAGTGGTTTAAATTGAAACTGGGAGGTTTTGGGAATTTTTGGGAAATTTTTTTAAATATTGAAAATTTTGGCTTGGAGGGGCATTTTGGTAATTTTTGGTATTTTTTAGGTTATTTTAGTAATTTTGGTAGATTTGGAGTGTTTTGGGTATTTTGAGTGGAGAGGAATGTTTTGGGATAATTTTTGGGAAATTTTGGTAATTTTTGTTGATTTTAGGAATTTTGGGCAAAATTAGGACTTTTGGGTTAGCTTAGTCATTTTGTAGAGTTTTAGGGGTAAATGGGTCAAAAGTTTGGATTTTTGGTAAACTTTGAATTTGAATAAGATTGATAACACATTTGACCTCCATGCCAAACCCTAGTTTGGGGCTAAGAGTTTGAGGAAACCACCCACATGAGTTCCCAAAAGTGTAGGGGATCAAGTGTAAGGAAGCTTGGTATAGAGTTGTGAGGTAGTGTGTGAGAGTGTAATTTGCAAGTGTGTGTGAGAGCCTGATCCCCGAATATTTATGCTTATGTTTTACACTTTAAATTTCTTTTCAACAACAATATCTCTTTCTTTACAATGGCACAAAAAACTTGATTCTGAAGCAAATAAGAAATCAAATTTAATTATTTTATAATATAAGATTCTACGCAAATATACGTATCGTTTATTAAGTAATATAGGACTTTCTGATTAAGCTCCGAGATATCAAACTCATAGGGAAATGTTCTAAAATTTTAAATAAAGTAGAAAAACTAATTTTTACTTTTTAAAATGATTTCGTAAGTTATGTTTTAAAGATAGAAAGTTTAAATTCTTTTTAATAATTTTTTTAAGAGAAAGTAAAGCAACCAACTAAAATTATCAAGACTATAAAAACGATATGAAACAAATGAGAATAAAATATCTTTTTTCTCCTCAATGAATCAGTAATAATTATGGAATTTCTTTGTGGAAGTATCTAAATGTGTTGTGCCAAAATGAGCCTTTATATTCTTTACCCTTACTTGGTTCTATAAAGAACATATGATAATATGAAGTTTTGAAATCTTGTAGATGGGTTAGGCAGGGAAGATACTAGCTCTCACTCTATAGTTCTCTCTTCTCCCTCCACCTAGGGGCTAACATCTCATAACAAAACTTAAAATATCAAACTAAATTGGGGGCTTTAGTCTGTCACTCTAAAGTCCTCTACTTCTACACCTAATCAGAAGCATATCTCCCTATTTATTTGCACTCAACTATATGGACTACATTCTCACCCATACAATTTCATGTGATTCTTTCCAATTGTCGATTAAGACAATAACGCATTAATTCTTACATGTTCTTACAATAAATTTTAACAGCTTAATTGGCCAAATCAAGAAGTAGATGAAGTCAATGTAGTGAATCATCCAACTTCTTCCAACATTAAACACCTATACTTCACACAACTTCCATCCATAATTTAATTACTTCATCAATTAAAAGTAAAGAGATAAATAAAACTACTCAGAACTCATGGAGAAAACACAAACACAATTTGATTTGAAAGCAGAGATCATAGTGAAAACACAACAAGTCTTACTTTAAAACCAAATGTAAGAATAAAGATACAAACTTCTCTGAAAATCTTCTCCACAAGACTCTTTAAGTTCCTCTGAAACTTTGTTTTCCACTAGATGACTCCTCAAAGAGAGTCACCCAACTCTGTATTCTCCAACTCTGACTTTAAACTCCAATACAAACTAGATAAATGGATGAAAAAAAATTGGTGAAAAGAAGGCTTCAACACCAAGTCTTTCCCCTTTAAAAGTCTCTATAAGACTCTAATGACTCACTAAAAACTCTTTACACACAGTAAAAATAATCTCAATAACCCTATTATCCGATTACAAGTCATTAGTGGAAAGCAAAGTTCTTAAGTAAATGAGACCAACTTAAATTTTAGAAAGTTCTTATGTAAAGGATAATGGAAAATATGAGTTCCTATTTAATTCAGAAATACTTGTATATTTTTTCAAAATATAGGATTTAACTTTTTATTTTTCTCACTTAAAAATTTTTATTTGAAAATAATTTTACTTACTATATTATAATCTTAAGCTTTAGATTTTCTCAAAACTTGTATTTTAAACTTTAAGTATGGAACCAATATTTAATTAAGCCCTTAAATCTTCAAGCTTCTCCTTCCTTATTTTTCACATACTATACTTTTTCTCTTTTTTCTTTTTCTTTTTCTACTTTTTTTATAAGGCAATGATTACTGTATCTAAATAGGTCTTTAATGATTTTGAATTGCATCCTTCCATTTAAAATAAAGGTTTGATATATATCATTCACTTAAAAATCATAATAATAATATTGTTCAAAATTATTTTTCAATAAACGAAATTTAAGTTTTGAAAAATAAAAGTCAAATCTTCTATTTTACCAAAAATACAAAATTTCCTACTAAAGATAGTTTCACTATATTTAACATTTGTTTACTAAGAAAATTTTAACTTTAAAATTTTCATCATTACTATAAATTTTAACTAAATTCTCTTACTCATTTCTATATTCAAAATTTTACTTCCCTAATACAAATTCATATACATAATTATTTTCAATCAAAAATCAAATTTTATTTATAGTATTCTTAAGAACAAATAAAATTTTAGTTTTTAAAAATTTATTTTTAAATTACCCCCAACTTTGTAATTTTAGTTAGGAAAGAAAATTTGAAGCATAAGAAATAATACATGAGTAAGAATTAAAAACTAAAATAACATGCTTACAAAAATCTTCATAACCTAAATATGCAAGTATAACAGTTTAAAAACATGAGTAAACAAAAATCAAATTCAGTTTTTTAATTTTTCATAACATAAAAATTTCAAAAGACTTCTACAGTTGTGGAGGTTTTCAAAGCAAACACACACAAACTTAACATAACAAAAATCACAACAACACAAGAAAATATATGGTAGCAAATTTTGAATAGTATAAACATGCAATTTAAATAGTGGTTTCTAATAGTGTTCTAAATTTTCTTAATAGTTTTTGGAATTAAATTATACACTACTAAAAACACAATACACTTTAAAACATTTACTACCACAAACACATCACAACATTACATCACAAATATTATAACTATCACAAAATATAAATCCAACACAAATATATCTAAATGTGCACCACAGAAATAGCCCACACAAATCAGTGTTCACAACATAATACAATAAAAAATTAAAAGTCCGAACATCACAAAGCACAAATACAAACATCATAAACTCAACAAATAAAAATCCTACTCATCACCCCCATCATCATCATCTCCTTCATTCCAATATTTGGAAGATATATATGGATAATATATGGATGAGGAGGCATCTCAGCACTACGATCTCCTCTTATTAGTCTGTCCATATATTGTTGATAATTCTCCTCATACTCATCATGTTTTTGAATATATCTTTCAATGTTTTCCACCTTTCCATCCATATCTTTAACATGTTCTCTGGTTAAACTAACTTTCTTTAAAATCTTATGTATCAGCTCAGCCTGTGAATCAGAAAACTGGCCTCTAGATGATGATGCTTGAAAATTAAAAGCATGAGAAGTAGAAGCAGATGCACCGGGAGCTCTAACAGATCCTTATTTCCAGCTAAATTTTGAATGTACAGTGTAAGTGTTCAAATTTACACTGTTAAAATGTCTAAGTGGTTGAAGAACCTCTTCCCAAGTTTCAAACTTTACACCAAACTGCTCACAAAGTGAATGGATCAGGGAAGGAAATCCCATACTTGCAGTAGTGACAGCTCTGGCACAGTTGATAATATAATAAAAAATAATCGCTCCAATGTCTATCGGCCTTCCATGTAACATGACTTGAAGGTAATAACTTAGATGAGATAAAATAATGCCAAGCCTTGGAGGTGGCATTTGACTTTGAGGCTTAAAAGTTCACACTTCTTTAATTTGTAATTTTCTAGAGACCTCTTCCATCAGTAAGAAAAGACATAATCTCTTCCAATTCCCCTTCAGTAGGATGATAATTTGCATAATAAAAAAAATATTTCAGGAGGTAGTGGGTAAAAGGTATTGATTACCGCAGAAGAAAAATCAACTTGCTGTCTTTGAACCATCACTAGATTTTCCTCTGCTGTTGGCAAGTTAGCATAGAACACTTAACACAGAAATGACAACAACAGTGGAGAAGCAACAATAATTTTTTAATTTTTTCCGATCAATCATTTCTTCAATATCCCCTCCCGGTCTACTAAAAAGCCTTTTCGAAATAAACTCACGTGATGAAAGTGCATCAATGTAACAATCCTCAGCTCTTAAACTGACATACTTATCTGAATTGAATCTAGCCTTCCCCTTCAAGGGCTTCAATTTTGGAGCCATTTCTAAAATTTATAAAAATTCACCACAAATTCCAAAATCAAACTAAACTTGCTAAACTTAATTTCAAAAGACAAAATCTTCTAAATCTAAGTAATTTCTCAAGCTTTTTCTTAAATTTTCACCATGAATAGTGATTTTCAGATTTCTCAAGAATGTACTCAAAATACATGGTGAAAATAAAAAAAAAATTCTTAGGAAAGGTGCTCATACCTTAAAGAGTTGACATCTAACAAATATCATCGAAAACGGATCCAAAATGAACCAAATAGGTAATGTCCTAGGATCCTATTTTGCGAATTTGGGAGGTTGAAGGTGACAATGGGGAAATAATGTCATTTTTTGGGTTTTTAACGCCTGTAAACCGATTTTCGTGAACCGGCACCTATGTGCGACATTAGGACTCTTAGCCACAAGTTCTGGTGCTTAACCGTCGAGGGTTTGACACTTAGCTGCCAGTGCACAGATTTTGTCAATTATGTTAATCGCACTAAAACACCTAGTTAATCACCCTTAAACAATTTAAATAATTTTTTCTACCCCATGCACACTTCTAATACTCCAAAATCACACTTTAATATCAATCAATTCAATTAAGATGTAACAAATATAAATTAAGATGTAACAAACTCATAACATAAATATTAGAATGATCACAAACACTAAACATTAAACATAGATAACTAAATCAAAGGACCACACTTAAATTAAATTCCACTCTCCAGTAGGTGTAATACATCCAGAACCACCATTAGTTTCATTTGAACCATCTGGATTGTAAATATGATAAAAACGGATGATAATTTAAAACTCTCACAGAATTTTCTTCTATCCATTTGTTCTTCAGAAACTTCATTTTATCCGCTTCTTCCAAATGACTTATATGATTGAATTGCTTTTTTAGTTGCCATCCATGTACGCTAAATGTGTGTTAGTTTCATTTACCTTTACTTCGATTGAAGCCACAATAGCCTTGATCTTTGCAATCCTTTCTGCGATTCCTTGGATTCTAACAGCTAGAAATTGGTTGAATAACTCTTGTGCACTCTCACAAATGAACTTCTTCATGTTGGCTTCCTCTTTCTTCATAACTTTGCTACCCCAAGAAGAAATTTTTCTCTCAAAATACTTTTCTGAAAATTCAGAAGTAAAAAGAGGAACTAGGGCAAGTATATCTTAATTTTGGGTCTTTTTATAAACTTGTGAAGTCTTAAAAACCGACCCTAGACGTGTTTTAACTTCTAAATAACTCCTGAAACCACTTACCCATTATTCAGGCTTCTAAAACCACATTTTCACATTTTTGTAGCTCTAGCGCCTAAGCGCCAACTTGCGGCACATATCCGCCAGTACTCATTTTAGCACAGGTCTACTAAACATCCAAATCTTCATTCTGACTCCTCTAAGTCATCAAATAAGGTCACATAAACACCACTATAACATAGAAACTTCAAAATACTACCATAATTTCTCAAATTAAACCAAATAAAAGCACAAAAATCAAACATAAATCAAAGCACACCGATAACTATGGGTTGTCTCCCACAAAGCGCTTGGTTTAACGTCTTCAGCTTGACATACCTAGAGCATATCCTGAGTGACCCAAAATCAGATTATCATCGAGTTTAGATTGATTGACTGAAAAATAAGGTTTTAATCTATGACCATTGACTTTGAATATTTTTTCAGTCTTAGGATCCTTAATATCTACAACTCCATAAGGATAAACTTTCATCAAAATAGATGGGCCCATCCACCTGGAATTAAGTTTCCGGCAAATATTTTCAATCTAGAATTATATAAAAAAATTTTTTCCTGGCTCAAGATTTTTAGGAAGAATCTTCTGATCATGCCACAACTTCATCTTTTCTTTATAAATCTTAGCATTTTCATAAGATTCATTCTTTATTTCTTCAAGCTCATTTAATTACAACAACCTCTTTTCACCAGCATCTTCCAAACTATAATTGAAATCTTTAATATCCCAATATGCTTTATGCTCAAGTTCTTTTTCAAAAGTTAGCCTATATGGGGACATTCCTACAGGAGTTCTGCTTGCAGTCCTATGAGCCCACACAGCAAAATCCAGTTTGATTGACCAATCCTTTATGTTTGGATTAATATTCTTTTTTAATATTATTTTAATTTCGCAACTGGATAATTCAACCAAACCACTTGTCTGCGGATGATAAGTAGTAGCGATGCGATGGTTAATATGATATTTATTTACTAGCTTTTCTATAATTGCATTTCTAAAATAACTTCCCTCATCAGTTATGATTACTCTTGGTATTCCAAATCTACAAAATATATTCTTTCTTAAAAACATTGTAACACTTTGAGCATCACATCGAGGTAAAGCAATAACTTCTATCCATTTGGATACATAGTCTACTGTTATCAAAATGTATATATTTCTGAAAGATGGTATAAATGGTCCCATGAAATCTAATTATCAAACAGCAAATATTTCAACTTCCAACATATAATTGAGGGGAATATCATTTCTTCTAGAAATATTGTCTACACATTGACATCGATCACAATTTTTAATTTTAGCATTAACATCTTTAAAAATTGTAGGCTAATAAAATCTATATATAAGATTTTATATGTAGTTTTATCAACTCCAAAATGTCCCCCATAATCAGAATTATGATATTTTTGAATAATTTCATAAGTTTCTTCTAAAGGCACACATCTTCGAATAATCAGATCCTTTCCTTGTTTATATAAAAACGGGTCATCCAAAAAATAAGTCTTAGCTTCAGATAAAAATTTTTTCCTTTCTTGGTATGTCAAACCATAGGGTAAAATATCACGGACAATAAAGTTTACAATGTCAGCATACCACGGAACATGCCACTCATTGATAGTGAACAATTTTTCGTCAGAAAAATGTTCATTAATTTTATTTTCATAGCAGAGAGATTTTTCATAATCAAGCCTGGATAGATTATCAGCAAATTGATTATTAGCACCTTCCTATCTACTATTTCAAAATTATGTTCTTGCAAAAGAAGAATCCATCTTGTAAGTCTCAGTTTTGCATCTTTATTTTTCATTAATATATAATAGCAAAATGGTCAGTATGCACCACACATTTTGGTCAAATTAAATATGATTTGAATTTATCAAAGGAAAATACTATAGCTAATAATCTCTTCTCATTTGTGGTATCATTAATTTGAGTTTCGTTAAGAGTTCTACTATCATAGTAGATCACTGAAATTTTTATCATATCTCTAACCCAAAACAACTCCAATAGCATAATCACTGGCATCACACATTAATTCTAGATTTTTCCCAGTTTAGTGAAATTATAACAAGTGCAGTGATTAATTTTTTTTAATGATTCAAAAGCTTTTAGGCATTCTTCATCAAAATAAAAAATCACATCTTTTTCCAGTAAACAGCATAAAGGCTTTGAAATTTTTAAAAGTCTTTAATATAACGCCAGTAGAATCCAGGATATCCCAAAAAACTTCTAATCTCCCTTACATTTGTTGGGCAAGGTAAATTAGCGATAATTTGAATTTTTACAGGATCTACCTCCATACTATTTTCTGATATACATGTCCCAATACAATTTCTCCTGCTACCATAAATTGACACTTTTCCCTATTAAGGACTAAATTATTTTCTTCACAGTTCTCAACATGATTCAAATGAAATTATAAACACTGAAAAGTCATTCATAAAAACTTCAATTCCTTTTTCAATTAAATCACAAAAGATTACCATCATACATCTCTGAAATGTAGCAGAGGCATTACATAAGTCAAAGGGCATTCTTCTAAAAGCAAACATACCATAAGGACTCGTAAACATTATTTTCTCTTGATCCTCAGGAGAAATTTGTATTTGGTGGTAACCAGTATATCCATCCAGAAACAAAATTATTTATGCCCAACCAGTTTATCCAACATCTGATCTAGAAAGGATAGTGGAAAATGGTCTTTCCTTGTGGTAAGATTTAATTTTCTATAATTAATGAATATTCTCCACCCTGTAACATGTCTTGTTGGTATTAATTCATTCTTTTTATTAACAATCACAGTAACTCCTCCTTTCTTAGGAACACATTGAATAGGACTAATCTATTGATTATCTGAAATAGGGTAGATAATTCCAGCATCCAACCACTTTAAAATTTCTTTCTTAACAGCATCTTTCATGATAGGATTCAATCTCCTTTAAAGATCAGCCCAAGGTTTGCAGTTATCTTCCATAAGGATTCTACGCATACAAATTGAAGGACTGATTCCTTTAATATCAGTTATTGTCCATCCAAAGGCTTTCTTATATTTCTTTAGAATTTTAAGCAAACTCTCTTCTTCTTTTCAGTTAATTGAGAAGAAATTATAACTGAAAAGGTTGAGGAATCACCTAAAAATACATATTTTAAACTTATGGGAAGCATTTTTAATTTAAGTTCAAGAGATTTTTCAATTGATGGACTAAAAGATTCATCTTTTTCAGTCATGTCCAACAATTCAAAATTTTTATTAACATAATTTAAATCTTCCTCATGAAAATCTTCAGAACGTTGTAATTCCTCTTCTTGCTCGTGTTCCAATTTTTCACTTTCAGGTTTCTCTACATTAGTTGATTTAAAATGGCATTCACTTAGATATCTGATAACATCCATCCTATAACATTCATCATCTTTACCTCTTGCAGGATATTTTATTGATTTTGAGATATTGAATGTAACAGTTTAATCATTGACACACATAATTAAATCCCCTTTTTGCACATCTATCATTTCTTTGCCTGTGGCTAGGAAAGGTCTCCCTAAAATTATGAGCATCTCTTTAATTCCTCCATATCTAGCACAAAGAAATTAACATGAAAGATAAATTGATCCACCTTCACTAAAACCTTTTCTATAATTCCTTTAAGATATGTTATCGAATGATCCACTAATTGCAAAGTTATAGTAGTCATGGTTATTTCTTCTAATCCCAGTCTTTTAAATATAGATATTGGCATTAATTTAATGCTTTCACCTAAATCACATAAAGATTTCCCATAAAATCTATCTCCGATTGCACATGGAATCTTGAAACTATCGGGATCTTTAAGCTTTTCAGGAAGCTTTTTCTAAATTATAGCACCGCACTCCTCACTTAGTGCAACAGTTTCATTATCTTCAAACTTCATTTTTATGTTAAGAATATCCTTCATAAATTTTACATATCTTGGCATTTGTTCTAAGGCTTCAACAAATGGAATGTTAATTGTAAGCTTCTTAAATATTTCCAAGAACTTTGAAAATTGCTTATCCAACTTTTTTTATCAAAGTCTCTGAGAAAATGGAGGTGGTAGCTTTTTTAAATTAATCTTTGATGGATAAATAGGTTTATCCAAAGCGTCCTCTTTTGGTTCTTCAATCTCTTCTTCCTCTACTTCAATCTCTTTTTGAACTCTATCTTCCAACTCTCTTCCACTTCTCAATTGAATAGCTTTTACTTGCTCTTTATTCTTGTCTCTTGGATTTACTTTTGTATTACTAGGAAGTGTTCCTTGGGATATATTACTTAATGAATTGGCAATTTGTCTCAATTGATTCTTAATATTTCTGATTGTAGCTCCTTGACTTTGCAATTGATTTCTCATTTGTTACACCACTTCTTCTATAGAAAACTTCTTCTCCTTAAATTGTGAAGTATTTTTAAAACTTGGAGGATAAGTTGGTTTATAATTATTATTCCCTTGGTTGTTCCAGTTCTCCAATGGGTTTACTTGCTTGTTCCCTTATTGTTGATAGCTAACACCAAGATTATTGTTGTTCCAGTTAACATGATTTTTCCAACCTGGGTTATAATAATTTGAATATAGGTTATGAGGCTTGTTTCTGGTATTCAAAGTATCTAATGATGTTTGAGAATCAACCACTTGGTTTAATAAATTTTCTTCAATCTTAGAAATTAGCTGATAAAAATTTATTCCAAATTGGTCTATCTTCCTTGAAATTGTAGCAACTTGATTTGCTAGCATTGTAAAAGTGTCATTTTCATGAATGTTGGTTACCTTTTTTAGATTTTATCTTTTCAGAAGGCCATTGAAAATTATTCGTAGCTATCTTCAATTAAAGCATAAGCGTCAGTAAACTGTTTAGACATCAATGAACCACCAGCAGCAGCATCAATAATAGATCGAAGAGATTCAGCGAATCCATTGTAAAAAATTTGTATTATTAACCAATCAGGTATTGATAGATGTGGACACTTTTTTAGGAGATCTTTAAAACATTCCCATGCTTCATAAATAAATTCTCCTTCAAACTGACAAACATATGCAATATCATTTCTAAGCTTTGCAGTCTTTGATGGTGGAAAATATTTAGTAAGGAATTTTTGTGATAAATCACCCTAAGTTCTGATAGATCCAGGTGCTAAAGAATGTAACCATATCTTAGCCTTATTCCTCAATGAAAAAGGAAAAAGTCTAAGTCTACTAGCATCGTTCAAAACACCATCGTATTTAAATGTAGCACAAAATTCTAGAAAATTAGCAAAATGTAAATTAGGATCTTCAGTTGGTGCTCCCTCAAACTGATTATTAGATACCATTTGGATAATAGCAAGTTTGAGTTCAAAGGAATTAGCCGCTATAGCAGCTTGTTGAATTCTACAATGAAGTTCATCTAATGTAGGGTTAGCATAATCTCTTGAATGTCTAAATTCTTGATGGATTTCAATATTTTTATTATTTTGATTCGCCATTTCTTGAATATTTTTATCTTTTTCTGTATTTTTAATTTTTTTTAATTTTTTTAATAATTCTTTATAATTTATAATCGCAAAGCACAAGTCCCACAAAACTTGAACTACGCATACACAACTATAAAACAAAAAAAAACAAGGCACACTAATAAAATCAAGGAAAAGAAAAAAATTAATTTTTCTTAAATTTTCTTTAAATGATATTTTAATTAATTTCTCCAGCAACGACGCCAAAAATCTGATCCCCGAATATTTATGCTTAAGTTTTACTCTTTAAATTTCTTTTCAATAATAATATCTCTTTCTTTACAACGAACTAAAAACTTGATTCCGAAGCAAATAAGAAATCATCTTTAATTAATTATAATATGAGATTCTATGCAAGTGTGCGTATCATTTATAAAGTAATATAGGACTTTCTGATTAAGCTCCGAGATATCGACCTACAGGGAAATGTTCTAAAAATTTAAAGTAAACATAAAAATGACTTTTTACTTTTCAAAATGTTTTTGTAAATTAGATTTTAAAGATAGAAAGTTTAAATTCTTTTTGATAATTTTTTAAGAAAAAGTAAAGTAAGCAACTAAAATTATCAGAATTATAAAAAGATATGAAAGCAAATGAGAATAAAATATCTTTTTCCTCCTCAATGATTATGGAATTTCGTTGTGGAAGTATTTGAATGTGTTGTGTCAAACAGGAGTAGTTATTCTCTTTACCCTTAATTGGTTCTATAAAGAATATATGTTAATCTGAATTTTTGAAATCTTGTAGATGGGTTAGGCAAGGAATATACTGGCTCTCACTATAGAGTTCCCTCTTCTCCCTCCACCTAGGGGCTAACATCTCATAACAAAACTTACAACATCAAACCAAATTGGGGACTTTAGTGTGTCACTCTAAAGTCCTCTAATTCTACACTCAATCAAAAACATATCTCCTTATTTATTTGCACTCAACTATATGGACTACATTCTCACCCATACAATTTCATGTGTTTTACGGATAATACAACATTGGTTCTTACATGTTCTCAAAATAAATTTTAACATCTTAATTGGTCAAATCAAGAAGTAAATGAGGTGCAAGATAATGAAAAATCACAACTTATTCCAACATTAAACACCTATACTTCACACAACTTTCATCCATAATTTAATAACTTAATCATTTAAAAGGAAAAAGATAAAGAAAAAAACTAATGACTCATGGAGAAAACACAAAAATAATTTGATTTGAAAGCAGAGATCATAGTGAAAACACAACAAGTCTTACTTTAAAACCAAATGTAAAGATAAAGATAAAAACTTATCTGAAAATCATCTCCACAAGATTCTTGAAGTTCCTCTGAAACTTTTCATTCCATTGAAACTTTTCATTCCACTAAATGACTCCTCAGAGTGGGTCGCCCAACTCTGTAGACTCCAACTCTGACTTTAAACTCCAATACGAACTAGATAAATGGATGAAAGAAAATTGGTGAGAAGAAGGTTTCAACACCTACTCTTTCCCCTCTAAAACTCTCTATAAGACTCTAATGACTCACTAAAAACTCTTTAAACACACCAAAAAGACTCTCAACAACCCCCTTCTCTGATTACAAGTCTTCATTTTAACATTTCTTTAAAAAGTGCTTTGGCGTCTCTTCAAACCATGTCTAGATTCAATGTATCTATCAAAGGATGCACCTCTTCATTCGAATTTGCCGCCCAAAAGAAGTTCGGAAATTTAAACCAAAAGTTGGAAATGGCGCCAAATTTGATTTAATTCGCCACTTTTAACTATCGCGCCTATGCGCCACCCTTTGGTGCTTAGTCGCTAGAGGCTAATTTTGCACACTTCTTATTTTTGTTCTAAATTTGATCCTTTTTTGCTCCTTTCATCATAATCATTTATTTTAATCATATGTACAAAAAAACACAAAAATACCTTCCATTAAAGTGCAATATCATCAACAATAGGTATAAAATATGCATAAAAACAATATATATTTTAGGTGTATCAGAGCCCCACACAGACCACCAAGGGTAAGTCTTAAGGCTTGAACATTCTATAGAGAACTCCCCTTAAGCTTCCTAATGGTTGGTCTTATCCTCCTAAATACTTAGAGGTTAGACTTTAAGCATTTGAAAACTTCAAGTTAAGCAAAGGAGTGTTTTGAATTTCTATGGGGTAAGGGTTCCATTGCTAGTCCACTAAGACAGTCACCAATAAATTCCTATGGCTATACCCTAGGATATTCTAAAGAAAGACTAGACCTTAACCAAAAGTGAGGTCAACACATCAAAGATAAGTATGTTATTTGTATTTTGGTTTAAATCTGTTGATCTCATTTTTGGTGAGGTCTGATCTCTTCTTAGTGCTTAGGATCTAGCCATATGTTTTCCCTGTGACTATCCTAGAGGACTAGAAACAAAACCCACCATTTAGAAATTCAAACTGCTTCTATACTCTCCTTAGAATCCCACATGGATGATTATAAACCTTTGAGCCTCTCGGAAGGTTAAAAATCAAAATGAGGAGGTTTAAGGATGAGTTCCTATAGGATCCTTTGGCCTTAGGATTACTCTAAACTGTATGGTTTTGATCCATTCAATCTATATACACTACACTTTGCACACATCCTAAACCCATCAAAATCATTTTGAAATGTTCCAAACCACTCAATTTGACCAAAATTACCTAAATCTGGCAAAATTTCCAAAACTCCCAATATGCCCTCAAAATTACCAAATTGCCCCTGAAAAGGGGCCCCAAAACCCAAAACTTCACAGAGTCACCCAAACTCCCTGAAAATCATTCCAGAGCATTCCTCTCGTCAAACTGAGAAGATTGACTGTAAACATGTCATACTTTCGAGTTACCGTCGGGCCCCTCGCAACCTAAACAATCAATACTTGAAATTTGTTCTTAGTCCCGCAAAATCCTCCACACTGGTCAAAATTTCTCCCGTACACTTCTGTTCAATTCCAAATTTCATTTTATATTGCTTCGAGCCTTTGATCTGACTTTTTGACCAAATTTCCAAAATTTCACCGAAATGACCAAAATGCCCTTCCCGGGGCAAAATTTCTCAAATTTCCAAAAATTTCTGAAAAATTCTCAAAAATTCACAGAATCTTCCGACACCCCACAATTTCACGAAATTGAACTTCTTTTTTTAGTTCAATCGATCACGAGCCAAAAATTCGAGGAAAATTAAATTTGACGCATCTTTGACCCGACCAACGACGTGGTTGTCCTAAGGATCTTGAATGATGAAAATGACCACGCGAGTGTGTCTGGGGCGTCGATTTAACCTATGGAGGACTTTCTTTTTGCTACGGCTTCACGTGCATGCTTAAAATGCGTGAATTATCAATTTTGGGTCTGATTGTTGAAACAAACCCAGATGACAAAACGGACCGCGCGACTGCATTCGGAACATCGATTTTACTTAGGGGGGATGTTCATTTCACAGTGAGGACATGTTCGAGTGAAAATGCATCAAATGATAATAATAATAATAATAATAATAATATTCTTGTTACTATTACTATAATAATGTGATAAAAAAGAAAAATAAAAATCTTATTCTATCTTATTAAAATAATACACGGATGCCCTCACTCCCTTCTCATGTCTGGTGCCATTATATATATATATATATATATATATATATATATATATATATATATATATATATATATATATCGTGCGAAAGCCTTGGCTCATTGCTTGCAGCCTTTGGCGTAAGTCCCTCAGGTCAGGGGTTCGAATCCCACCCACTACTTGGTGGATTTGAATAAGACACTTGGATTGGAAGGGGATTCGCTCCTCGGTCGCATTCCTATGGGGTTGATAGGCGAGTCTCCGACTGTCGATCAATCTTTATTATACGCATGAGAGTGTATAAAAAAAAAGAAAATTGTTTTGCAACCCCTCTCTCTCTCCCAAATCTCATCTCAAGCATGAGAGAATTAATATTATTTTTTTTTATTTTTTTTCTCTCTCTCATATCTCACGCATTGGAGATATAAATTAAAAAAAATAAATAAATAATAAAATAATTTTTTTCTGTCTCTCTCTCTCCCTCTCTTTCTCTCTCTCTCCATGTCTATTCCTTCCTCTATAAATGTTAGCCTACTTCACCTCACTTAAAAAAAGGGCTCACTTCATTTTCCACAACCTCACATTAAAAGACAACCCTCATTTTTCCACTTCTGCCCCTCTTTAGGCCGAGAACCTTACCGGCGTGGAGACCAAACTCCGGCGAACTTTGGAGTTTGATACCGACCCCAACGAAAGCTCGCGTGCTACTTGGAGGAGGTGCGTCCGACCCCAGGAAAGCTTCTACCATCATCCAATCGCTGCCACACCTCTTGGACTAAGGTCAAACATCTTTTTTTCCATTTTTTGGGTCGTTTTCACGCATTGTGAAGAAAACTTGAAATCCATAGGCACTTAACCATATGGATGTGTAGAGTTAGTTTAGATGAACGTTTAGAGACAAATTTCGTCAAAATCAATGGAGAATCGAGGGAGATATTAGCTCTGGAAGGTCGGACGGCGTGTATGTTGGGCAGTTTGGAGAAGATGAATGGATGCCGGACGGCCCAGATTTAAGCATTTAGGACCCGTTGTTTTGATCCCCATACCGGATCAGCAGCCATCCTGGAACCAGCCACCCAGAATGCACCAAGTGTCACGATTTGATACAGTCCTAGGATGACTAGGATAAGCAGAAAAATCAGTATTTTCTGATTTTTTTTTATTATCCTAAACTTCAAAAATTCATAACTTTGTCCACAGAACTCCAAAAATTAAAATAAAAATATCGTCACACTCATTAGGAAGAGGAGAATAATGTGGAATTAAAATAAAAATATTTTGTTACATATTAGATTTTTAATTATTTATTTACGGATTTATGTATTTTAGCTCGACATTTTGTTACACACAATACCATGTCATAAAATTTAAACCATGGATAGCTCATGATAGGGGGCATCTCCTCATTTTTTCTTCAAAATCAGATGAGGTCCCTATTGCAAGTTATGTATTTTCCAAGCTTTTATGTCTGTTTTGGTATTTAATTCCAAAATTTTCATATTGCTTAAACAATTCTAAGAAAATTAGGGTATGTTCTCTGTGACCAGTGGACCCTAGGAAAATAACTCATGATTTATTTCAATAAAATAAACTCTAATTTGGTCAAAATGTCAAAACTTAATTTTGTTTAATTAGGAGTAACCACACATTAAAATCACATGAAATCAACTCTCCACTTTCACTTAGTATCAGGATAACCTCACATAAAAATTTTCAAATCAATTGGAATTAATTTGACCCATTAAATGAATTAATTAAGGGACATGGTCATTTTGCACATTAAAAAATTCATAAAACCTAAAATAAATTTAAAAAATACACTAAATTAATTTTGGGAGTTCTCTGTGATCAGAGGAGTCCAAGAAAAATAAAATTTTTAATTATTTTTTAAATATTTAATAATTAAAAATTATAAAAAATCACAAAAATATAAAAATTCACCAAAATGTCATATTTGGTCTCCTAATCACTTGGAACCATCAAAATATTTTTCCTAAGTCTTTAAGTTAAGATATTAATTTTTAAAGGCCTAGGATAGTTTTTAACATTTAAAAAATGAATTTTCTTAATCTTTCACTAATATAATTCTAATAAATCAAATAAAAATAAAAAAAATGTAAAATTTACTTCTCTAGGTTCCCTGACCTCAGAGAGATTTTTGAAAAATATAAAAGTTAATTTTCTACTTTTAAAATAATTTATAATTAATTAATACTCCAAAAATTCAAATAATTATAATAAATAATATAAAATTTAAAAAATCACCAGAATTGGTCCAAGTGGTCCTCTAGTTAGTAGGAACCTCCCATAATTTTCCTAAGAATAGAAACTTTACCTTGGTCATGTTATTGAATTTGCATTGAAAGTCTCTATTTTCAATTAAAATAATTATATAAATTAAATTAAAATCAGAAAATCATATTTTCTCCTCTGATGTCTTAATTGACATGTGAATGAGGTGACATAAAATTTTCAAAGTCATTTTAATTTGATTTAATGAATTATAAGGTGAATAAGCCTAAAGGGGCAAAATGATAATTATTGAATCTTAGCCTTAATTAATATTTAAGCTTAACTAAAGAGGAAGGGGAAATGTTTGATCTTAAGGTTTTTCTTGGATGATTGAAATATAGGGAATTAAGGGGTAGAAACGCATTAATCACCTTTAATATTAAAGAAGAAATCTCGATTAATTGATTCATTAAGCTTTGGATGTCAATTAAAGCATGAATTACTAAGCTTAAGGGATTTAACATAGGAAGATTCTAATTCTTTAAATTAAATCCCTAACTAATGATTTGATCAAATATCATTTAATTCTTATTAATGAAATCATGAAAATGACAATTGAAAATAATAATTAAGAAGGGAATAATCTTGAAACCTTATAATTAAATTAATGTTTAAAATATTAAAAGTAATTTGAAATGATTTAAAGTCAAACTAAAACAAACTTAAGATATTAAAATTAATCTGAAATCATTTAAAACTTAATATTAATGTAAAGTAATTTATAATTAAAACATTATAATCAAATTAAACCAACTAAAATTAATCTAAAATATTATAATTAAATTAAAACAAGTTAAAAGATTAAAAATTAATCTGATTGAACTAAAATAATTTAAACACTCTTTTCAAAAAATAATTTAAAAACATTTAAAACTTTATAACTAAATTAAATCATTTTAAATTGCTAATTTAACTGAAACTTTATAACTAAATTAAATTATTTTAAATTATTAATTTAACTTCAATTAAGAACGATTAAGTTCTTTAATGTACTAACTTGCCCCTAAAGGCTTTCACCTTTATAATTCTTAAATGAAGTATTAAATGAAATGTCACTTTAATCATAGGATAATCAAATATTCTAGTTCACTGAGCAAGAGTCAAAACTCAACTAAAACCTTAGATGATCAATTCATCCGTACAATGAAATTCACTTGAACTCAAAATTATCCCAAAAGCGTTGAAAAGATGTTCAGGACTCGTTATAAGCACTTTCTCAACCTAAAGGGATGTTTTAGAAAAACAATTGAACTTCATTGTTCTTTGATGAAGAAAATCATCCACAAAACACACCTTAGGATTTGAGTAGTGATAGGACTAGGATTTGGTAGACAACCAAAACTTCCCTTAGCTTTACCTAAGTGTTGTCTTTCAAATATATAAATGCTCTAACATGTATTTCAAGTGTAGTTGGAAATGACGAGATGACCCGCCAGGTACGCTCTTATTTTATTGCAATTTATTTACCTGCATTGTACTTTCTTTTCTTGTAAGCTTGCATGTTAAACTACAATGTCACCCTGTGTGAAAACTGAAACCCATAGGGTAGCCGCAAAACTGAAACCAAAACTAAGTTAAAATCAACATAAGATAAAATTCACCTCCACAACATTCAAAATATAAAACAACTCAAAAATTAATCACAAACAGAACAATAAAACTGCAATCATAATTAAATTAAAACGTCTCGTTGGATGATCAGGAATCCGTCAGATGATGTAACCCACGTGCTGCTAATAAGATTTTCCATGTTCTAAATGAAAGTGTAGAACTCATTCAATTGAGTTTAGCAAATTCATTTGGACTAAGTGAATCCGATGAAAATAGTGGTGCCGGGATGATGGAACCGTGGGATCTTAACCGGTCCTGCTTAATCAACTTTAAGATTTCCCTTAATAAAACTGAAGACGTTCAATTTGAGACTCAACCTCTAAACCATGACACTTCTCTCATCTCTTGATTGTCACTTCTTAAACTAAACCCTCTGCAACAACAAGGAGCTTGGAGCAAGCGTGGTGGGCAACATGATCGACTTCGTCAGCTTTACTTTCTTTAGTCATTAAATAACCAAGCCATATGATTTTGAGGTAGTTTGCCTAGTGCAACATTACTCCTTAACTTCTCTTTCGGCATTTGCATAATCATGTTATGCAATCTAAGCCCTAACTTTTCTTAGGACTCTGGGGTTGTCGTTTGTTACAACATAAACCCTCACATCTCCCAGGCTATTTGTATGATTATATCATATGGGTATAAGTCCCAATTAATTAAAAATGGCAGGATCGCAACATTGAATATTTCTACCAAATTCAAGCCAAACAAATAGGATATTTGGGAAGTCACCGAGGTTCTCCTCGAATCCGTGACATCCCCTAGCTTTCTTCCATTGGATTTCCAAAATAAAATGTTCCAGATTTGATCCAATTCCTTTTGAAATTCCAAAATCGAATCCTTTGAATGCTCAAACTTTGAAATTCTTGAAGAAAAACCACTGATCTTTATCGAGAGTTTTCTTAAGTGATTCCCGTCACTTAGGATGTAATTAACTATAGGGGCTTGCCCTTATAGGAAATTTTAGAACCCAACTTAATATAAACCCTATTTAATTATTCGTATTAAATAGGGAAATTTGTGGGCAAATAAAATGGTTCGCAGACCAAACATATGTCATAAATTCACTGGTTTATCTAATTGAACCCCATTATTAAACAATGCGTCTATTCCTCGGGATAAACACATAGTTTACAGTGCGGCGTTCAACTATTTGAACTACTAAGAATATGAGATTGGTTTGGTCTCGTATTTCAAAATCAAATAATATTTTTCAAACTATTTAAAACTATATATATAAATAAATTAAAAATAAATATAAAATGGGCCGACAAATTTATGGCGACTCTGCTGGGGATTAAGTTCTTCTCTCCATTTTGATCAGATGGATTTGCTTTCATATATTGGTAGTGAGTCCATGCCCCTAGTGGATCAAACTACTATTCTTCTGTTGACATACCTTGTTCATTTCTATCTTGAACAAGTATAGTCAACTCTTTTTTATTCTGGAGCCACTACTTGAACACTTTTTAGTAGAGAGGTTCTGGAATCCTCCTTTTCACCTCCTGAGGCGAGGTGAGACCCCCAATAGGTGCAGTTTAAGACCAATCTATCCAATCGAGATTCTTACGAAGATTACCTTTCCTGAATTCAGGGTGAGGGTCCGATAGCTTTCTCTCTCTTATTATGATTGACTCTACTCTTAACCAAATCCTTATCAATTCTCTATTCCCTAAATCCCTCTATTAAAAAAAAAAATAAAACTTAAACACAAACTGAAAAGTTTTACAAAACAAACAACATCAAAATGAAATTTATAAAAACTTGTTTGGACTTTGCCTTGAAATTTCTTTGTTTCGTCTTAAAAGATCGTTGCGACGAGAAGGGAAGTGGGGTTACTCTGACATTCCGAATCTTTTCTGTAGAAGATGTCTGCACCAAAGTTGATCTTTTCCTTCATCGCTGGGATGGACTTAGCAGTCAACAAGAACGAACTGCCCGACAACGCAGTCATCCATTTTGGACAAGGGTTCGATCAAACAGACATTAAGTTTGGAGACGTTACTATTTCTTTACTAAAGTCTAAGAGGTATCGCAACCTGAAGTCGGCTTAGAAGTTTCCTCCCCTGAAGAGGGTCCCAACTGAAAGAAATATTGTTGCCCATAAGAGATTGGCTGTTAAAGCTGATAGGATTGCCCCCAGGATTGTTGTAGCTACCCCCGCTGGTCTAGTCATCACTGCACCTACCCCACCAAATGGAAAGGGAAGGAAGTTCAGATGAGTGATGAGCCTGTTACCGTGGAGGATACGACTCTTGTTGCGATACCGTCTGTATTTGAGATTGCGTCTAGCTCGAAGTTTGTGCCCTTGACTAAGTCCCAAAGGAAGAATAAGAATAGAAGAGCGGCCAAGATCAAGAAAATCAAGACCGCTGAAGTTGTCATTCCTGAAGAGATCCTGAAATAGGAAGAACAACTGCCAGAACTTTCACACCTATTGGAAGGAAACAAATTTTATCCACTTTCTGCTGCCCCTGGGGAAGAAAGTGCTCAAAGGATCGCTGCCGCGTTACCCCGACCGACATATTATAATGATCATAAAGGATGAAAGGCAAGAAGTACGCCACGCCACTTACTTGATTGCAGACGATAATTGAGAAGTTGGCAAGAAAGGATAATTTTTCTATGTCTGAGATTCTGAGAAGGATAGGGAGAATACCTGCCAAGGCACGTCTCGGACCGAGTTTACTTCCCCCTATCGTTCAAAGAGAACTTTCACGGAAGAAGAGAAAATAGAGTGGTAAGAAGTTACCTGTCGTGGTATCTAGCCCGCATCTTAGTAGGAACACCACCTATCAACCTACCGCTGATTAGTCATTCGGTTCTAGGCACCCAATTGCAAAAAGGATGGTGTGGCGACCTAAAGTCACGGAGCCAATATCGATAGAGTAGCCAGAAATGAGAGTTCCGATGCTGAGTCCAGAGCTAAAAGGAGTATTTCCGTCTCAGAGACAACTCCAGAGGACGAGGTTCACTGACTACAGTATACTAGTAGTAGGACCGTCAGAGGAAAGTCACTCGAAGTTACTTTGGAGAAGTTAAGGTCAGACATTCAGCAGTTGGCTAAAGAGTAGAAAGTAAGATCAGAGAATGAAGAAGACTTGTCAGGTTACATGGACGAGGATTTTGCCGAGATCAATGTGGTCGAAACCCGAGCATCGTCAGCTCTACTGGGAGCTCCAACAACTGCAGAAGGAGACGGCCCATAAGGAATGAGGCTACGTCTTCGGGAGAAGAATGACATAATTTACTGAATGGAAAAGAAAATGGAGGAGATGGCGGCTGCCCTAGCTATGCTTTAAAGTCAGCCTCAGCCCCCAAAGGAAACACCCCTGGAAGTCATTCACATTGCAGATGGAGGAAAAAAAATCACATCCGTCAATGGAGACGAGCAGCCGAAGAGGGATTCCTCTCAAAGTCTAATACTAGAAAAGGACATTAAGAATATGATAGAATAGCAGGTGCGAGAGGCCTTAGCCCAATCTAAAGGCGGGGCATTGATTCTGAGGGTAGATCATACCTCGAAGAATTTGATGTCATGCAATACCCTAAAGGCTTCGTACCACCTTTGTTCAAAAATTTTAGTGGAACGGGAAACCCCCGACAGCATGTTGCACACTTCCGAGCAAGTTGCTGCAACTCTGGGGTAGCGACGCTTTGTTGTTCTGCCAGTTTGTCAGCAGCCATTCAGAGATTGCCTTTGACTGGTATGCAGAGCTGCCCAATGACTCAGTCAAAACATTTGCAGAATTAGAAAATTTATTTGTGAGCAACAGAAACCAAATGAAACTTTGGTGGACTACATTTTTTGGTCGAGGAATTTAAGCATGAAATGCGAGCTGCAACTTCAGGAACAGCATGTCATTGAAATTCTGCTAAAGAGTATTCACGTCCGAATAGCATTTCTCCTTAAAGGATTTACAATTAAGACATTTGAGAAATTGCTCAGCAAGGTCGCGAGTCTACAGGAGGAAGCGAAACAACTCAGCTTCACCGATAAGAAAGATACGCAAAAACCAGTTAGAGCCTTCGAGAAGAAGTCTGGGACTATCGCAACGATAGATAAGGGCAAATAGCCAATGCAAATATGAACAAAACGACCTCAGTAGAGTTATCATCAGCCTCTGCCAAGTTATCAACTGCCTCAGCAGAATTATCAACAGTCACAACAGTACGACCAGCAGTCATCCCAACAATATAACCAGCAGCCGGTTCAACAGAAGCGTAACCTGATGGAACTCCTGAATAAAGAGTACCCCTTCAAGAATGAAGCAGCCAGTAAGATGTTTCGTAGTATGATCAAGAAGGATGGATTCCAGTTGCGAGCCCTGGAAGCCAAAGGAGGTGGATAAGAAAGATAATCCGATATACTGCCCTTACCACCGGATGATCAGACACAAGATAGAAGACTGTTTCACTTTCAAGAATTGGCTCGAGAGCAACCTTCGGAGAGGGAACATAATGATACCGAAAGAATACATGAAAGAGCCCCAGAGACGAGCTTCTGTTAATGTTATTTCGACAGATCATATTATTTCGATAGACCCGTACACAACCAATGATGAATGGAATACTATTTAGACGAAGTCTTCAAAGAAAATATTGGAACACATTCAGGCCGCTTCGATGAGTGCTTCAATTCAAAGGTCGAAACTCGCCAAGCCGACACTATTAATTGCAATCGAGGAACCGCCCCAGAAGGAGGAGAAGATCACAGAAGAAGAGAAGACCGAGGCTCCGAAGAGTAGAGTAGGGGCTGCTTTTCCTAGGATGGTTGTTTCTGATTTGGGGGAGAAATCCTTCGAGCCTCTAACTTTGTAGGATTATTTGCTCGCCCCGGCTGGATCTTAAAATGATAAGAGTTATGGTGTTGGCTACGTTTTGACTGTTTCTAATGATTACATAACTAACAACAATCAACCTAATCCGAATAGTAATTTTGACCATGATAATAATTCTCAAATCATACAAAACTTCAACGATGGCGATAAAGAGGAGGACATCAATGAAAGCGATTGCGATGGCCTGGGAGATGATGAAATCATCTTAGAATTCTAAGGATCTTCTATCGCGATTGAGCTAGAGTTCTCAGATCCTAAAGTGAGTCTCGAAGAATCTGCTGCTCCAATTCAGAAAGAGGAAGCGCCAGCTAATTCAGTACCAGACTTGGAAGAGATAACACAAGTCAATTTGAGAAGTGGAAAGGTCTTTCCCCCGAGAATGGGTCTGAAAAATAAAGGAAATCAGGTGGTTGTTCAGGAAGAGCCAACCCCAACAGGAGAGTTATCCGTTCGGGAAGAAGTTGAAAGACCAGGTAACAAAGTGGAGTATAACGTGCTAGCCTATCTTCGGAAGTTACCCGCCAAACTGAGCATCTACGACGCTTTGGAAGCTCTGATCAAGGCCTTACTTGATCCAGAGATTTGCTTAGCTCAAATGGCTGGTAACTCCTTAGACGAGGTTTGCTCGTTAAAGGAACAACACGATGTTACTTTTACGGACAATGACTTGCTACTTGGGACAGCCAATCACAACCGACCTTTGTACATCTCAGTCACCACCAAGAGTGTTGACCTCATTTTTGATGAGGTCTTTTCTCTTCTCTCTCCTTAATACTTAGGATCTAGCCATAGGGCTTCTCCTTGACTATCTTAGAGGACTATAAATGGGACCCATCACTTAGAAATTCAAACACTTCTTGGCTCCCTTCAAACCCCACAAGTTTGATTAGTAAACCCTAAGCCACTTGGAGGGTTAAAATCAAATGTGGAGGTTTAAAGGATGAGTTTCCTATAGGACTCTTTGGCCTTAGGATTACCCTGGGTGGCCTGGTCTAGTGAGGGTAAGGTTCCACACACCACACTCCCACACACACATTCCAAACCCTAAAACTACCTTTAACCAATTTGATTCCCTAACTCATGTAGGTAACTCATATGGATAGACCTTGACCCCTAGGCCCCTGGCGAGGAGGGTTAGGAACAACATATTGAGTGCCTAAAATGAGTCCTCTCATGGCTTTTGTGAGCTTAATATGGCTTCATGGTGTTGACCTCATTTTTGATGAGGTCTTCTCTTCTTTTTTTTTAGTACTCAGGATCTAGCCTTAGGCTTTTCCTTTTACTATCTTAGAGGACTAGAATTGGGATCCACCATCTAGAATTTCAAACCACTTCTTAACTTCTTGCAAACTCCACAAACTTGACTGTAGTCCCCTAATCACTTAGAGGGTTGAAATCAAATGTGGAAGTTTAAAGGATGAGTTCCTATAGGACTCTTTGGCCTTAGATCGCCTCAGGTGGCCCGGGTCCGGTGAAGGGGCTGACTTACACACACACTACACTCATATACTACACTTTCACACACCTCCTAAAACCACACCCATACCTAACTTGGCCTCCCGACTCATGTAGGTGATTCACATGGATGGTCCTTAACCCACTAAACCCTCGAGTAAGAGAGTTAGGAACAACATAGTGAATGCCTCAAATGAGTCCCTTCATGGCTCATGTGGGCTTGATGTGGCTTCATGGCTCAACCAAAATGATTTTATTCCACTTTCATTTACCCAATCTTCAATTTTCCAAATTTTTAATTTTTGACCCCCGGGACCCTACACCCGCCTAACCTACCCAAAGCCCTTTAAATTACCCAAATTTTTCAAAATTTCCAAATCACCCAAAATTCCCCAAAATCAATCCCAAACATTTCCACATCACTCAAATTGATCATCCATACCCAAAAATACCAAAAATTCCAAAAATACCTCCCAATACCCTCCAAATACCCAAAATACCCCTCTTGACCCAAAAAATCCAAAAATTCAGAAAATTCCCAAAAAATTCCAGAAAATCCCAAATATTCCCAATTTCATTTTGTTCAACTACACCATGGGCCAATTTTGTCAATTTACCCTACTGTTGTCAAAACCCCCAATTTGACCCATCTTAAACCTAAGTGAACCCAATGTCAAACCAAACCTACCCAATTGACCCAAATTCTGGTCCAATCCAATTCTAAACTTCAATTCAACATTCCCAACACCAATCTAGACCAAATCCAAGTCCAATTTGATTGACATTTGGATCCAATTTCACTTTTGGCCTTAAAGCCCAATTTGGACCCATGACCCAAGCCTAACCCAAACTCACCCAATTCAACTCCAATTAACCCCAAATCTTTTCTAAATCTTCCTTAGCATCCCCACAAGCAAAACACTAACATGATTTGCCCAAAATTTAGACCCAAACCCCACTCAAATTCAACCCAAAGCTAAAAGGCCCAATTTTGACCTAAACCCAAACCTAACCCAAATGAGCCCAAACCCCAAAATCAAAGCCCAACCAAAGTCAAAACCTCTTTGAAATACTCCCATTAACATTTCTAAACATTAATTTTACATCAATTTCAACCCTAGCCCAACATTGGCCCAACTTGGCCCACTTTGACCTATATTGGCCCATTCACCAAAAGAGCCCAAATTCAACCCAATTCAAACCCAAATAACCCCCAATTTTCTTCAAGTCACTCATGACACATCCATGAGCTAAACCCAACAATTATTTGGCCCAACCTCTTTACAAAATTCCCATCTATAAATTCATTTTTAAACTTAAAGGCCCATTCCTTAAACCATTTTAAAAGCCCATCTTTTACCACATCCAAAGGCCCAAAATTGGTCCCAAAGCCCATATGACATTTCCCCTCATCATACTTTCAATTAAACTCAATACCTAAGTCCTAAATTCATCATCAAATCATCCCAAATCAAGCCATATGTCAATTCCCATTAAAATACCAAAATTCACAAAACCCTTTTTCATGAAATTGACTTAACTTTCCCCAAGCCAAAGGTGAGCCATGAAGCCATGCATGAGCCACATGTGAGCCATGAGAGCCTTGGACACTCCACCATGCCATATTGGGTAAGAAGAGGGAGGGCTTTCCTTAATCCCTAAAGCTCATTAGCCTTAATCATGATTCACACTAAACTTAAATTTAATCCTAATATATTTGGATGGAGACTTCTCCATGCCAAACCAGCTGATCCCTTTGATCCCCCACAGCATCCAAAGCCACCTTGAAGGGTGCACCAAGCCCAAATGGGTGGATTGACCCATTTAGACTCAAAACTAGCCATGCCACATTCTACTTTGGATCAAAGCCTTTACACATGGCAATTGCCAATTGCTTGTTCCAAGTCCCACCTCGACCCACCGACCTCGAGGGTGACCCATGCCCGGTCGGCCGACCATCGGTCGCCGGAAAACACCATGGCCGAGAGCTCACATGTGAGCCAACTTTGGAATTCTCCCTTCGTCGAGTCGCCCCATCCCAGTGGCCATTGTAGCTTTCTTCTCTTGCCAAGAGCAGCTGATCCCAAGCCCTATCTCTCCCTGGGAAGCCCTCCACCCTCTCCTATTTAAACACCACCCCTTCTCGGCCATGGGTGGTGCTGAAAAAAACCTTAAGGAAACTCTGCCAAAATTGTTCCAGACTACTCCCCATACATAGAGCATTTGATCCCCACCGAATTCCGACTCCAATTCCCTCCAGTCGAGCTCGATTTTGAGTTCGAACTTTAGCTCTAAAAACCAGGACACTTCTTCACGGTGGATCAATCCTCAAATTGATTGGTCCTACACCTTCACCGGACCAAGAGAAGGTGTCCACCGACAAAAGCCCCATCTCTAAGCCACCTCGGTTGCTCCGGCCTCAATGCTTTGTGATCGGTACGTGGTCGAAATCCTACCTAGAAATTCACCGGACCAAGAGACTTCATCTGGAGCTTGTTGGGATCCAATCCAAGGTGAAACAACCCTCAGATCGAAGCCACACTTCTCTGAGCAAAGGTATGACCTCACTCTTCTTCCTGAGCTTCTGAACACTCTCCATTTTTATTGAGTAAATTTCATCCCACATAAACCGTATGGATGGGTTCGTCTTCTCGAGACAAATCCATAGAGCATAAGAACATTAAATTTGGTCAAGTATCGAGTGAGATCTTAGGCCTAGAAGATGGACGATTCTCGGGTTAGGAGGCTTGGGGACGATGAACGGATGCCGTTCATTCAATACACGCGCGGACGGACGGCTCAGATGGCGTCGGACCAGGAGATAGTACGTGAACCGCGGGACCCGGGCTGCTAACTCAAGTGGCGGCGTCGAATGAGAGCGCGCCGAGTGGCCGTTCGGAGATGCCGAGGATGACGTGGCGCCGACTCGGATAAATAGAAAATTAGGGTTTTTTTTTCTATTTATTTAATTCCCTGAACTTGGAAAATTCATAACTTTGTGTAGGAAAATCATAAAAAAAAATAAAAATACTCTCTTGCTCAGTGAACAGAGGAGAATAATGTGAAAAAGAAATCATTTAATTTCATCAAGTATTTTATTTTTAATAATTTATTTACTGTTTGCATTCTTTTAATTCTCCATGCATATAGGAAATTCACCATGGCATGAGACCATAGGGCTTTTGAAGCCTCTGAATTTGGGAACATTCCCTGAATTTTCCAAAGTCGAGGCCATCCCTATGAGAAGTTATTGATTTTTCAAATTCATGTTACTGTTTTGAGTATTTTAATTCTAATAATTAGCATGTTGTGAAATAAATTCTAGGAAAATTTGGTGATGTCCCTTATGACCGGAGGACCTCAGGAAAAATAGGTTTTGAGTTAGTTCATTTAAAATAACCCTAATTGGCTTAAACACCCAAAATAGATCCCTAATTAATTAGAGTTAACCATACATCAAATTGACTTGAAATCAACTCTCCACTGACCTTTAGGATCCGAGGAACCCACCATAAAAATTTGAAGTCGATTGGACTTGGTTAGCTCTACTAAATGGGTTGATTAAGCCATTTAGTCAATTTGAACTTTAAAAATTCATAACTTTCAAAATACCTTTCAAAAATTCACCAAATTGGTTTTGGAGCCTCTCTGATATTAGGGGAATTTAAGAAAATTAAAATTTCAATTTTCTAAAAAAGTTGATTTTTAATATTATTTTAATATTTTTAATAATTAAAAAAAATAATAAAAATCACAAAAATAATAAAATTCACAAAATGTCACATTTTGAATTTTAATCACTTAGGAACAAACCCCATATTTTTTAGGTCTATTTAATGAGATATTAAATTTTAAAGCCCTAGGGTAATTTTAAAATTAAAAAAAATGTATTTTCTAGCATTTTCACTAAAATAATTATAATAAATCATAGAAAAATCAGAAAATTACAAAAATTAATTTTCTGATTTCCTTGATATCAGAGAGATTTTTGAAAAATATAAAATTCATTTTTCAACCTTTATTTTATTTTTAAATTAATTAACACTCCAAAACTTAAAATAATTATAATAAAAATAATATAATTCAAAAAATCACCAAAATTGGTCCAAATGGTCCTCTGGTCATTAGGAATGTCCCCTAATTTTCTTAAGGACAGAAACTTTCCCTTGGTCATGTTATTAAATTTTCCTTGGAAATCTCTATTTTCTACCAAAAATAATTATATAAATAAATTAAATACAGAAAAATCACATTTTCTCCTCTCATGTCTTTATTGACATATGAATGAAGTCACATAAAAATTTCAAGTTTATTTAAGCTCAATTTAGTGAGTTATGAAATTATTAAGCTTAAAGGGCAAAGTGGTAATTAAAATTTTAACCCTTAATTAAAACTTTAGGTTTAATAAAATTAACAAGTAAAATATTTGATCTTAATCTGATTTGGATGATTGAAATTTAAATAATTAAAGGGTAGAAACCCATTAAACAATTTAAAATAATTGAAATAAACCTTAATTAAATAATTGATTAAATTTGGGAAGAATAATAAAATTGGAACTATTAAAATAGGGATATTGTTAGGAAGAGATTTATTCTTTAATTTAAAAATCCCTAAATTAATCATCTCATTAATATTTAATTCTTAATTAAAATGATAACTCAAGTTTAAAATATTAAAAGACTTAATCATTAAACTAAAGTTAAATTTTTAAACTCTTTTAAAATTTCAATTAAAGTTAAAAAATTAAATTAAATTAAATTAAATAAATCAAATTGAATTAAATTAAATTAAATCAAATTAAATTAAATTAAAGATTAATTAAGTTAAATTAAATTAAATTAAATTAAAATAAATTAAAATAAACAAATTAAATTAAATTAAATTAAATTAAATTAAAACATATTAAATTAAATTAAATTAAATTAAATTAAATCAAATTAAATTAAAATTAAATTAAATTAAATTAAATTAAAGGAAATTAAATCAAATTAAACTAAATTAATTTAACATCAAATCAAACTAAATTGAATTAAATTAAATTAAATTAAAATTAAATTAAATTAAATTAAATTAAAGTTAAATTAAATTGAATTAAATAACATCACCTAAAACAGAAAGAAATTAAATATAAAGCAACTTAGACACTATTCCAAATTTAAACCCATTAATTGAAATTAAACTAAATCACAAATCATTTGAACACCAATTTACCCTCGAAAGCTTTAGTTGTCATAACTCCTAAACAGAATATTAAATGAAATGTCACTTCACTTATAGGACATTCAAATATCCTAGTTCACTGAGTAAGATAACAACAAAACTTAACTAAACCTCGGACGATTAATTCATTTGTGTAATTGAATTCATTTGGACATAAAACAATCCTAGAAATATTGAAAAGATGTTTAAGATTTGCCTTAAGCACTTCCTCGATATGATAGGATGTTCATAAGAACAATTGAACTTAATTGTTCTTTGATGAAGAAAATCGTCCTCAAACCAAAACACAAGGAACCTAGACGTCATAGGAAATGACTAGCTATAGGATTATGAACTTGGTAGAAAACCATAACCCTTCCCTTAGCTTTACCTAGGAATTTGCTTAAATACTCTAATTGTGTTTTAAGTGCAGCTTGGGATGACGGGAAGACCCTCCAGGCACGCTTTTATTTTATTGCAATTTACTTTCTTGCAATTTACATTTTTGCAATTTATTTAACCGCATTGCACTTACTTTTCTTGCATGATAAACAAGCTATTTGCATGAAAACCCACACTTTAGGATAGTCCTAAAGCCGAAACCAAAACTAAACTAAAAGTCATCGCAAGATAAAATTCACCGCCACAACATTTCAAAATATAAAACAACTCGAAATTTAATCACAAACAGAACACAAAACTACAATTACAACTAAATTAAAACGTCCTGTTGGATGATCGGGAATACCTCGAATGATGTAACCTACGTGTTGCTAACGGGATTTCCCACGGTCTAAATGAAAGTGTGGAACTCATTTAGTTGAGTTTAGCAAATTCATCTGGACTAAGTGAATCCGATAAAAATAATGATGCTTGGAAGGATGGAACCGTGGGATCTTAACCGGTGTCGTTATAATCGACTTTAAGATTTGTTTTAATTAAAACACAAAAAACACTTGGAAATTAAGATTTTCTCTAAACCAAAACACTTTTCTCATCCCCTGATTTATGACTTCTAAAACTAAACCTCTCCAACAACAAGGAGCTCGGAGCATGGTGGGCAGCACGGCCATCGTCATCAGCAAAACTTTCCTAGAATTAAATAACAAGCCCATAGGACTTCGAGGTAGTTTGCCTAGTGCAACATAAATCCTCAACTCTTCGTTAGGCATTTGCATTGCAAATTAAGCCATAACCGGTCTTAGGATTCTGAGGTAGTCGTCCGATACGACATAAACCCTCACATCTTCGAAGCTGTTTGTATGATTCTATCATATAAATATAAGCCCTAATTAATTAAAATTGGCAAGATCAAAACATTAAACAAACATTAGGACTTTTCTAAATCCAAGACGAACAATAGGATAGTCGGGAAATTGCCGAAGTTCGCTTCGAATCCGTGATTTCTCCTACCTTTCCTCCTTTGAATTCCCAAAATAAAATGTTCCAAATTTGATCCATTCCACTATTGAAATTCCAAAATTTAATCCTTTGAAAACTTAAACTTTGAAATTCTTGAGAGCGGAATTATTGATTATTATCGAGAGTTTTCTTAGGTGACTCCCGTCACTTAAGATGTAATTAACTATAGGGGCTTGCCCTTATAGGGAATTTTAAAGAACCAGAGTAATATAAACCCTGTTTAATGTTTTCATATTAAGCGGGGAATTTGTCGGCTTATAAAAATTGGTTCGCGGACCGAACGGATGTCACAAATCTTCTAGTTTATTTAATCGAGCCCCACCATTAAGCGAGTGTGTATATCCTTAGGGATAGGTACACGGTTTGTGGTGCGGTGTTCGTTTATATAAACTATTTGGGATGTGAGATCGGTTTGATTTCATATCTTAAAATCTTCAAATTTAAAAAAAATTATTTTTAAAATCAAACACTACTTTTCAAATTATTTATTTAAATTCGCCGACAACTTCTGTTAGGCGACCCCTTTTTAAAATACAACACAACCTAAAAATATGCCGACAACTTCTGGCGACTCCGCTGGGGATAATTCCTCTCTCCATTTTGATTAAACAATTCTGCTTTCATAAATCGGTAGTGCATCCATGTTCCTAGTGGGTTAAACTACCCTTCTTTCCGTTGGAATGCTATGTTCATTTCTACCTTGAACAAGTATAGCCAACACTCTCTCGGATTTAGGAGCCACTGTTTAGACACCCCTAAACAGAGAGGATTCGAGATCCTTTTACCTCATTTCCGAGGTGGGGTGGACCCCCAATAGGTGTTAGTTTAGGAGTGATCCTTCGAGTCGAGAAGTCTTGCATAAGACTTTCTTTTCCTTTCCAACTCTGAATCGGGTTCATCACCTTCTCTACACCTTTGAACATTCCGTTCTAAATAAACAAACCCTCTAATGAATGACTCTTTTAACAAATAACTTCTCCTTATAAATATGTGAACAAGAATGTGTTCGGACTCTTTTCGATTCCTTTCTTTTCGTCCTGATGAGAAGAAGCATAACTTGGGATTGACAATCGGGACCTACCACTGCGAAATGGAAGCCTCAAAGCTGATTTTCTCCTTCACCAATGGATCGGACTTCGCTGTTTACAAGGATGAAGTCTGCCCGACAATGGGATCATCCGGTTTGGACAAGGATTCGAGAACACAAATGTCGAGATTACCGATGTTTCCCTTTTCGCGCGACGAACAAAGTATCCGAAGCGAGAAGCCGTTGCTCGAGTTCGACCTTAGGTCGACTCGAGAGTTTCCTCCCCTGCAAAGATTCCAGTCGAGAGGAGTACTTGCTTTCCACGGAGGATCTGTTCTTGCTACCCCACGTGGTCTAGTTGTCTCCGCACCTACCCCGGCTTCTGCCAAATTAAAGGGGAAGGAAATCCGGAACTATGGTGAACACGTTACCGTGGAGGGTACGAGACCTTCTGTGAGACCTTCGTTTTGAAATTGGGTCCGGCTCGAGAATTCCATCACTAACACGGACCCAAAGAAGGAGCAAGTAGGGAGATTGCCGGGAAGCGCCGCAGCTGCGAAGTCGCTTTCTTAGAAGAAATCCCCGAGTACACACCATTACTGAATACATACCATTGCTCGAAGATACACCCCTTTTGGAAGGAAGTAGATTCCATCCCCTTTCCGACGCGGTCGATGAGGAAAATGTTCGCAGGATTGTTTCTACATTACCTCGACCCGCATACTACAACGACAACGAGAAAGAAAAGGGCTAGGATTACACCATTTGCCCGACTACGAATCGTGATTGAGAAGTTAGCAAAGAAAGAGAAATGCCACGTATCGGAGATTCTAAGAAGAATAGGGCGGGTGCCGATCGAATCCCGTCTAGGGCCGCGAGCAGAACCCGTTATCGTTACGGAAAAGCCGAATAAAAGGATGAAGGCTAGTCCGCTCGTCGTCATTTCGGGATTACGGATTAGGGAGGATACCACCTTCCGGCATTTGGGCGACGGACCATGCGGTCCTAGACCTTCTGTTGCTAGAAGGATGGTATGGCGTCCCACTTCTGGACAAGCGAGATTGAAACAACGGCACGAGAAGGAAAGTCTCGTCGAGAGACTTGAATGCGAAGAAAGTGCCACTTGCGATAAAGGGGACTCGCGAGAAGGAAACCCGGCAGCTATCACACGACAAACTGCGAGGATGCACAGAAAAGACCGCTAGAGGACGCTATGGAAAAGTTGAGGACTGATATTCGACGACTAGCAAAAGAAAGGGAAGAGAAATTCGGAGACGAGATTGATTCGTCAGAATTCATGGACGATGAGTATGCAGAAATCAACATGGTTGAAACACGAGCTTCGTCAGCTTCACGAGGTGCTCCTGCGGCCGCGAAGAGAGGAGCCGGAGGTGATGAGAAGACGGCTTTAAGAGAAAGACGATACGATCGCCCGAATGGCGAAGAGGATGGAAGAGATGGCTATAGCCACTAGCCACTCTCCGGAGTCAAGTGCAATCCCAAAGAGAAACACCCCCAGAGGTCATTCACATTGCAGACGGAGGAAAGGAGATTACATCCGTCAACGGGGATGATCAGCTAAAGAAGGATACAACACAAAGTATGATTCCAGAAAAAGATATCAAGAGCTTGGTGGAACAGTAGGTGCGAGAAGCCTTAGCACAATCAAAGAGCGGGACATCCATTTGGACGGGTAGACCTTACCCGGAAGAATTCGACGATGTCCAATACCCAAAGGCTTCGTACCACCTCTGTTCAAGACCTTTGATGGAACCAGGAACCCCGACGAGCATGTTGCACACTTTCGTGCCGAGTTGTTGCAATGCGGCGGGAGCGATGCATTACTCTTCCGACGGTTCGTCGGCGACACTGTCGGGGATCGCCTTTGATTGGTATGCAGAATTACCGATTGGTTCGGTGAAGACATTCTCAGAACTAGAGAACCTCTTCATTAAGCGATTCGCCGGAGCTCAGCACCACATCACTATAGGTGATTTAGTGGTAGAGAAGCAGAAGCCGAACGAAACTTTGGTGGATTACATACTTCGATGGAGGAACTTAAGCATGAAGTGTGAACCACAACTACAAGAACAACATGCGGTCGACATCTTACTTAAAAGCATTCACGGCCCGATAGCACTTCTCCTCGAAGGATTCACTTATTAAGACTTTCGAGAAGTTGTTAAGCGAGGCCGGAAGCTTGCGAGAGGAGGCAAAGCAATTAAGTTTCACCGATAAGACGGACAAGCAAAAGCTCGTGAAGACTTTTGAAAAGAAATCCGGGATCGTTGCGGCGGTCGACAAAGGTAAGCAGCCGATACAAATATCGTCCGAACGGCCGCATCAACCTCGACGGAATTATCAACAACCCCGACCCGGCTATCGGTCATCTCCACGGTATGAACAACCGCCTCGTCCGCAACGTACATTAAGGGAGCTTCGAGCGGGGAATATCCATTCAAGAATGAAGCGATGCTCGAAAATGTTCCGTAGTCCGATGAAAACTCCGGATTTCCAGCTGCCGAGCCTAAGAGACCGGAGGAAGTCGACAAGAAAAGTGATCCCGACTTTTGCCCTAATCACCGGATGCTTGGACACAAGATAGAAGATTGCATTACCTTCAAAAGTTGGCTCGATGACAACCTTCGGAAAGGGAATATAACAATCCCGAAGGAGTACATGAAGGGACCCCGAAAAGGAGGTTCCGTCAATGTTGTCTCAGCTGATCCCATCATTCAGATAGATCCCATACGGCCGACAATGGATGGACTACCGCTTGGACAAGGTCTTTGAAAAAGATTTTAGACGACATCCAAACCGCTTCGGTGCGAGCTTCAATTCGAGTTCGAAACCGTTAAGCCGGTACTTATCACTTGCGATAGAAGAACCACCTCGACGAGAGACGATTGAAGAGAAGAAGAAAATCGACGAAGAAGAGAAGACCGAGGCTCCTAAGGCTAGACTAGGGGCTGCTTATCCTAGGATAGTTGTTTCGAATTTGGGGGAGAAATCCCTCTAATCTCTGACTCTGTATGATTATCTGCTCACTTCGGTGGGATCATATAATGATAAGGGTGATGGCGTTGGCTACGTTTTGACTGTTTCTAACGATTACGTAACTAGCGACAATCCGGACATCGATTTCGATACCAACGACAATTCTCAAATCATACACAATCTCGACGATCAAAATGACAAAGAAGACATCCATCGAGGAGCCTACGAGAGTTCAACAAGCAACGAATCTATCCGCGAGTTTCGAGGAGCTCCGATCACAATAGAGTTAGAGCCTTCGGACTGCGAAGCTAATCCGGAAGAGCTCGTCATTCCGATTCGGGAAGAAACACCGAGCAAGCTCAACACTAGATTCGGAAGAAATTACGAAGTCAACTTAAGAAGTGGAAGAGTTCTACCTCCGAGAATGGGTCCAAAGGACAAAGGAAAGCGGTGGTTGCTCAGAAGGACCAACCCAGGCGAAGAAATACTCATTCGAGAAGAAGCCGAGACACATGAAAATAAAGTGGACTACAACGTGCTAGCCCATCTTAGGAAACTACCGACCAAGCCGAGCATCTACGATGCTCTCATCTTATCAAAGGAGATGAGAGAAGCTCGATCGAGGCCTTACTTGATCCGAAAATTTGCTTAGCTCGAATGGCCGGAGATTCCTTAGATGAGGTTTGCTCGTTAAAGGAACGACGAGGTGTTACCTTCACGGACAATGACCTACTACTTAGGACGAGCGGATCACGACCGACCGTTGTACATTTCGATTACAATTGGGAAGTTTACGCTCTCCGGAGTATTGGTGGATCCAGGAGCATCAATCAATATAATGAGTCTTCGAACACTAGCATATTTGGAAATTGATGCTCGTGAGCTCGAAGCAGACAAAATGTTATTAAGAGGATTCAACCAGAAAGGAGAAAGAGCCCTCAGATCAATAACGTTACTAATGAAGGCCGGTGACTTAGCAAAGACAACCGCAAAATTTCACATAATTGATTCAGAAACGTCGTTCAACGCTCTGTCGGGCCGACCATGGATACATGAAAACGGGATGGTACCATAATCTCTACACCGGTGCATCAAATACTACGATGGAGGGGAACGAGTGCATCAAAGGTGACTTCAACCATTCTCCATACATGAAATTGGAATCCATGAAGACGCGACTTATTATGCACCACCGAAGAAAACAATCTTCTCCGGAGATACCATAACGAATGAAGCAAAGAAAGTTCGGGACAACGAAGAACTCTGAAGTTCTAGTCCAACGAGTCACTCACCACTCCCTTCCGGCGAGATGGTGAAGGTTTCTCCACAACTCGCATCCGAGGTCGAGGTCGAGGACGAGGCGCGTGGTAGAGACGTTAGGACGAGTTGGACGGAGGAAACCGGCCATCAATGTTGATTGGGGAGATAGTTCGAAGAAGAAAAAGAAATCGAAGCAAGAAGCGACAACAATAAGTCGGAAGAAGCCGCAATTTAAAGATCTCCTCGAAGATGAAAAGAATGAAGAATACAAATCAATGTACGAGAAGATTAACCACTACGTACATACTATGACCCTAACCCCGATCCATTCTAATAAGATCGAGGGTATGGTGGTCAAAGAGGTACGTAGCGGCGGTGCGAAACGATCGAATTCTACAGTGGTGCTTCTTCCTCCAAAGCTGAAAATAATGTACAATTTGAAGATGTCACTTCATCAGAATTAATGGAATTACCTTTTGAGTGGTACTCTCCCTGTGTTCAAAGTTTAATTCAACATGGTTTTTTACCTCGATAATGGACAAAAGGTCAATCACAACATTTTGAAAAATTATGGAATAACTCGGTCGTCCAATCGATTCAAAGCATGGACTCGGATTTGGCACGATAGGATCGAGTTGACGATACCGAATTTTGCTTGGTTGTCACTTGTGAATCTAATGAAAGCTGCATGGAAACTACGGACGAACTCGAAGATTTACAAATTGGAGACGCTCCACGGAATTCGAAGAAGAGATTAAATCTACGATAGATGAGCTAACGGAAGTTAACTTAGGTACTAACAAAGAGCCTAGACCTACCTTTGTTAGCTCCTTACTCGATAAAGAAGACTCCGAAGAAATAATCAAGTTATTAATGGAATTTAAAGACTTGTTTTGCTTGGAACTACGATGAGATGCCGGGATTAGCTCCGGAGGTCGCAGTCCATAAGCTAGGAGTGGATCCTACTTCGTCCCGAGTTAGACGAGGTCCGAGAAGAATGCATCTAGAAATCGAACAACAAGTCATAGCCGAAGTTAAAAAGCTAATAGACGCCAAATTTGTCCGTGAAGAACAATACCGAGCTTGGTTGCCTGATGTGGTGCCGATCGAAAGAAGAATGGTTAGATCGAGAATTTGTGTGGACTTCGAGAGATTTAAACAAGGCATGTCCAAAGGATGAATTCCCTCACCGATCCCGGAACTAATGATCGACATTGCTTCGACACATGAGATATTTTCATTCATGGATGGATCTTCGGGATACAACCGAGATAAAAATGGCTCCGGAAGATGAAAAGCTTACGGCATTCGAACGCCGATCGAGTATATTGCTTACACGGTGATGCCATTTGGACTGAAGAACGCGGGAGAAACATACCGAGAGCGATGACAAGAATATTTGATGATCTCATCCATAATCGAGTCGAATGCTTACGTGGACGATGTGGTCATCGAAAGCAAAGTAAAGGAAAACTACCGTATGATTTGAGAATTATTTTCGAACGATTAAGGCAATTTAACCTTAAGATGAATCCCTTAAAATGCGCCTTCGGCGTCACCTCCGGGAAATTCTTAGGATTCGTTGTCCGACATCGTGGAATTGAAATTGACCGGAAAAGATTAAAAGCTTATCTTAGAAATGCCGCCTCACAAAACTTTAAAACAAGCTACGATCTTTTCGAGGGAAGTTGGCATATCTTCGACGCTTTATCTCGAGACTTGTCGGGTAGGTGTCGGCCTTTCTCGGCACTAGTTAAAAAGGACGCCAAATTTATTTGGGAAGAGAAATGCCGAATGCCTTCGAGGACATTAAACGATATTTAATGACACCTCTCTGTCTTAGCGGCCCCGAGTCTCGGGTAGGCCGCGATACTTTACACCGCGGCTTTAGACGACTCTCTCGGAGCCACGTTGGCCGAGGTCGATGATGAGGGTAAAGAAAATACTCTTTACTACTTAAGTCGTCGTTTACTTCCGACGGAAATAAGGTATCCCGAAATTGAAAAGCATTGTTTGGCCACGATCTTCGCCGCTCAAAAGCTCGGGCACTACATGCTTTCTCATAAGGTCGACCCGATCTCGAAATTTAATCCATTGCAATACTTGATGACTCGTCCAACACTTTCCGAGCAGACTTGCCGGATGGTCGATGATATTATTGCAATTCGATATAACTTTCGTGACTCTTCGTGCTTAGTAAAGGGACAAGTCTTAGCGGACTTTCTCGCGAGCACACCCTTTGCGGCAGAATCTCCTCTCGATGACGATTTGCCGGATGAACAAATAATGAGAATAGAAGACCACGATGATCGACGTTGGGAATTATATTTCGACGGAGCTTCTTCAGCACACAAAGACGAAGAATCGCAAGTGATAGTGCCGGTAAGGCGGGAATCGGGCTAATCTTTATAACACCGGAGCGGGGGATGTTAAGATACTCCTACCACTTGACGGAACCGTGTACAAACAATGAAGCGGAATACGAAGCCCTCATAACGGGATCTGGAATTAAGCTATTCGAATGGGGATAACGGACATCGACATCTACGGTGATTCACGATTGATCATTCAACGGATCGCCGGACGAGTACGAATTTTAAAGCCGAGACTCGAGCAATATTTCCGAGTATGTCATACGATTGTTGGAACAAATTCCAAATGTGACGATCTACAAAATTCCCAGAAAAGAAAATGCTTTAGCGAGATGCTTTAGCCAGTCTCGCAAAAGAATTTGCTCGTTTGGAAGATGAATCGGTGGAAGTGTCGGTTCACGGACGTCGGGTCCTATCACAGCTCGACATAGACACAATACACAAATCGGAAAAAGAAAAAGAATCGGTTGCAACGGTGACGAGAAAACATAGAAGATTGGCGACGGCCATTAGTGAACTACACGCAAACGGGAAAACTACCGGACGATAGGTCGTTGGCCCATCGGATCGAAAAGAACTCGTCTACTCATTAATAAACAACACGTTATACGGAAGGTCTTTCGATCAAATGTGGCTAAGGTGCCTAAGCGGGTCCGAGGCCCGTCGAAATCGTTAAAGAGGTACATTCGGGACTACGTGGCGCTCACTGGTCGGGTCCGAAGATGAAAATGAAAATTAAAAGACTAGGGTACTACTGGCCCTCGATGATGACCGAGTTGCATGAAAATCGCCGAGAGTCTGTCACTAATGCCAAGTGCACGGAGTGGTTCTACACCGACCTCCAAATGTGCTACATCCGACAATTGCGTCATGGCCATTTGAATGTTGGGGCACGGATATAGTGGGTCCGATAGAACCACCATCTTCAAAAGGACATCGCTTCATTCTTGCGGCTACGGATTACTTTTCCAGTGGGCGAGAGGCGGTTTCACTTAGAGAAGTGAAAGCACACCACGTGCTACGGTTTTTAAGAACCAAGTTGTCTACCATTTCGGAGTGCTGCGCGGGATTATCTCGGATAATGGGTCGAGCATTCGAAAGCACGCAAATCAACAATTTTGTCGGGAGACACGGAATCGGCGGCGATACTCGACAATTTACTACCCAAGAGCAAATGGCCTCGGCGAGGCTTTTAATAAAACTCTCGTTCAAATCTTAAAGAAAATTTTGGACGATAATAAGAGAAATTGGCACGAGAAGTTGTTAGAAGCCTT
This sequence comes from Papilionanthe hookeriana x Papilionanthe teres, assembly GCA_022702705.1. Lineage (NCBI taxonomy): Eukaryota > Viridiplantae > Streptophyta > Magnoliopsida > Asparagales > Orchidaceae > Papilionanthe > Papilionanthe hookeriana x Papilionanthe teres. Next base: position 16,592,139 of record CM040431.1, on the reverse strand, counting down.
ATGGGCCTACGGACAACCTTCGAACTCCTACTCGAAGCTACACCTTACGCTGCGGTGTATGGGTCCGAGGCGGTGTTACCTTTAGAGGTTCGGCTTCCTTCACTCGGAGTCGCGGTTGCAAATAAGATCACGACGAGAAGAGAATGCTAAGTTACGACTAGAGGAATTAGAAAGCTCGGAAGGGAAAAGACTTGCGGCGCAACGAATTTAGAACTATACCGAGCTAAGATGGTTCGAGCCCATGACAAGGCGGGTCCGCCCAAGAACCTTCAAAGTTGGTGACTTAGTTCTCATTCTCAAGAGACTTATTCTTGCACACCGCAAGATAGGAGGAAAATTTGAACCCACTTAGGAAGGGCCATTTGTGGTTGAAGCAGTATACTCAGGAGGTTCCTACCAGCTAGTGAATTATCTAGGAGAACGACATATGCTTCCGATCAACAGATGATACTTGAAAAAGTATTACGCTACCTGATGTTTCGAAGGAATGAATTCTTCATCCCTAAGAAACACGGGCGAAGTAATTATTTATGATTGGGTCCGAACCCAAAAATAATAAAATGTGCTAAGATAAATAAAATCATGATAATAAAGTTTTCCTTGTTTTCTTTTCCAAATCAAGATCTTTTTCCTGATTTTTTTCCCACTTCATTCCTGTTAAATTTGAAAATACAAAAAATATAATATAAAAAAAATGTCTTTAATAAATATTTTCTTAATGTTCTTGTTCTTAGTACAGCCCCTGATCCTTTTCCTTGTCTTTTCGCAGGGAAATGTCGAACGGGCGGTTGGTCCTGAACTTTAGAAATGGCGTAAGCCTTGCACTCGATGAAAAGAGGGTGAAAGATGGAGCGATAATCGAGATTGACTCGGATTTCGCACCAGCGAGCCTACGATGCGAGGAAAGTGAGCGGGTCCCGGTTGCAGCGAGAAGAGCTGCCGGGCAGACAGTGATGAAAATGGGTGGTCCAAGCCACCAATCCAGCAGCAAGAAAAGAAAGGCAAGCACTGAAGAAGATAAGAAAATGAAGTTTGTAGTCGCTACAGCAGAGGGCAGGCTTTTCACCGCCGCGCCCACAGAGATTCAAGAAGTTCGAAGAGCTTCTCTCACAGCAACGCAACGAAGAAATAAGAATCACCGTATCCGTAAGATGTTAACAAAACTAGCTACGGACCAACGCGACGAGACAGTTGCTACTGCCAGTACGTACACTTCAAGGACACCGGTTCACCAGGAACCTAAAGAAAGGAGGCCAACTCCTAAGATAACAGAAAGGACTAGGGAAATCTCACAAAGACCAGAAGAAAGAAGGCTACCACGCCACCAGATAGAACCACCAGTAATGCATGACCTTGTTGCGGAAAGCAGCCCGGGGGATGTCCAGACGGACATCATCCCCGAGGAGCCGAGGTATGCGGGAGAGCGTGAAGGGATTGAACCGTATATCCCACAATATGTCACCGAGGCCTCGCCATCTGCAGATTATTCCGGAATACGAAGTGGAGAGAATGCGAGAATGTCGAAAAGAAAACCTTTGAATACTTCGAGAGAGTTCGAGGCGGAAGGATCAATATACTAGAGGGCCTCGAGCTACATACAAACGTATTCTCAGAGTATGAACAACAACAAATCGTGGATTGCATCCGGGATTTGAAAAGAATGGGCCGAGCGGGCCGCATAAGGGAAAACACATACTCAGAACCCCGGAGATGGATGCCAGGGAAAGGAAGAATCACAATACAATGTGGATGTTGTTACAACTTTGCGGAAGACGGGAAGGGAAACCCTCGGGAATACTCCGTCATGGCGAGTGGACTCGATGCCACTAGTCATCAAGAGAATGGTAAAGAGATTGATAACATGGAGGGTACTGCCGACGGATTGCATACCCAATAGCTGAATTATTAACATCTACGAGCGGGGTGTGCATACCCCCACACATAGATCACCACGACTTTGTCGGACCTTTACTGCACGATCTCTTTCCTGAACGAGTGTAACATCATGTTCGGATCTAACCTCCGGATAGAAGGCCCGGGTGAGTTCCGAGGGCCGGTAGAAGATGCCATTACCGGTAGGTTCCGTCATGATGCGAAGGGCAACGGAGCGAGATATCGCTAAGCATTGCATACCGGGAGTACCAGGTGAAGCGGATCTCGGTTACTTTCGGAAGAATGGACGACAGGAAGACACCTTACCATTTCCAGCCAGACTCGGAGCTAGAGAGCCTCCGGCCTTACGAGCTGTGAGTTACATGGAAAATATCACACCTCCAATGTACATCCATACGACATCCTTGCCAAGGATGGCTTGGAAGGTGATGTTATTGACCATGTACCCCACTATTCAGACATGGATTTTTGACAGATGCTTCTTTGGATGGATCGACGAAGATCATACATAGTCCGTTTTGAGTCTACATGGATTGTATGAGATATATTCCAGATCGAGTTGTATGATGTATCTTCGACATGATTGGAATGAATGTGACCATGTCACATTTTTGGCCTTCGCCTCTTTTGTGCAAATTGACTGGGAAACGCCATTAAAGTTAAATGAACTTCGAACAAAGAACAGAAAAGAAACAAAAAGAATAAAGAAAACTTTCCTTTAAAAAAAAAATCTAAAAATGTCGAACACCAAATCCACATGAACGCCAAATAAACAACAAAAAATGGGATAGTTAAGGGACAAACAAAACAAATTTAAAACTCAAATTGAATTCCAGTTTAAATCCATCTTTTCAAATCCTCCAATCCTTCTTCAAATCAAGATCTATTCTAGACCTCCCTTGAAACCCTCTCTCGGGATGATTTCAGAATCACGAAGAATTTTCAATTTGATCCGGATGGCATGGGTTTTCACCCTTCGCCAAGTAATCAGACTTTGATTGATTCCCATGGGATATGAAACACTTTCATATCTCATTTCGATCTCCCGCTAAATCCAAATCTCCACGGTAAATTTCAATTCAAAATTTCCGAGACTGGTACCTAAATTCATGTTCTCATTCCGAGATCGATACCTAAATTTCGATTCTCATCCAAATTGATACCTAAATTTCAATTCAAAATTTCAGAGACTGGTACCTAAATTCCAGTTCTCATTCCGAGATCGATATCTAAATTTCGATTCTCATCCGAATTGATACCTAAATTTCAATTCAAAATTTCCGAGACTGGTACCTAAATTCCAGTTCTCATTCCGAGATCGATACCTAAATTTCGATTCTCATCCGAATTGATACCTAAATCTCAATTCAAAATTTCCGAGACTGGTACCTAAATTCCAGTTCTCATTCCGAGATCGATACCTAAATTTTGATTCTCATCCAAATTGATACCTAAATTTCAATTCAAAATTTCCGAGACTGGTACCTAAATTCCAGTTCTCACTCAGAGATCGATACCTAAATTTCGATTCTCATCCGAATTGATACCTAAATTTCAATTCAAAATTTCCGAGACTGGTACCTAAATTCCAGTTCTCATTCGAGATCGATACCTAAATTTTGATTCTCATCCAAATTGATACCTAAATTTCAATTCAAAATTTCCCAGACTGGTACCTAAATTCCAGTTCTCATTTCGAGATCGATACAAAAATTTTGATTCTCATCCGAATTGATACCTAAATTTCAATTCAAAATTTACGAGACTGGTACCTAAATTCCAGTTCTCATTCCGAGATCGATACCTAAATTTCGATTCTCATCCGAATTGATATCTAAATTTCAATTCAAAATTTTCGAGACTAGTACCTAAATTCCAGTTCTCATTCCGAGATCGATACCTAAATTTCGATTCTCATCCAAATTGATACCTAAATTTCAATTCAAAAATTTCGAGACCGGTACCTAAATTCCAGTTCTCACTCCGAGATCGATACCTAAATTTCGATTCTCATCCGAATTGATACCTAAATTTCAATTCAAAATTTCCGAGACTGGTTCCTAAATTCCAGTTCTCATTTCGAGATCGATACCTAAATTTTGATTCTCATCCGAATTGATACCTAAATTTCAATTCAAAATTTCCGAGACTGGTACCTAAATTCCAGTTCTCATTCCGAGATCGATACCTAAATCTCGATTCTCATCCAAATTGATACCTAAATTTCAATTCAAAATTTTTGAGACTAGTACATATATTCTAGTTCTCATTCCGAGATCAGTACTTAAATTCTGATTCTCATTCTTTTCGAGGTCAATACCTAAATTTTGACTCTCTTCCGAGATTGATACCTAAATTTCAATTCAAAATTTCTGAGACTGGTACCTAAATTCTAGTTCTCATTCCGAGATCAGTACTTAAATTTCGATTCTCATCTTTTTCGAGGTCGATACCTAAATTTCGACTCTCTTTCGAGATTGATACTTAAATTTCAATTCTCATCCCTTTCGAGATCAGTACCTAAATTCTGATTCTCATCTTTTTCAATCGACACTTAAACTCCGATTCTCACTCCGAGACTGGTGCTCAGATTCCAGTTTTCTTTGCAATCCCGAGATTGGAACCTAGGTTTCAATTCTCGTTTCAAATCTAAATTTTCTCAAATTGATTTTAAATCAAACTTCAATCTAAATTAAAAATCAAAATCTAAAATTACACATCCAAACTTAAATTGAAACAAAATGAAATCTAAATCGAAATTCCCCCAGATCATGTGATTTGGAATTCACCTCCTTTTCCTTTCCCCAGCGAGAGTTCAGGAATCTCCAGTTTCAGAGATATACTTGACACTCCCCAGCGGAAACCCTTCTACTTCGTCCTAAGTTTGTCACTTAGACATATGTGTTGGTTTTGCTGATCGTTTCGGTGAACACCAATACGCGCGGTGTGCTCCGTCAGCTCACCACATCTATTGGGGGTCCATTTGTTGACCTCATTTTTGATGAGGTCTTCTCTTCTTTTTTTTAGTACTCAGGATCTAGCCTTAGGCTTTTCCTTTGACAATCTTAGAGGACTAGAATTGGGATCCACCATCTAGAATTTCAAACTACTTCTTAACTCCACGCAAACTCCACAAACTTGACTGTAGACCCCTAATCACCTAGAGGGTTGAAATCAAATGTGGAAGTTTAAAGGATGAGTTCCTATAGGACTCTTTGGCCTTAGGACTGCCCTGGGTGGCCTGGTCTGGTGAAGGGGCTGACTTACACACACACTACACTCATATACTACACTTTCACACACCTCCTAAAACCACACCCATACCTAACTTGACCTCCTGACTCATGTAGGTGATTCACATGGATGGTCCTTAACCCCTAAACCCTTGGCTAAGAGGGTTAGGAACAACATAGTGAATGCCTCAAATAAGTCCCTTCATGGCTCATGTGGGCTTGATGTGGCTTCATGGCTCAACCACAATGATTTTATTCCACTTACATTTACCCAATCTTCAATTTTCCAAATTTTTAATTTTTGACCCCCGGGACCCTACACCCGCCTAACCTACCCAAAGCCCTTGAAATTACCCAAATTTTTCAAAATTTCCAAATCACCCAAAATTCCCCAAACTCAATCCCAAACATTTCCACATCACTCAAGTTGATCATCCATACCCAAAAATACCAAAAATACCTCCCAATACCCTCCAAATACCCAAAATACCCCTCTTGACCCAAAAAATCCAAAAATTCAGAAAATTCCCAGAAACTTCCAGAAAATCCCAAATATTCCCAATTTCATTTTGTTCAACTACACCATGGGACAATTTTGTCAATTTACCCTACTGTTGTCAAAACCCCCAATTTGACCCATCTTAACCCTAAGTGAACCCAATGTCAAACCAAACCTACCCAATTGACCCAAATTCTGGTCCAATCCAATTCTAAACTTCAATTCAACATTCCCAACACCAATCTAGACCAAATCCAAGTCCAATTTGATTGACATTTGGATCCAATTTCACTTTTGGCCTTAAAGCCCAATTTGGACCCATGACCCAAGCCTAACCCAAACTCACCCAATTCAACTCCAATTAACCCCAAATCTTTTCTAAATCTTCCTTAGCATCCCCACAAGCAAAACACTAACATGATTTGCCCAAAATTTAGACCCAAACCCCACTCAAATTCAATCCAAAGCTAAAAGTCCCAATTTTGACCTAAACCCAAACCTAACCCAAATGAGCCCAAACCCCAAAATCAAAGCCCAACCAAAGTCAAAACCTCTTTGAAATACTCCCATAAACATTTCTCAACATTAATTTTACATCAATTTCAACCCTAGCCCAACATTGGCCCAACTTGGCCCACTTTGACCTATATTGGCCCATTCACCAAAAGAGCCCAAATTCAACCCAATTCAAACCCAAATCACCCCCAATTTGCTTCAAGTCACTCATGACACATCCATGAGCTAAACCCAACAATTATTTGGCCCAACCTCTTTACAAAATTCCCATCCATAGATTCATTTTTAAACTTAAAGGCCCATTCCTTAAACCATTTTAAAAGCCCATCTTTTACCACATCCAAAGGCCCAAAATTGGTCCCAAAGCCCATATGACATTTCCCCTCATCATACTTTCAATTAAACTCAATACCTAAGTCCTAAATTCATCATCAAATCATCCCAAATCAAGCCATATGCCAATTCCCATTAAAATACCAAAATTCACAAAACCCTTTTTTCATGAAATTGACTTAACTTTCCCCAAGCCAAAGGTGAGCCATGAAGCCATGCATGAGCCACATGTGAGCCATGAGAGCCTTGGACACTCCACCATGCCATATTGGGTAAGAAGAGGGAGGGCTTTCCTTAATCCCTAAAGCTCATTAGCCTTAATCATGATTCACCTAAACTTAAATTTAATCCTAATATATTTGGATGAAGACTTCTCCATGCCAAACCAGCTGATCCCTTTGATCCCCCACAGCATCCAAAGCCACCTTGAAGGGTGCACCAAGCCCAAATGGGTGGATTGACCCATTTAGACTCAAAACTAGCCATGCACCATTCTACTTTGGATCAAAGCCTTTACACATGGCAATTGCCAATTGCTTGCACCAAGTCCCAGCCCTGACCCACCTGACCTTGAGGGTGACCCATGCCTGGCCGGCCGGCCATCAGGTCGCCGGAAAACACCATGGCCGAGAGCTCACATGTGAGCCAACTTTGGAATTCTCCCTTGCTGAGCTGCCCCATCCCCAGTGGCCATTGTAGCTGTTCCTCTCTTGCCAAGAGCAGCTGATCCCAAGCCCTAACTCTCCCTGGGAAGCCCTCCACCCTCTCCTATTTAAACACCACCCCTTCTCGGCCATGGGTTTTGCTGAAAAAAAACCTTAAGGAAACTCTGCCAAAATTGTTCCAGACTACTCCCCATACATAGAGCATTTGATCCCCACTGAATTCCAGCCCCAATTCCCTCTAGCTGAGCTCAATTTTGAGTTCAAACTTTAGCCTAAAAACCAGGACACTTCTTCACAGTGGATCAATCCTCAAATTGATTGGTCCTACACCTTCACCGGACCAAGAGAAGGTGTCCACCAGCAAAAGCCCCATCTCCAGAGCCACCCGAGCTTGCTCCCGGCCTCCAAGCTTTGTGATCGGCCGTGGTCAAAATCCTACCTAGGCAATTCACCGGACCGGGAGACTTCATGCGGAGCTTGCGGGATCCAATCGAAGGTGAAACAACCCTCGGATCGAAGCCACACTTCTCGCGAGCAAAGGTATGGCCTCACTCTTCTTCCCGAGCTTCTGAACACTCTCCATTTTTATTGAGTAAATTTCATCCCGCATAAACCGTATGGATGTGTTCGTCTTCTCGAGACGAATCCATAGAGCATAAGAACGTTAAATTTGGTCAAGTATCGAGTGAGATCTTAGTCCTAGAAGATGGACGGTTCTCGGGTTAGGAGGCTTGGGGACGATGAAAGGATGCCGTTCATTCAATACACGCGCGGACGGACGGCTCAGATGGCGTCGGACCAGGAGATGGTACGTGAACCGCGGGACCCGGGCTGGCGACTCGAGCGGCGGCGTCGAATGAGGAGCGCGCCGCGTGGCCGTTCGGAGATGCCGAGGATGACGCGGCACCGACTCGGATAAATAGAAAATTAGGGTTTTTTTTCTATTTATTTAATTCCCTGAACTTGGAAAATTCATAACTTTGTGTAGGAAAATCATAAAAATAAAATAAAAATACTATCTTGCTCAGTGAACAGAGGAGAATAATGTGAAAAAGAAATCATTTAATTTCATCAAGTATTTTATTTTTAATAATTTATTTATTGTTTGCATTCTTTTAATTCTCCATGCATATAGGAAATTCACCATGGCATGAGACCATAGGGCTTTTGAAGCCTCTGAATTTGGGAACATTCCCTGAATTTTCCAAAGTCAGAGGCCATCCCTATGAGAAGTTATTGATTTTTCAAATTCATGTTACTGTTTTGAGTATTTTAATTCTAATAATTAGCATGTTGTGAAATAAATTCTAGGAAAATTTGGTGATGTCCCTTATGACCAGAGGACCCTAGGAAAAATAGGTTTTGAGTTAGTTCATTTAAAATAACCCTAATTGGCTTAAACACCCAAAATAGATCCCTAATTAATTAGAGTTAACCATACATCAAATTGACTTGAAATCAATTCTCCACTGACCTTTAGGATCTGAGGAACCCACCATAAAAATTTGAAGTCAATTGGACTTGGTTAGCCCTACTAAATGGGTTGATTAAGCCATTTAGTCAATTTGAACTTTAAAAATTCATAACTTTCAAAATACCTTTCAAAAATTCACCAAATTGGTTTTGGAGCCTCTCTGATATTAGGGGAATTTAAGAAAATTAAAATTTCAATTTTCTAAAAAAGTTAATTTTTAATATTATTTTAATATTTTTAATAATTAAAAATAATAATAAAAATCACAAAAATAATAAAATTCACCAAAATGTCACATTTTGAATTTTAATCACTTAGGAACAAACCTCATATTTTTTTAGGTCTATTTAATGAGATATTAAATTTTAAAGCCCTAGGGTAATTTTAAAATTAAAAAAATGTATTTTCTAGCATTTTCACTAAAATAATTATAATAAATCATAGAAAAATCAGAAAATTACAAAAATTAATTCTCTGATTTCCTTGATATCAGAGAGATTTTTGAAAAATATAAAATTCATTTTTCAACCTTTATTTTATTTTTAAATTAATTAACACTCCAAAACTTAAAATAATTATAATAAAAATAATATAATTCAAAAAATCACCAAAATTGGTCCAAATGGTCCTCTGGTCATTAGAAATGTCCCCTAATTTTCTTAAGGACAGAAACTTTTCCTTGGTCATGTTATTAAATTTTCCTTGGAAATCTCTATTTTCTACCAAAAATAATTATATAAATAAATTAAATACGAGAAAAATCATATTTTCTCCTCTCATGTCTTTATTGACATATGAGTGAAGTCACATAAAGATTTCAAGTTCATTTAAGCTCAATTTAGTGAGTTATGAAATTATTAAGCTTAAAGGGCAAAGTGGTAATTAAAATTTTAACCCTTAATTAAAACTTTAGGTTTAATAAAATTAACAAGTAAAATATTTGATCTTAATCTGATTTGGATGATTGAAATTTAAATAATTAAAGGGTAGAAACCCATTAAACAATTTAAAATAATTGAAATAAACCTTAATTAAATAATTGATTAAATTTGGGAAGAATAATAAAATTGGAACTATTAAAATAGGGATATTGTTAGGAAGAGATTTATTCTTTAATTTAAAAATCCCTAAATTAATCATCTCATTAATATTTAATTCTTAATTAAAATGATAACTCAAGTTTAAAATATTAAAAGACTTAATCATTAAACTAAAGTTAAATTTTTAAACTCTTTTAAAATTTCAATTAAAGTTAAAAAATAAAATTAAATTAAAAATTAAATTAAATTAAATAAATCAAATTGAATTAAATTAAATTAAATCAAATTAAATTAAATTAAAGATTAATTAAGTTAAATTAAATTAAATTAAATTAAACTAAATTAAAATAAACAAATTAAATTAAATTAAATTAAATTAAATTAAAACATATTAAATTAAATTAAATTAAATTAAATTAAATTAAATCAAATTAAATTAAAATTAAATTAAATTAAATTAAATTAAAGGAAATTAAATCAAATTAAACTAAATTAATTTAACATCAAATCAAACTAAATTGAATTAAATTAAATTAAATTAAAATTAAATTAAATTAAATTAAATTAAAGTTAAATTAAATTGAATTAAATAACATCACCTAAAACAGAAAGAAATTAAATATAAAGCAACTTAAACATTATTCCAAATTTTAACCCATTAATTGAAATTAAACTAAATCACAAATCATTTGAACACCAATTTACCCTCGAAAGCTTTAGTTGTCATAACTCCTAAACAGAATATTAAATGAAATGTCACTTCACTTATAGGACATTCAAATATCCTAGTTCACTTGAGTAAGATAACAACAAAACTTAACTAAACCTCGGACGATTAATTCATTTGTGTAATTGAATTCATTTGGACTTAAAACAATCCTAGAAATATTGAAAAGATGTTTAAGATTTGCCTTAAGCACTTCCTCGATATGATAGGATGTTCATAAGAACAATTGAACTTAATTGTTCTTTGATGAAGAAAATCGTCCTCAAACCAAAACACAAGGAACCTAGACGTCATAGGAAATGACTAGCTATAGGATTAGGAACTTGGTAGAAAACCATAACCCTTCCCTTAGCTTTACCTAGGAATTTGCTTAAATACTCTAATTGTGTTTTAAGTGCAGCTTGGGATGACGGGAAGACCCTCCAGGCACGCTTTTATTTTATTGCAATTTACTTTCTTGCAATTTACATTTTTGCAATTTATTTAACCGCATTGCACTTACTTTCTTGCATGATAAACAACTGTTGCATAAAAACCCACACCTTTAGGATAGTCCCTAAAACTGAAACCAAAACTAAACTAAAAGTCATCGCAAGATAAAATTCACCGCCACAACATTTCAAAATATAAAACAACTCAAAATTTAATCATAAACAGAACACAAAACTACAATTACAACTAAATTAAAACGTCCTGTTGGATGATCGGGAATACCTCGGATGATGTAACCTACGTGTTGCTTAACGGGATTTCCCACGGTCTAAATGAAAGTGTGGAACTCATTTAGTTGAGTTTAGCAAATTCATACGGACTAAGTGAATCCGATAAAAATAATGATGCCGGAAGGATGGAACCGTGGGATCTTAACCGGTGTCGTTATAATCAACTTTAAGATTTGTTTTAATTAAAACACAAAAACACTTGGAAATTAAGATTTTCTCTAAAACCAAAACACTTTTCTCATCCCCTGATTTATGACTTCTAAAACTAAACCTCTGCAACAACAAGGAGCTCGGAGCATGGTGGGCAGCACGGCCATCGTCATCAGCAAAACTCGGGTCTACTTCAGCAAAGCTTTCCTAGAATTAAATAACAAACCCATAGGACTTCGAGGTAGTTTGCCTAGTGCAACATAAATCCTCAACTCTTCGTTAGGCATTTGCATTGCAAATTAAGCCCTAACCGGTCTTAGAGATTCCGAGGTAGTCGTACGATACGACATAAACCCTCACATCTTCGAAGCTATTTGTATGATTCTATCATATAAATATAAGCCCTAATTAATTAAAATTGGCAAGATCAAAACATTAAACAAACATTAGGACTTTCCTAAATCCAAGCCAAACAATAGGATAGTCGGGAAATTGCCGAAGTTCAGCTTCGAATCCGTGATTTCTCCTACCTTTCTTCCTTTGAATTCCCAAAATAAAATGTTCCAAATTTGATCCATTCCCTATTGAAATTCCAAAATTCAATCCTTTGAAAACTTAAACTTTGAAATTCTTGAGAGCAGAATTATTGATTATTATCGAGAGTTTTCTTAGGTGACTCCCGTCACTTAAGATGTAATTAACTATAGGGGCTTGCCCTTATAGGGAATTTTAAAGAACCCAGGAAATATAAACCTTGTTTAATGTTTTCATATTAAGCAGGGGAATTTGTCGGCTTATAAAAATTGGTTCGCAGACCAAACGGATGTCACAAATCTTCTAGTTTATTTAATCGAGCCCCACCATTAAGCGATGTGTATATCCTTAGGGATAGGTACACGGTTTGTGGTGCGGTGTTCGTTTATATAAACTATTTGGGATGTGAGATCAGTTTGATTTCATATCTTAAAATCTTCAAATTTAAAAAAAATTATTTTTAAAATCAAACACTACTTTTCAAATTATTTATTTAAATTCACCGACAACTTCTGTTAGGCAACCCCTTTTTAAAATACAACACAACCTAAAAATATGCCGACACATGGCTCAACCAAAATGATTTCATTTCACTCACACTTGATCAATCTTCACTTTTCCAAAATTTCAATTTTTGACCCCGGGGGCCCAAACCCACTAAGCCTAACAAATGCCCTTGAAATTGCCCAAAATTTGCAAAATTGCCTAAATTACCCAAAATCACTCAAAATCAATCCTAAACATTCCACACCACTCAAATTGATCATTCATGACCAAATATACCAAAATACCCCCCAATACCCTCCAAATACCCTTTTAGCCCAAAAATCCAAAAATTCCCAGAAAATTCCAGAAAATCTCAAATATTCCCAATTTCATTTTGTCCAACTACACCAAAAGCCAATTTTGTCAATCTGGCCCACTTTTACCAAAACCCTCAATTTGACCTATTTTTAACCTAAGTGGACCCAATGTCCCACCAAACCAACTTAATTGACCTCAATTTTGATCCAATTCAATTCAATATCCCCAATATCAATTTAAACCAAATCCAAACCCAATTTTATCAACATGTGGATCCAATTTCAATTTGGAGCTTAAAGACCAATTTTGACACATGACCTAAACTCCACCCAAACTTAACCCAAATAAAAAATCCCCAATTTGACCTTAACTAATCATGAACCCAAATAGGCCCAAATCCAAAAATTAAAGCCCAACCAATGTTTAAAACTCTGTCACACCCCCATGAACATTTTCAACATTAATTTTACATCAAACCCAACATTGGTCCAACCCTAACCTAAGTTAGCCCAATTTGATCCACTTTGGCCTCATTACCAAAAAGCCTAAATTGAACCCAATTCAATTCAAAATCACCCCAAACTTGTTCCAAATTATTCATGGTACATTCCTAAACTAATCCCAACATTTATTTGACACAACCCCTCACCAATTTTCATCCATCAATTTATTTCAAAACCTAAAAGCCAGCTTCCTTAAACTATTTTAAAAGCCCATCCAAAATGATTTTAAAAAGCCCAAGACTTATTCCAATGCCCACATGAAGTTTCCTCTCATCATCATTTTAATTGATATCATCCCTAAAGTTCTAATTGATCATCAAATCATTCTAAATCAAGGCACATGACAATCTCCAAAAAATTCATCAAAAATGCCTAAAACCCTTTTTCATGAAACAAGCCAACCTTTTCCAAGCCAAATGTGAGCCATTTATAAGCCATATGAAGCCATGAGAGTTTTGACACCTCACCTATTCATTATGGCAAGAAGAGGGGAGCCTTTCCTAAGCCTTCATTAAGTCATTTTAACCTTATTTATGCTACACCCTAACCCAAAATTAACTTAAATAATTTTGATGGAGACCTCACCACCAAGCCTAAAACTATGGGTTGACCAAATAGGACCCAAAATAAACCTTTCTCCATTCCACTTCAATTCAGCCCATTTACACATGGCATTGGACAATTGAGCTCACAAGTTTTAAGCACTGACCTCCCTGATCAGAAATATGACTTGACCCTTGCCGGCCAGCCACCAGGCAGCCGGAAAACGCCATGGCCGAGAGGTCTAAATGGATTTAAAAAATCAAATTTCACCTGCAGAGCTGCCCCATCCTAATTAGCCACCACAGATCTTCCTCTACTCCCCTAAGCAGCAATTCCCAGCCCTCAATTGCCCCTGGGAAGCCCCTAACCATGTCTATTTAAACCATTTATTCCTCTCGGCCAAAAGGTTGGCTGAAATCAACCTTCACAGAACTTCACCAAACTCCCACAGAGCTTCCCCTAGCCTAGAGCAACTCATCCCCACTGTCTTCCTGCCCTAATTTCCACTGATTGAGCTCAATTTTGGAGCTCAATTCTCGAGCGAATAGGACATCCTTGAAACTCCACCAAATCCAAATTAACTTCTCCCACACCTTCACCGAGAGGTAGAGAAGAAGTTCCCCAGCAAAAGCCCCCTCACCAGGCCAGCCATTGCTTTCAGAGTCCAAGGTTTGAAATCGACCTTGGTCATTTTTGTACCTAGGCAATTCCCCAGAGCCAAGGACTTCATCTGGAGCTTCCTTGGGTGCAACCGAAGGTGCCACAACTCTGATTGAAGCTTCACTTCTCAGAGCCAAGGTATGGATCACTTCTCCCTCCCAAGCTTCTGTGAATTCTCCATTTCATTTGAATTAATTTCATAGCATGTAAACCGTATGGATGTGTTCATCTCCTCATGGCGAATCCATAGAGCATAAGAACACAAAAATCCGTTGACAAATGAGAGAGATCTAGGGTTTGAGTGTGGATGGCTCTCGAGACACACCAGTATGAGATGATGACAAGCCGTCGTTGGATCGAGCGTGTATCGAATGGACGGTGCAGATCGCATCGGATCATAAGACGGAACGGGACCACGGGATGCGTGGCTGCTGACTCAGGTGGCGGCGTCAAATGGGAGCGCGACACGTAGGACTTCAGAGCTGCCAAGGTTGATGCTTCGCCGCTGTAGACCTCATTTTTGATGAGGTCTTCTCTTCCCTCTTTAGTGTTTAGAATCTAGCCTTAGGCTTTTCCTTTGACTATCTTAGAGGACTAGAATTGGGACCCATCCCTTAGAAATTTAAACCACTTCTTATCTCCCTGCAAACCTCACAAGCTTGATTGTAGACCCCTAATCATCTAGAGGGTTGAGATCAAATGTGGAGGTTTAAAGGATAAGTTCCCTATAGGACTCTTTGGCCTTAAGACTGCCCTGGGTGGCCTAGTTAGGTGAGGGTTGACTTACACACTCACTACACTCATACTCTACACTCTCACACACACAATCCAAATCCTAAAACCACACCCATACCCAACTTGACTCCTTGACTCATGTAGGTAATTCATATGGATGGACCTTAACCCCTAAGCCTCTGGTTAAGAGGGTTAGGAACAACATAGTGAATGCCTCAAATGAGTCCTCTCATGGCTCATATAGGCTTAATATGGCTTCATGGCTCAATCAAATTGATTCCATTTCACTCATATTTGATCAATCTTCATTCTTCCAAAATTTTAATTTTTGGCCCAGGGACCCTACACCTATCAAGCCTGCCAAAAGCCCTTAAAATCGCTCAAATCCTCCAAAATTTCCAAATCACCCAAAATTCCCCAAAATTAACCTTGAACATTTCCTCACCAATCAAATTGATCATCCATAGCCAAAAATACCAAAAGTTCCAAAAGTATCCCCCAATACCCTCCAAATTACCAAAATGCCCCTCTTGACCCAAAAATCCAAAAATTCAGAAAATTCCAAAAAAATCCAGAAAATCCCAAATATTCCCAATTTCATTTTGTCAATTTACCCCACTTTTACCAAAACCCCCAATTTAGCCCATTCTTAACCCAAGTAAACCCAATGTCAAACCAAATCTACCCAATTGACCCTAATTTTAGTCCAATTCAATTCTAAACTTCAATTTAATATCCACAATATCAATCTAGACCAAATCCAAGTCCAATTTGATTAACATTTGAATCCAATTTCACTTTTGATCTTAAAGCCCAATTTGGACTCATGACCCAAACTTAGCCCAGACCAAACCAATTCGACTCCGATTGACCCCAAACCTTTTCTAAACCTTCCCTAACATCCCCACAAACAAAACGCTAACATAATTTGCCCAAAATTTGGACCCAAACCCCACTCAAATTCAACCCAAAACCAAAAAGCCCAATTTTGACCTAAACCCAAACTTAATCCAAATAGACCCAAGTCCCAAAACCAAAACCCAACCAAAGTTAAAACCTCTTTGAAACACTTCCATAAACATTTCCCAACATTAATTTTACATCAATTTCAACCCTAGCCAACATTGGCCCAAATTAGCCCAATTTGACCTACATTAGCCCATTTACCAAATGAACCCAAATTCAACCCAATTCAATTCCAAACCACCTCATATTTGCTTCAAATCATTCAAGACACATCCATAAACTAAACTCAACATTTATTTGGCATGACCCTTTGCAAAACTTTTCATCTAAAAGCCCATTTCTAAACATAAAGGCCCACTCTTTTAAACCTTCCTAAAAGCCCATTTCCACCAAATTCAAAAGCCCAAATCAATCTAAAGCCCACATGACACTTTCCCTCATCACACATTCAATTTAAAATCATTCCTAAAGTCCTAATTTATCAATTGAACAATTCCAAATCAAGCCTCATAACAATTCCCATCAAAATGCCAAAATTCATAAAATCATTTTTTTATGAAATTGACCAAATCTTCTCCCAAGCCATATGGAGCCATGAAGCCACATGTAAGCCATTGGCAAGCCATGAGAATCTCTAATTTGTCAACCCTCCTTAAATGGCAAAAGGAGGAGGTCCTTTAAGCACCTCCTAAAAGTCATTAACCTTAAACATGTTTCACCTTAACCCAAATTTAATCCAAATATATTTGGATAAGGACTTCTCCATGCCAAACCAGCTGATTCCTTTGACTCTCCACAACACCCAAAGCCACCTTGAAGGGTGAACCAAGCCCAAAAGGTAGACTTGACCAAATCAAGCCAAAATTGGCCTTCCCCATTCCATTTTAAATCAAGCTTTTGACACATGGCAAAGCTCAATTGCCTACACAAAACCCCAGCCCTGACCCACCTGAACTTGAGGGTGACCCTTGCCTGTCGGCCAGCTGCCTGGATCGCCTGAAAACACCATGGTTGAGACCTTGGGAGGAGCTAAATTTTGGAATTCCACCTTGCTGAGCTGCCTCACTCCAAATGGCCATTGCAGCTGTTCTTCTCCTCACCAGAGCAGCTCATCCCAACCTTTAAACCCCCCTAGGAGGCTCTCCAGCCTCTCCTATTTAAACACCCCCTCCTCTCGGCCAAGAGAGGTGCTGAACCAAACCTTACTGAAACCCTGCCAAAATCATCCCAGACCACTCTCTACACATAGAGAACTTGATCCCCACTGAAATCCCCCTTCCATTTCCTCTCTGTGAGATCAATTTCAGAGTTGAAATCCAAGCCAAAAACCAGAACACTTCACCATAGTGAGTCAAACCTCAAATTGATTGACTCTACACCTTCACCAGACCAAGAGGAGAAGTTTCCCAGCAAAGCCCCCTCACTAGGCCAGCCATTGCTTCCAGCCTCCAATCTTGGTGATCGGCTGTGGTCACTTTTATACCTAGGTAATTCACCAGGCCAAGGGACTTCATCTGGAGCTTGCTTGGACCCAATCGAACATGGCACGACTCTCAGATCGAAGCTTCACTTCTCTGAGCAAAGGTATGGACTCACTCTTCTTCCCGAGCTTCCAGAGATTCTCCATTTAGTTTGAGTCAATTTCAATGCATGTTTACCGTAAAGATGTGTTCGTCTCTT
Source organism: Papilionanthe hookeriana x Papilionanthe teres (assembly GCA_022702705.1). Taxonomy (NCBI): domain Eukaryota; kingdom Viridiplantae; phylum Streptophyta; class Magnoliopsida; order Asparagales; family Orchidaceae; genus Papilionanthe; species Papilionanthe hookeriana x Papilionanthe teres. Next base: position 16,574,462 of record CM040431.1, on the reverse strand, counting down.
CAAGGCGAATCCATAGAGCATAAGAACATAAAAATCCGTTGAGAATCGAGTGAGAAATTAGGGTTAGAAGGTCGACGGTCACGGGTTCACACCAGTCGTAGATGATGACTGGGAGCCGTCGGATCGCGTGTGTATCGGATGGACGGCTCGGATCGCGTCGGACCAGCAGATGTTACGTGAAAGGTGGGTCCCGGGACGGCTGACTCAGATGGTGGCGCCCAATCACAGCGCTACACGCACCCCTTCGGAGCTGCCGAGGTTGAGTCAGCGCCGCGTGGATAAGTAGGAAAATAGGCTATTTTTCTATTTATTTGATTACCAGAACTTCAAAAATTCATAACTTTGTGTAGAAAAATCCTAAAAATAAAATAAAAATATCCTCTTGCTCAGTGAATAGAGGAGAATAATGTGGAAAAGAAATAAAGTAATTTCATTAAGTATTTTATTTTTAATGATTTATTTACTCTCTGCATTATTTTAATTCTCCATTTGCATAGGCAATTGATCATGGCATGAGACCATAGGGCTTTTGAAGCCACTGAACTTGGGAACATTCCCTGAATTTTCCAAGGTCAGAGGCCATCTCTATGAGAAGTTATTGATTTTCCATGTTCATGTTACTGTTTTGAGTATTTTAATTCCAGTAATTAGTATGTTGAGAAATAAATTCTAGGAAAATTTGGTGATGTTTCTTATGACCAGAGGAACCTAGGAAAAATAAGTTTTGAGATAATTCACTTGGAACAACCCTAATTGGTCTAAATACCCAAAATTGAACTTTAATTAATTAGGGTTAACCACACATCAAATTAACTTAAAAATAATTCTCCACTGTCCTCTAGGGATAGGAGAACACCACATAAAAATTTGAAACCAATTGGACTTGATTAACCCCACCAAATGGGGGGATTAAGCCTCTTAAGCAAAAATGGAAAAATTAAAATTTAAAAATTCATAACTCACAAAATACTTTTCAAAAATTCACAAAAATGGTTTTGGAGCTTCTCTGATATTAGAGGAACTTAGAAAAATTAAAATTATAATTTTCTAAAAAAGTTGATTTTTATCATTATTTTAATATTTTTAATAATTAAAAAATAATAAAAATAAAAAAAAATATTAAAAATCACCAAAATGTCAAATTTTGAATTCTCATCATTTAGGAACAAAGCAAATATTTTCCTTAAGTCCCTAGGGTAAGATATTGAATTTTAAAGGCTTAATGCAATTTTTAATATTAAAAAATGTATTTTCCAACCTTTTCACTAAACTAATTCTAATAAATCAAAGAAAAATCTGAAAAATATAAAATTTGATTCTCTGGAATCCTTGAGGTCAGAGAGATTTAAGTAAAATATAAAATCAATTTTTAAACTTTAATTTTATTTTAAAATTAATTAATACTCTAAAATTCAAAATAATTCTAATAAATAAAATATAATTTAAAAAATCACCAAAATTGGTCCAAATGGTCCTCTAGTCATTAGGAACATCGCATAATTTTCTTAAGGATAGAAACATTTCCTTGGTTATGTTATTGAATTTTCCTTGAAAACCCCTATTTTCCATTAAAAATAATTACATAAATAAATTAAACACAGAAAAATCACATTTTCTTCTCTAATGTCTTAAGTGACATGTAAGTGAGGTCACATAAAAATTTCAAGTTCATTTGAGCTTAATTTAGTGAGTTATAGAATTATTAAGCTTGAAGGGCAAAATGGTAATTAAAATTTTTAACCTTTAATTAAAATTTTAGGATTAATCAAAAAGGGAGGGTAAAATATTTGAATTTAAACTAATTTTTGGATGATTGAAACTTAAATGATTAAGGGTAGAAACCTATTAACCATTTCAAATATAATTAAAATAAAACTTTAATTAACTAATTAATTGAAATTTTGGAAGAATAATAGAAATTGGAATTATTAAAGTAGGGATATTATTTAAGAGGATATTTATTCTTTAATTTAAAAATCCCTAAAAAAATCACTTAAATAATACTTAAGTCTTAATTAAAAAAAAATAATTTAAAAGAATAATCTCAATTAAATTAAAATTGAAATTAAATTAAAATCAAATTAAATTAAATTAAAAGAAAAATAACTTGAGATCAAAATAAGTTAAATTAAACTAAATTAAATTAAACTAAAATTAAACTAAAATTAAATTAAAATTAAATTTAAATTGAAATTAAATTAAATTAAAATTAAATTGAAATTAAATTAAATTAAATCAAATTAAATTAAAACTAAATTAAATCAAAATTAAATTAAATTGAATTAAATTAAATTAAAATCATTTAATAACAAACCTAAATGAAATCATTAAGAATTAAATCTAAAATAACTTGAACACTATTCCGAACTTAAACTAATTTTTTATAATTAAGTCAAAATTAAAATTAAATCATTAAGTTTAAATCATTAAAATACTTAATAATTTGATTTGCCCTTTTAAAGCTCTTGTTATTGTAACTCTTAAATGAGGTATCAAGTGAAATGTTATCTCACTTATAGGATATTCAAATGTCCTAGTTCACTGAGCAAAAGAACAAAACTTAAACTCCCGGATGATTAATTCACTTGTATAATTAAATTCTCTTGAACTTAAAACAATCCTAGATGTATTGAAAAGATGTTTAAGACTCGTCTTAAGCATTTCCTCAATATGATAGGATGTTTATAAGAACAATTGAATTTGATTGTTCTTTGATGAAGAAAATTGTCCTTAAACCAAAACACAAGAACCTAGACGTCATAGGAGATGACTAGCTATAGGATTAGGACTTTGGTAGACAACCAAAATCTTTCCCTTAGCTTTACCTAGGTACTTGTTGAAATATTTAAATGCCTTAACATGTGTTTTAAGTGCAGCTTGGGATGACGGGAAGACCCTCCAGGTACGCTTTTATTTTATTGCAATTTACTTACATGCACTGTACTTTACTTTTCTTGCATGATAAACAACTGTTGCATGAAAACCAAAACCTTTAGGATAGTCCCTAAACTGAAACCAAAACTAAATTAAAAGTCATTACAAGATAAAAATAACCGCCACAACATTTCAAAATATAAAACAACTCAAAATTTAATCACAAACAGAACAACAAAACTACAATTGCAACTAAATTAAAACGTCTCGTTGAATGATCGGGAATACCTATTGCTAACGGGATTTCCCACGGTCTAAATGAAAGTGTGGAACTCATTCAGTTGAGTTTAGCAAATTCATCTGGACTAAGTGAATTCAATGAAAATAACGGTGCCGGGATGACGGAACCGTGGGATCTTAATCGGTTCTGTTTAAACAACTTTAAGATTTGTTTTAATTAAAATATTAAAAACACTTGGATTTTAAGATTTTCTCTAATCCAAAACACTTCTCTCATCTCTTGATTTATGACTTCTAAAACTAAACCTCTGCAACAACAAAGAGCTCGGAGCATGGTGGGCAGCTCGGCCATCGTCATCAGTAAAACTCGGATCTACTTCAACAAAACTTTCTTAGAATTAAATAACCAAGCCATAGGACTTCGAGGTAGTTTCCCTAGTGCAACATAAATCCTCAACTCTTCGTTAGGCATTTGCATAATCATGTTATGCAAATTAAGCCCTAATCGGTCTTAGGACTCCGAGGTAGTCGTTCGGTACGACATAAACCCTCACATCTTCGAGGCTATTTGTATGATTATGTCATACAAACATAAGTCCTAATTAATTAAAATTGGCAAGATTGAAACATTAAGTAAATTCCCAAATCTAATCCAAACAATAGGATAGTTTGGGAAGTTGCCAAAATTCTTCTTGGATCCTCAACTTCTCCTACTTCTCTTCCCTTGAATTCCCAAAACAAATTGTCCTAAATTTGATCCATTCCCTATTGAAATTTCAAAAATCCAATCCTTTGAAAACCTTAAACTTTTAAATTATTGAGAGCAAAACCACTGATCATTATCGAGAGTTTTCTTAAGTGATTCACTTCATTTAAGATGTAATTAACTATAGGGGCTTGCCCTTATAGGGAACTTTAAGAACCCAGGTAATATAAACATTGTTTAATTTTTTATATTAAACAGGGGAACTTGTCGGCTTATAAAATTGGTTCGCAGACCAAACGGATGTCACAAATCTTCTAGTTTATTTAATCGAGCCCCATCGTCAAGCAGTGTGTCTATTCTTCGGATAGATACACGGTTTGTGATGTGGTGCTCGTTTATATAAACTATTTGGGATGTGAGATCGGTTTGATTTATATCTTAAAACTTTTAAACTTAAAATTACTTTCAAAATCAAATATTATCTTTTAAACTATATATATATTTAAATTAAATTTAAAATATGAAAATTCGCCGACAACTTCTGTAGGCGACCCCTTTTCAAAAATACAACACATAACCTAAAAATATGCCGACAACTTCTGGCGACTCCGCTGGGGAAAGTTCCTCTCTCCATTTTGATCATATGGTTTTGCTTTCATAAATCGGTAGTGAGTCCATGCCCCTTTGTGGACCAAGCTACCATTCTTCCGTTGGAATACCCGTTCATTTCTGTCTTGAACGAGTATAGCCAACTCCCCTAGGATTTAGGAGCCACTGTTTAGACACCCCTAAACTGAGAGGTTCCGAGATCCTTTGTGGACCCCCAATAGGTGTTAGTTTAGGAGCGGTCCTTCGAGTCGAGAAGTCTTGCATAAGACTTTCTCTTCCACCCCGAACACGGACTCAGAGAAGAAACAGAGGTAGAAAGATTGCCAGAAAGGCCAGAGCTGCTGAAGTCACTTTCTTAGAAGAAATCCCTGAGTACACACCACTACCTGAGTACATACCATTGCCTGAGTATACACCGCTTTTGGAAGGAAGTAGATTCCATCTCTTTTCCGCCGCAGCTGACGAGGAAAATGTCCGCAAGATTGCTTCTACATTACCTCGACCAGCATACTATAGCGACAGCCGAAAGAAAAGGGCTAGGATTACACCATTTGCCCGACTGCAGATTGTGATAGAAAAGTTAGCAAAGGAAGAGAAATGTCTTGTATCAGAAATTTTAAGAAGAATAGGGCGGGTGCCAGCCAAGTCCCGTCTTGGGCCACGAGTAGAACCCGTTTGCGCCACAGAAAAGCCGAGTAAGAAGATGAAAGCTAGTCCACCTGTTGTTGTTTCAGGTTTACAGATCAGGGAGGATACCACCTTCCAGCATTCAACCGACAGACCATCCGGTCCTAGGCCTTCGCTTGCTAGAAGGATGGTATGGCATCCGACTGCGGCCGATCAAGACCGAAACAACGACTCGGAAAGGAAAGTCTCGTCGAGAGACTCGAGTCCGAAGAGAGCGCCACCGCAATGAAGGGGACTCCCAAGAAGGAAATTCAACAGCCATCGCATGATAACTGCGAAATCGTACGAAAAAGACCATTGGAGGACGCTATGGAAAAGCTAAGAACTGACATTCAACGATTATCAAGAGAAAGAGAAGAAAAGTTTGGAGATGAAGTTGACTCGTCGGAGTTCATGGATGACAAATATGTGGAGATCAACATGGTTGAGACACGAGCATCGTCAGCTTTGCAAGGTGCTCCAGCAGCTGCGGAGAGAGATGAACCTGAAGCATTAAGAGCACAAATTGGAGAAAAAGATGATACAATCTCTCAAATGGAAAAAAGGATGGAAGAGATGGCTGCAGCCCTAGCCACTCTTCAGAGTCAGGCTCAACCCCCAAGAGAAATGCCTCCAGAAGTTATTCATATTACAGATGGAGGAAAAGAGATTACATCCGTTAATGGAGACGATCAGCCGAAGAAAGACTCTACTCAAAATAAGATTCCAGAGAAGGACATCAAGAACATGGTAGAACAGCAGGTGCGAGAAGCCTTAGCAGAGTCTAAGAGCGGAGCAACTATTCGAGCCGTGAGACCTTACCCCGAAGAATTTGATGCGATACAATACCCAAAAGGCTTCGTACCACCTCTCGTTCAAGACTTTTGATGGTACCGGAAACCCTCGACAGCATGTTGCACATTTTCACGCTAGTTGTTGCAACGCCGGTGGAAGTGACGCCTTACTCTTCCAACAATTAGTCAGCAGCCTGTCAGGGATCACCTTCGATTGGTATGCAGAGTTACCGAACGATTCGGTAAAGACATTTTCAGAATTAGAAAACCTCTTCGTGAAACGGTTTGCCGGAGCTCAGCACCATATCACCATTGGTGACTTAGTGGTGGAGAAACAAAGCCGAACGAAACTTTAGTGGACTACATACTTCGATGGAGAAATCTAAGCATGAAGTGTGAGCCACGGCTACAAGAGCAGACATGCGGTCGGTATCTTGCTTAAAAGCATTCACGGCCCGATAGCACTTCTCCTTAAGGGATTTACGATTAAGACTTTCGAGAAGTTGTTAAGCAAGGCCGGAAGCTTGCAAGAGGAAGCGAAGCAACTAAGTTTCGCCGACAAAACAGACAAACAGAAGCCTGTGAAGACATTTGAAAAGAAATCCTAGATCGTCGCGGCAGTCGATAAGGGCAAGCAACCAATGTAAATACAGCCGAGCAATGTGCGGCCTGAGCTATCAACAACCTCGGCAGAACTACCAACAACCTCAACCCGGTTATCAACCAACTCAACAATATGAACAACCGCCTCGCCCACAGCGCACGTTAAAGGAGCTTATAAATAGAGAATATCCATTCGAGAATGAGGCGAGTGCTAAAGATGTTCCGCAGTTGATGAAGACTTCAGATTTTTGATTGCTAAAACCCAGGAAGCCAGAAGAAGTCGATAAGAAAGACCATCCCAACTACTGCCCTTACCACCGGATGCTTGGACATAAGATAGAGGATTGCATCACCTTCAAGAGTTGACTTGATAACAATCTTCGAAAGGGGAACATAACGATCCCAAAGGACTACAAGAAAGAACCCCAGAAAGGAGGTTCTGTCAATCTTATTTCAACGGATCCCATTGTTCCGATAGACCCTTACACAACTGATGATGGATGAAGTACCGCTTGGACGAAGTCATCGAAGAAAATTTTGGACCACATCTAGGCCGCTTCGGAGCATGCTTCAACACGGAGTTTGAAACCTGTCAAGCCGGCGCTATCACTTGCAATTGAAGAACCGCCCCAGGAAGAAAAGATCATAGAAAAGAAGGAGATCGTAGAAAAAGAAAGGACCGAGGCTCCTAAGGCTAGACTAGGGGTTGCTTATCCTAGGATGGTTGTTTCTGATTCGGGGGAAAAATTCCTCGAACCTCTGACTCTGTATGATTATTTGCTCGCTCCGGCGGGATCTTATAATGATAAGAGTTATGGCGTTGGCTACGTTTTGACTCGTTTCTAACGATTACGTAACTAACGACAACCAATCTAATCTGGATCTCGATTTCGATACCAATAACTATTCTCAAATCATACACAACCTCGACAATCACGATGACAAAGAAGACATTCACCAAGAAGGCTACAAAAGTTCAACAAGCAATGAATCTATTTGTGAATTCCAAGGAACTCCAATCACAATAGAGTTAGAGCTTTCAGATTCTGAAGCGACTCCAGAAGAACCTGTCATACCGATTCCAAAGGAGACACCAGTAAAATTAGTACCAGATTCAGAAGAAATCACAGAAGTCAACTTAAGTGGAGGAAAGGTTCTACCTTCGAGAATGGGTCCAAAAGACAAAGGAAAGCAAGTGGTTGTTCAGGAAGAATCAACCCCAACAGAAGAATTGCCCAGTCGGGAAGAAACTGAGACACATGGTAACAAAGTGGACTATAACGTGCTAGCTCATCTTAGGAAACTACCGACCAAGCCGAGCATCTACGACACTCTCATCTTATCAAAAGAGATGAGGGAAGCTCTGATCAAGGCCTTACTTGATCCAAAGATTTGTTTAGCTCAGATGGCCGGAGATTCCTTAGACAAGGTTTGCTCGTTAAAGGAACAGCGAGGTGTTACCTTCACGGACAGTGATCTACTACTTGGGACAGCCGATCACAACCGACCGTTGTACATTTCAGTCACAATCGGAAAGTTTACGCTCTCCAGAGTATTGGTGGATCCAAGAGCGTCAATCAACATAATGAATCTTCGGATGCTAGCATACTTAGAAATTGATGCTCGCGAGCTTGAAGTGGACAAGATGTTACTAAGAGGATTCAACCAGAAAGGAGAAAGAGCCCTTGGATCAATAACACTGTTGATGAAGACTGGTGACTTAGCAAAGACAACCGCAAAATTCCACATAATTGACTCTGAGACATCGTAAAATGCTCTACTGGGCCGGACGTGGATCCATGAAAACTGGATGGTACCATCGTCTCTGCATCAGTGCATAAAATACTACGAAGGAGGAGAACAGTGCATTAAAGGTGATTTGCAACCTTTCTCCGTACATGAGATTGAAAACCATGAAGATACAGCTTATTACGCACCTCCGAAGAAAACAATCTTCTCCAGAAACACCGTGCCAAATGAAGCAAAAAAAATTCGAGACAATGAAGAACCTGAAGTTCTAGTCCAACAGTCACTCACCACTCCCTTACGGCGAGATGGTGAAGGTTTCTCCAGAACTCGCATCCGAGGTCAAGGCCGAGGACGAGGTCGTGGAAGAGACACTGGGACAGCTGGACAGAAAAAGCCGGTGATCAACGTTGATTGGGAGAACAGCTCTGAGGAAGAAGAGGAAGTCAAGAAAGAAGCAGCTACAATAAACAGGAAGAAACCACAATTCAAGATCTCCCTCGAAGATGAAAAGAATGAAGAATATAAATCGATGTACGAGAAGATTAACACTATGTACACACTATAACCCTGACCCCGATCCAGTCTAATAAGATCGAGGGTATGGTGGTCAAAGAAGTACATAGCAGCGGTGCAAAGCCAATCAAATTTTACTGTGGCACTTCTCTTCCAATACAGAAAACAATGTACAATTTAAAGATATCACTTCTTCTGAATTAATGGAATTACCTTTTGAGTGGTACTCTCCATGTGTTCAAAATTTGATTCAGCGTGGTGTCTTACCTCAACAATGGACAAAAGGCCGATCACAACACTTCGAAAAATTATGGAATAATGTCGGTCGGCCTCCCAATTCAAAACAAGGTCTCGGATTCTGCACAGTAGGTTCAGTTGACGATACGGAATTTTGTTTGGTTGTCACTTGCGAACCTAATGAAGACTGCTTGGAAACTACAGAGGACCTCGAGGATCTACCAATTGGAGACGCTCCACCAGAGTTTGAAGAAGAAATCAAATCTACAATAGACGAGTTAATGGAAGTTAACTTAGGTACTAGCGAAAAGCCTAGACCAACCTTTGTCAGCTCCTTACTCAATAAAGAAGATTCTGAGGAAATGATCAAGCTATTAATGGAATTCGAGGATCTGTTTTGCTTGGAGTTACGACGAAATGCCAGGATTAGCTCCAAAAGTCGCAGTTCACAGGCTAGGAGTGGATCCTACTTCCGTTCCAATCAGACAAGCTTCCAGAAGAATGCGTCTAGAAATTGAACAACAAGTAATAGTCGAATTTAAGAAGCTAATCGACGCTAAATATGTCCGTGAAGAACAATACCCTACTTGGTTAGCCAACGTGGTACTAGTTAGAAAGAAAAATGGTCAGATCAGAATCTGTGTAGACTTCAGGGATTTAAATAAAGCATGTCCAAAAGATGAATTTCCACTGCCAATCCCAGAACTGATGATCGACATCGCTTCGACACATGAAATATTCTCTTTCATGGATGGATCTTCAGGATACAACCAGATAAAGATGGCACCAGAAGACGAAAAGCTCACGGCATTCAGAACACCAATCGGAGTGTATTGCTACACAGTAATGTCATTCGGACTAAAGAACGCAGGAGCAACATACCAAAGAGCAATGACAAAGATTTTTTATGATCTCCCTCACAACCAAGTCTAGTGCTACGTGGATGATGTGGTCATCAAAAGCAAACTGAAGGAAGATCACCTGTATGATTTGAGAATTGTTTTTGAGCGACTGAGACAATACAACCTTAAGATGAATCCCTTAAAATGCGCCTTCGGCGTTACCTCCTGGAAATTCTTAGGATTTGTTGTCCGACATCGAGGGAATGAAATTGATCCAGAAAAGATTAAAGCTATCTTAGAGATGCCGCCTCCCAAAACCTTAAAACAGCTATGATCCTTTCAAGGGAAGTTGCCATATCTTCGACGCTTTATTTCAAACTTGTCAGGTAGGTATCAGCCCTTCTCGGCATTAGTTAAATAGGACACCAAATTCGTTTGGGAAGAGAAATGCCAACGGGCCTTCGAGGACATTAAGCAATACTTAATGACACCTCTCGTCTTAGCGAGCCCCAGTCTCAGGTAGACCGTTGATACTTTATACCGTGGCTCTAGACGACTCCCTTGGAGCCCTACTAGCCCAGGTCAATGATGAGGGAAAATAAAATGCTCTCTACTACTTAAGCCGTCATTTGATTTCGATGGAAGTAAATTATCCTCCAATTGAGAAGCATTGTTTGGCCCTGATCTTCGCCGCACAGAAACTCAGGCATTACATGCTCTCTCATAAGGTCAACCTTATCTTGAAAGTTAATCCGTTGCAATATTTAATGACCCGTCCAACACTTTCCGCGGACTTGCCGAGTGGTCGATGATACTATTGAAATTCGACATAACTTTCGTTCCTCTTCGTGCCGTAAAGGGACAAGTTCTAGCTGACTTCCTTGCAGCACACCCTTTACCGGCAAATTTACCTCTCGACGATGACTTGCCAGACGAACAAATAATGAGCCTAGAAGACACTGATGATCGATGTTGGGAACTATACTTCGACGGAGCGTCCTCAGCACAGAAAGACAAAGAATTGCAAACGATAGTGTCCGGTAAGGCGGGAATCGGACTAATCTTTATAACACCGGAGCGGGGATGTTAAGATACTCCTACCACTTAACAGAGCCGTGCACAAACAACGAGGCAGAATACGAAGCCCTCATAACAGGACTAGAACTGACCATTCAAATGGGAATAACGGATATAAAAATCTACAGAGATTCTCAGTTGATCATTCAACAGGTCGCCGGACAATACAGAATTTTAAAGCTAAAACTCGAGCAATACTTTCAGTATGCCATGAAACTGTTGGAACAAATTCTGAATGTAACAATCTAAAAGATCCCCAGAAGAGAAAATGCTCTCGCGGATGCGCTAGCTCGCCTTGCAAAAGAATTTGCCTGCTTACAAGACGAGTCAGTTGAAGTGTTAGTTCAAGGGCGACGAGTCCTATCACGGCTCGACATGGATATGATACGGAAATCGAAAAGCGAGAGGAATCGATTGCGAGCAGTAACGGAAAACACAGAAGATTGGCGTCAACCGCTAATAGACTACCTGCAAATAGGGGAATTACCAGACAATAAGTCATCAGCACATCAAATCAAGAAAAGAACTCTGTCTTACGCATTAATAAACAATACATTATACAGAAAGTCTTTTGATCAGATGTGGTTCAGATGCCTGAGCGGGTCCAAGGCTCGTGAAATTGTCAAAGAAGTACATTCAGGACTTTGTGGCGCTCATCAGTCGGGTCCAAAATTGAAAATGAAAATTAAAAGACTAGGGTACTACAGGCCCTCAATGATGACCGATTGCATGAAGATTGCCAAGAGTTGTCATCAGTGCCAAGTACACGGAGTGGTTCTACACCAACCTCCAAACGTGCTACATCTAACAACTGCGTCGTGGCCATTTGAGTGTTGGGGCACAGATATACTGGGTCCGATAGAACCACATTCTTCAAGAGGACATCACTTCATCCTTGCGGCTACGTACTACTTTTCTAAATGGGCGTAGCGAGTTCCACTCAGAAATGTAAAGGCACACCACGTGCTACAGTTTTTCAAAAATCAAGTCGTCTACCGTTTCGGAGTGCCGCGCAGAATCATTTCAGATAATGGGTCCGCATTTAGAAGCACAAAAGTTAACAATTTTGTTAGAAGACGTGGAATCGATTGGCGATACTCAACAATCTACTACCCAAGAGCAAACGGCTTGGCCGAGGCTTTTAATAAAACTCTCGTTCAAATCTTAAAGAAAACTTTGGATGTCAACAAGAGAAATTGGCACGAGAAGTTGTTAGAAGCCTTATGGGCCTACAGGACAACTTTCGGGACTCTACTCGGTCTACGCCTTACACTTTAGTGTACGGGTCCGAGGCGAGTTTACCTTTGGAGGTTCGGCTTCCATCACTCAAGATTGCGAGTTGCAAATAAAATTACTACAGAAGAAAATGCCGGATTGCGGCCGGAAGAAGCCGGAAAGCTTGGAACGGAAAAGACTTGCGAGCACAACAAAATTTGGAACTGTACCAAGCTAAGATGATCCAGGCCCATGATAAACGGTCCGCCCAAGAACTTTCAAAGTTGGTGACTTAGTTCTTGTTCTCAGAAGACCTATTCTTGCACATCGCAAGATAGGAGGTAAATTTGAACCGACTTGGGAAGGGCCATTTGTGGTCGAGGTAGTCTACTCAGGAGGCTCTTACCAACTTGTGAATTGCCAAGGAGAACGCCAAATGCTTCCAATCAATGGACGATATTTGAAGAAGTATTACGCAACCTGATGTTTCGAAGGGTGGCCTCTAAAATAGAGTCTTATCCCTAGAAATACGGGTGAAGCGATCACTTTGTGACTGGGTCCGAACCCAAAAACATAAAAATGGATAAAATAAAATATGTGCTAAAATAAAATATGTGAAATCATAATAATAAAGTTTTACCCTTCCTTTCAAATCAAATCTTTTTCTTGATCTTTCTTTATCTTTTCCTGCTTTCCTTAAAAATTAAAATTAGAATAAGTGAATAAGAATCTTCAGTGATAAATGCTTTCATAATGTTCTTGTTCTTAGTACAGCCTCTGATCCTTTCCTTGTTTTCTTCGCAGGGAAATGTCGAACAGGCGGTTGGTTCTAAACTTTAAAAATGGCGTGAGTCTCACACTCGATGAAAAGAGGGTGAAGGATGGAGCAGTGATAGAAATTGATTCTGACTTCACACCAGCCAGCCTACAGTATTAAGAAAATGATTGGGTCCCAGTGGACCGAAGAGCTTCATAGCCAGACAGTAATGAAGATGGGTGGCCCAAGCTGCCAATCCAGCAACAAGAAAAGAAAGGTAAACACCGAGGAAAGCAAGAAAATCAAGTCAGTAGTTGCCACGGCAGAGGGCAGGCTCGTCAGCGCCGCGCCTGCAGAAATTCAAGAAGTGAGGAGAGCTACGCTCACTGTTACTCAAAGAAGGAATAAGAATCGCCGTATCCGCAAGATGTTGACTAAACTAGCAGCAGATCAACACGAGGAAACAGCCACCTTCGCCAACCCACACATTTCAAAGATACCGGTTCATCAGGAACCTGAAAAGAGAGAACAAGCTCCAAGAACAACAGAAAGGATAAGGGAAACTCTGAGAAGATCAGAGGCAGAGAGATCGCCTCGACCTCAGATAGAGATACCGTATCTGAAGAACCTTGTTGCTGAAGCAACCCCGGAGGATGTCCAGACAGAGACAATCCCCGAGGAGCCAAGGTATGCAGGAGAACGTGACGGGATTGAGCCACGCATCCCGCAATACGTTACTAGGCCTCGTCACTTGCAGATCATCCCAGAATATGAACTAGAAAGAATGCAAAATGTTGAGAAGAAGACTTTCGAATACTTTGAAAGGATTAGAGGCAAAAGAATCAACATTTTGGAAGGCCTCGAGTTACACACGGGTGTATTCTCGGAGTACGAGCAACGGCAGATTGTGGATTGCATTTTAGAACTTCGGAATATGGGTCGAGCGAGGCCGTCCGAGAGAAAAGACTTATTCGGAACCACGGAAATGGATGCCGGGGAAAGGAAGAGTCACAATACAATGCGGATGTTGCTATAACTTCGCGAGAGGACGAAAAGGAAATCCACCGGGGATACTCCGTCACGGTGAGGTGGATCCAATGCCGAGAATAATTAAAAGAATGGTGAAAAGAATGACAACGTGGAGGGTACTGTCAGCAGACTACATACCCAACAGTTGCATCATCAACATTTATCATAAGGGCGACTGCATACCTCCACACATAGACCACCATGACTTTGTCAGACCTTTCTGCACGGTTTCGTTCGTCGACCAATGCAATATCATGTTCGGATCGACCTCCGGATAGCGGGCCCGGGTAAGTTCCGAGGGCCGGTGGAGATACCACTTCCGGTAGGTTCCGTCATGATATTACAAGGAAATGGAGCAGACATCGCAAAACATTGTATACCGGGAGTACCAGTGGAGCGGATCTCCTTCACTTTTAGGAGGATGGATGACATAAAGGCACCTTACCACTTCCAGCCAGATCCAGAATTGGAGAGTCTCCGGCCCTACAAGCTGTGAGTTACACAGGAAATAACACACCTCCAATGCACATCCATGTGGCATTCCTACCAAGGATGGCTTGGAAGGTGATGTTATTGACCGTGTATCTCATTATTCAGACCGTGTATCTCATTATTCAGACATGGTTTGGGTTGAACTTAAGTTCATGTCAAGTTGAACTTTAGTTTGACTTAAGTCTAGTGTGGATTAGACTTAAGTTAGGTCTAGTTTTGACTTAGATTCATATTTAAGTTGAACCTAAATTTGGTTTTACTTAAGTCTTCTATAGGTTAGACTTAAGTTAAGCCTGGGTTTGACTTAGGTTTATGTTGAACTGAACCTAGGTCTAGTTCCACTTAAGTCTAATGTGGATTAGACTTAAGTTTGGTTTGAATTGAATTTATGCTCAATGTGGGTTGGACCTAAGGTTTAGGTTAACTTGAGTTTAAATTGGATTGGACTCAAGTTATGTTTGAGTTTAGATTAGGTTCAATATGGGTTGAACCTAAGGTTTAGGTTAACTTGAGTTTAAATTGGATTGGACTCAAGTTAGGTTATGTTTGAGTTTAGGTTAGGTTCAATATGGGTTGAACCTAAGGTTTAGGTTAACTTGAGTTCAAGTTGGATTGGACTCAAGTTATGTTTAAGTTTAGGTTAGGTTCAATGTGGGTTGAACCTAAGGTTTAGGTTAACTTGAGTTCAAGTTGGATTGGACTCAAGTTAGGTTATGTTTGAATCTAATTTAATGTTTGAGTTTAGGTTAGGTTCAATATGGCTTGAACCTAAGGTTTAGGTTAACTTGAGTTCAAGTTGGATTGGACTCAAGTTAGGTTATATTTGAGTTTAGGTTAGGTTCAATATGGGTTGAACCTAAGGTTTAGGTTAACTTGAGTTCAAGTTGGATTGGACTCAAGTTATGTTTAAGTTTAGATTAGGTTCAATATGGGTTGAACCTAAGGTTTAGGTTAACTTGAGTTCAAGTTGGATTGGACTCAAGTAAGGTTATGTTTGATGTTTATGTTTTGTTGGACTTGGACTAAAGGTTGGATTTGGGTTTAATTAAACCTTAGTTCATTAAGGTTTAATAATTAATTAAGTCTAATGTGGCAGACTTAATTAGAATTTGTGTTTGATTATGTCTTACTTAGTTAAGACTTAATAGTTTAATTAGGTCTAATGAGTTAGACTTAATTAAGGTTTACGTTTGATTATGTCTAATTTAGTTAAGACTTAATGGTCTAATTAGGTCTAAGGGTTAGATCTAATTAGGGTTTAAGTTTGATTAAACCTTAGTTAGTTAAGGTTTAATGGTTTAATTAGGTCGAATGGGTTAGACCTAATTAGGATTTATGTTTGATTAAACCTTAGTTAGTTAAGGTCTAATGGTTTAATTAGGTCTAATGGGTTAGACCTAATTAGAGTTTAGGTCTGATTAAGTCTAATTTAGTTAAGACTTAATGGTTAATTAGGTCTAAAGGTTAGACTTAATTAGAGTTTAAGTTTGATTAAACCTTAATTAGTTAAGGTTTAATGGTTTAATTAGGTCTAATGGGTTAGACCTAATTAGGGTTTATGTTTGATTAAACCTTAGTTAGTTAAGGACTAATGGTTTAATTAGGTCTAATGGGTTAGACCTAATTAGAGTTTAGGTCCGATTAAGTCTAATTTAGTTAAGACTTAATGGTTTAATTAGGTCTAAGGGTTAGACCTAATTAGAGTTTATGTTTGATTAAACCTCGGTTAGTTAAGGTTTAATGGTTTAATTAGGTCTAATGGGTTAGACCTAATTAGGGTTTATGTTTGATTAAACCTTAGTTAGTTAAGGTCTAATGGTTTAATTAGGTCTAATGGGTTAGACCTAATTAGAGTTTAGGTCTGATTAAGTCTAATTTAGTTAAGACTTAATGGTTTAATTAGGTCTAAGGGTTAGACCCAATTAGAGTTTATGTTTGATTAAACCTTACTTAGTTAAGGTTTAATGATTTAATTAGGTCTAATGGGTTAGACCTAATTAGGGTTTATGTTTGATTAAACCTTAGTTAGTTAAGGTTTAATGGTTTAAGTCTAATGGGTTAGACCTAATTAGGATTTAGGTTTGTCTTAAACCTAATGTGTAAGGAGGTTAATTAAGTTTAATATGTCTTTAAACTTAATTAAAAGTTTGGTTTTGATTAATTAAGTCTAATATGTCCTTAAACTTAATTAAAAGGGTTTCATTTTGATTAGTTAAGTTTAATATGTCCTTAAACTTAATTAAAAGTGTTGATTTTTGTATTAAACCTAATTTAGGTAAAAATTTAATTTTTGTATTAAACCTAATTTAGGTAAGGTTTAATGGGTTAATTAAGTTTAATATGTCCTTAAACATAATTAAAGAGTTTTGATTTTGGTTCATTAAGTTTAATATGTCTTTAAACTTAATTAAGAGAGTTTAGTTTTGGTTAATTAAGTTTAATATGTCCTTAAACTTAATTAAAATTTAATTTATGTATTTAAACCTAATTTAAGTATGGTTTAATAAGTTAATTAAGCTTAATTTGTCTTTAAACTTAATTAAAAGGTTTAATTTTGGTTAATTAAGTTTAATATGTCTTTAAACTTAATTAAAATTTAATTTTTATATTAAACCTAATTTAAGTAAGGTTTAATGGGTTTAAATGTTATTTTAAATCTAGTTAAGTCTAATTTTGTCATTTTAGACTTAAGTGAAGTTTATCATAAGTCTATCATAGACTAGAACCATTTTCAAACTTAGATTGTTGATGAAAATAGGTTAAATTTATAAAGGGTTATTTTTAGGATTAAAATTATTTAATTAATAAAGAATTTCAACCATAAATTTCAAAATACCATTCAAAATAATTTCTATGACTTAGAAATAGTTTTCTTAGGGTTATTGTCTGTTACCCTATCATTTCTAGTCATTTGCATTTTATCTTTCTCAAATTTTAATTTTTTATAATTATTATTTGAAATAATTACAAAGAAACTTGAAAATTAAAAAAAAGTGTCTTAAACATGTTTTATGTCCTTGGAAAAATTATGCAAGATCCCTATGAACATAAGGATAAATGCCTCAAAGTTTCATAATTTTTTTGATTTATAAATAATTTTTAATAATTAAAATACTCCAGAGAGTATTTAATTATTTAAAAATTAAATACTGAGAACAAAATTATGATTTTGGTCTCATAATTTTCTCCTCTTCAAGAGCTTTCCAGAGGTATTTTTATTTTATTTTTATGACCTCTAGATCAAAAGATATAGATTTTTAAAGTTTTTAAGGTTTTAATGTATTTTTTTATTAAATTCCGCTGCCAAACTCACCGCCGTTCGACGCGTGTCCTCGTACACGTCGAACGAGCGGGGAAGATCTGCGCCGTCCGTTCCTAAAACGCAAGATCGAACGGCTGAAAAAAATCGACCGAAAATTTGAAAATTTTCGAACCATTGAACTTCAAACATCAATATCTCACTCATTTCTTGATGAAATTGAGTGATTTTTTTTAAATGATCATCTGGATGAGAAGTATTCATCCATACGGTGATGATACACTTCCGGGCTAGTATAACACATGATATATCGAAAATACGAATTATTTTGTAAATAAAATTCCATACCTTTGCCACAAGCAAATCAAGCTAGATCAGACCTTATGGTTGCCTTCTAGGACTCCAATGGAAGGTTATTGCTGCAGCAATTTGATCCAGAAGTCGGGCTTAGGGGAGAATTTTGAAGAAGTACCTAATTTGGGCTGTTTTTGAAATTTGATCAAATTGGCTCAAATAGGCTCAATCTATGGCTTGGATTTGATCCTAATGGATTGCTAAGACTCTTAGGAAGAGTTCTTATGTTGGGGGCCAGAGGATTTGGGCAGCCTATGGGTCTCCCTAATTTTTTTCTCCTCTGCTAGGCTCGGGTATGGGCTCCTTTTATAGCCAAGGGGAGGCCATGGTTTAGCTTTGGTTGTTATAGGGGAGTAGTTATCTCCCCTATCAGTCCATTGGATGAAGAAATCGGCTGAGGATATGCATGACTCCTTCTCCCTAAGCTTTCCATGATGATTTCCTTTGCTTTGTCTCTCCCCCATTGGCTTATGTAAGAGGTGCATGGTGAGCTGCCTCTATCCTTCTTAGGGAGCTTACACATCATCTCTTAAGCTTGGCAAATGGTGACACACAAGCTTATCCCTCATCATTCCTTCTAACCATGGTGAGGGGGGGGGTTTCATCCATGGTTTTCCTTCCCTTGGGTAGCTTGGGAGGTGGGAGATGAGGCCTCATGTTGGCCGGCCACCTCATGGCTAAATGAAGCCTAGGGTGAAGGAGGAAGAGACACCTCACCCCATGCATCATGATGGGTGTTAACCCATGGCTAAGTGGTTTTAAAGTGGGCTTAATTATGTGTTAATTATGCTCTAATATGGGTTTAGCCTAACTAATTATGAGAAGGTTATGTGTCATTTCTTTTCTTTCTTAATTCACATTTTAATTAATTATTTTATTAATTAAAATTGTTGGAAAATGTTTTATTAATCAATTTATTAATTGAAAATAATTTCAATTTAATTAATTGATTAATTTTATCATTTTTTTCATTTTATGATTTCAATTTAATTTTCATTTTAAATAATTATGTCATTTAATTAAAATATTAAAAATTAAACCATTAATCATTTTAATTAATCAAAATAATTTTGAAATTAAATATTTGATTAATATTGTTGTTTTTATTTCATTTTTATCTATTTAAATCAAAATAGATAGGTGTTGACCAATTTTGACAAAGGTTGACCCAAGTTAGCCCAAATTAATTATTTTAATTTTAAAATGTCCAGTATTTGTGATTTTGTCATTGTGGGATTTTAAATGTGTCATTGGGTGAAAGGGTTGACTTATGGGTCAACAGGGTTGGTCATTGGGTCTGGTCTGACCATGTTGACCAAAGTTGATTTTTAGGTCATAAGGTTGACCTATGGGGTCAACAGGGTTGGTCACTAGGTCTGGTTTGATCATTTTGACCAAAGTTGACTTTTTAGGTCATAAGGTTGACCTATGGGGTCAACAGGGCTGGTCATTAGGTCCAGTTTGACCATTTTGACCATAGTTAACTTTTTAGGTCAAAAGGTTGACCTATGGGGTCAATAGGGTAGGTCACTGGGTCTGGTTTGACCATATTGACCAAAGTTGACTTTTTAGATCATAAGGTTGACCTATGGGGTCAACAAGGTTGGTCACTAGGTCTGGTTTGACCATTTTGAGCAAAGTTGACTTTTAGGTCATAAGGTTGACCTATGGGGTCAACAGGACTGGTCATTAGGTCTGGTTTGACCATTTTGACCAATGTTGACTTTTTAGATAATAAGGTTGACCTATGGGGTCATAGGGTTGGTCACTGGATCTGGTTTGACCATTTTGACCAATGTTGACTTTTTAGGTCATAAGGTTGACCTATGGGGTCAACAAGGTTGGTCAGTGGGTCTGCTTTGACCATTTTGACCAAAGTTGACTTTTTAGGTCATAAGGTTGACCTATGGGGTTAACAGGGTTGATCATTTGGTCTGGTCTGACCATTTTGACCAAAGTTGACTTTTTAGGTCATAAGGTTGACCTATGGGGTCAACAGGGCTGGTCATTAGGTCTGGTTTAACCATTTTGACCAATGTTGACTTTTTAGGTCAAAAGGGTGACCTATGGGGTCAACGGTAGCTGGTCACTTGGGTGCGGTTTGACCATTTTGACCAATGTTGACTTTTTAGGTAATAAGGTTGACCTATGGGGTCAACATGATTGGTCAGTGGGTCTAGTTTGACCATTTTGACCAAAGTTGATTTTTTAGGTCATAAGGTTGACCTATGGGGTCAACAGGGCTGGTCACTGGGTCTCGTTTGATCATTTTGACCAATGTTGACTTTTTAGGTCATAAGGTTGACCTATGGGGTTAACAGGGTTGGTCACTGGGTCTGGTTTGACCATTTTGACCAATGTTGACTTTTTAGGTCATAAGGTTGACCTATGGGGTCAACAGGGCTGGTCATTAGGTCTGGTTTGACCATTTTGACCAGTGTTGACTTCTTAGGTCAAAAGGGCATTGACTCATTGTAAAATGAGGTCAACAAAATGTTGATTGGGAAAATAGTTCCGAAGAAGAAGGAAAAGAAATCAAGAAAGAAGCAACAATGATAAGTCAGAAGAAGCCTCAGTTCAAGATCTCACTAGAAGGTGAAAAGAATGAAGAATACAAAGCAATGTACGACAAGATTAACCACTATGTACATACTATGACCCTAACCCCGATCTACCCTAATAAGTTTGAGGGTATGGTGGTCAAGGAAGTACATGGTGATGGTGCTAAGCCAATTAAATTTTACTGTGGTGCTTCTTCTTCCTCCAATACTGAAAATGATGTAAAAATTGAAGATGTTGCTGCATCTGAATTAATGGAATTGTCTTTTGAGTGGTATTCTCCCTGTGTTCAAAATTTAATTCAACGTGGTGTTTTACCTAAGTAGTGGTCAAAAGATCAATCACACCGCTTTGAAAAGTTATGGAGTAATGCCAGTCGACCTCCCAATTCAAAGCATGGTCTCGGATTCGGCACGTTAGGGCCAGCTGACGATACAAAATTTTGCTTGGTTGTCACTTGCGAGCCTAGTGAAGACTGCCTGGAAGCTTTAGCTGATCTCAAGGACTTGTTAATCAGAGACGCTCTGCCAGAATTTGAAGAAGAGATTAAATCTACAATAGATGTGTTAATGGAAGTTAACTTAGGTACTAGCGAAGAGCCTAGGTCGACCTTTGTTAGCTCCTTACTCAATAAAGAAAATTATGAAAATATGATCAAGCTATTGATGGAATTCAAGGACTGTTTTTCTTGGAGTTATGAGGAAATGTCGGGATTAGATCCAGAAGTCGCAGTTCACAAGTTAGGAGTGGATCACACTGTTATTCCAGTCAGACAAGCTCCAAGAAGAATGCATCTAGAGATCGAACAACAAGTAATAGTTGAAGTTAAGAAGTTAATCGACGCTAAATTTGTCCGTGAAGAACAATACCCAACCTGGTTGACCAATGTGGTACGAGTTAGGAAGAAGAACGGTCAGATCAGAATCTGCGTGGATTTCAGAGATTTGAACAAAGCGTGCTCGAAGGACGAATTCCCGCTACCAATTCCAGAATTGATGATCGACATCGCTTCGACGCACGAAATCTTCTCTTTCATGGATGGATCATCGGGATACAATCAGATAAAGATGGCATCGGAAGACGAAAAACATACAGCATTTAGAACACCAATCGGGGTATACTGCTACACAGTGATGCCTTCCGGGTTAAAGAATGCAGGAGCAACATACCAAAGAGCAATGACGAGGATTTTTTATGATCTCATTCACAACTAAGTCGAGTGCTATGTGGATGATGTGGTCATCAGAAGCAAATTGAAAGAACATCACTTGTATGATTTGAGAATAGTTTTCTAGCGATTAAGACAATTTAACCTTAAGATGAATCCCTGAAATGCACCTTGGGCGTCACCTCCAGAAAATTCTTAGGATTTGTTGTCTGACATTGTGGAATTGAAATCGATCCAGAAAAGATTAAAGCTATCTTAGAAATGCCGCCTCCCAAAACTTTAAAACAACTACGATCCTTTCAAGGGAAGTTGGCATATCTTCGAAGCTTTATTTCTAATTTGTTAGGAATGTGTCAGCCTTTTTCTGCTTTGGCTAAGAAGGATGCCAAGTTTACTTGGGACTCTAAATGTTAACATGCCTTCGATGACATCAAGCAATATTTAATGACACCTCATGTATTAGCAGCCCCAGTCTCGGGTCAACCTTTGATACTTTATACCGTGGCTTTAGACGACTCCCTCGGAGTCCTGCTAGCCCAGGTCAATGACGAGGGTAAAGAAAACGCTCTTTACTACTTAATTCGTCGTCTAATTCCAACGAAGGTAAAGTATCCTTCTATTGAGAAACATTATTAGGTCCTGATCTTCATCGCTCAAAAGCTCAAGCATTACATGCTTTCTCATAAGATCAACCTTATTTCGAAGTTTAATCCATTGCAATATTTGATGACCAGTCCGACGCTTTCCGGCAGACTTGCTAGGTGTTCAATGATATTATTGCAATTCGATATAACTTTCGTTCCTCTTCGTGCTGTAAAGGGACAAGTCCTAGAAAACTTCCATGCAGCACACCCTTTACCGGTAGAATCTCCTCTCAATGACGATTTGTCAGACGAGCAGATAATGAGCTTAAAAGACCCTGATGATCAACGTTGGGAATTGTACTTCGACAGAGCATCATCAGCACGACGAGATAATGAATTGCAAACGATAGTGCCCGGTAAGGCAGAATCAGACTAATAATTATAACACCGGAGCGGGGAATGTTAAGGTACTCCTACCATTTTATAGGACCATGTACGAATAATGAAGCATAATATAAAGCTCTTATAACCAGACTGGAGTTGGCCATTCAGATGGGAATAACAGATATCAACATCTACGGTGATTCACAGTTGATCATACAGCAGGTAGCTGGACAGTACAAAATTCTGAAGCCTAGACTCGAGCATTATTTTCAATATGCAATGAAGTTACTAGAACAAATTTCGAACGTGATGATATACAAGATTCCTAGAAAAGAAAATGCCCTTATAGACGCTTTGGCCTAATATGTAAAATAGTTCGCATGTCTACAGGAAGAATAACTGAAGTGACAGTGCAGGGACGACAGGTACTATCAAAAATTGACATAGACACTTTGCGCAAATAAAAAAAATAAGAAAAGAGAGTTACAGCAGTGGTAGAAACTACAGAAGATTGGCGGCAACCTTTAATAGACTACCTGCAAACAGGAAACCTTATATAGAAGGACTTTTGATCAGATGTGGCTAAGGTGCCTGCGTGGGTCCGCGGCTCTTGAAATTGTTAAAGACGTGCACTTAGGACTTTGTGGCGCTCACCATTCAGGTCTGAAGATGAAAATGAAAATTAAAAGATTAGGGTACTACTGGCCCTCGATGATGACCGCTTGCATGAAAGTTGCCAAGAGTTGTCACCAGTGCCAAGTTCATGGAGTGGTTCTACATCAACCTCCAAATGTGCTACATCCGACAATCGCGTCGTGACCATTTGAATGTTAGGGCACAGATATCATGGGCTCGATAGAACTGCCTTCTTCAAGAGGACATCGTTTCATCCTTGCAGCAACAAATTACTTTTCAAAGTGGGCAGAAGCAGTACTACTCATAGAAGTGAAGGCACATCACATGTTACAATTCTTCAAGAATCAAGTCGTCTACCATTTTGGGGTACCACACAGATTATCTTAGATAACGGGTTTGCGTTTAAAAGCACGAAGGTTAACAGTTTTGTCAGAAGACACGGAATAGATTGCCGTTATTCGACGATCTACTACCTAAGAGCAAACGCCTTAGTCAAGGCTTTTAATAAAACTCTCGTCCAAATCCTAAAGAAAACATTGGATGACAATAAGAGAAATTGGCACAAGAAGTTATTAGAAGCCTTATGGGCCAACAGGACAACTTTCAGAACACCTACTCAGTCTACACCTTACGCTCTAGTGTACGGGTCCGAAGCCGTCTTACCCTTGGAGGTTCAGCTTCAGTCGCTCAAAATTGCAGTCACAAATAAGATTCCTACAGAAGAGAACACCAGACTATGACTGGAAGAATTGGAAAGCTTGGAAGGAAAATGACTTTCAGCGCAGCAAAATTCGAAATTATACCAAGCTAAGATGATTCAGGCCCACGACAAACTGGTCCGCCCAAGAACTTTCAGAGTTGGTGAATCAATTCTCGTTCTCAGAAGACCTATTCTTGCACATCGCAAGATATGAGATAATTTCGAACCAACTTGGGAGGGACTATTTATAGTCAAGAAAGTCTACTCGGGGGGCTCCTACCAACTCATGGATTGTCGTGGAGAGCGACCAATGCTTCCTATCAACGGACGATATCTAAAGAAGTATTACTCGACGTGATGTTTCAAATAGCAAACTTTAGAAATAATGTTTCACTCGTAGAAGCAGCGACGTGATAATTGTGTGCAGCTGGGACCGAACCCAAAATAATAACAATAATAAAAACTTTAAAACCAAAATACAAAAGAAAATTTTTTCAAATGAAATTAAAAAAAAAAACCGAAACTTGTTGCAATTTCAAAACTCCAAATCAAATCTTTCCCTTTCGTAATAAAATTTTAAAATGAAATATTTATATATAAATAAAAGAAATTACAATAAATTTAAAACTCTTATTATTCTCATTCCTTTTAGGTTTGGCCCTTGATCTCTTCCTTGTTTCCGCAGGAAGATGTCGAGCGGGAAGCTGATCCTTTCTTTTAAAGATGGCGTAAGTCTTGCACTTAATGAAGAGGAACTGAAGGCTGGTGTTGTGACTGAGGTTGACTCAGACTTTGCACAGATGAAGCTAGAATATGAAGAAAATGCTTGGGCTACTGTAGACCTCGGGGAGCTCCATAAAAAGATAGTGATGAGGCTCAGTGAGAAAGTTCAGCACACTGCCAATCAGAAAAGGAAGATTAAGGCAATTGAAGACAATAAGATGAAATCAGTAATAACTGCAGCAGGGGAAAGCTTGTTAGTGCTGTCCCTACCGACATGCAGGGGAGAGAAGAGCCACTTTGACCCCGACTCAAAGAAGAAACACGAATCGTTGTATTCACAGAATGCTGAAGAAATTGACAGAAGAGCAGAACAAAGAAGAGATTTGGATGATCGCGGCAGTTACCCCAAGGAGGCCAGTTCTCAGGAGCACCATAACAGAGGTTGTTCCAGAGGAGGTCACTACAGAGCCTGTACCTGAGGTGGTGATGATTGCAGGAGAACGTGCTAGCATAGAGCCGTACATCCCGCAATATGTCACCAGACCCTGACAGTTCCAGATGATCTCAGACCACGAGTTGGAGATGATCAAGAAAGTGCAGAAACAGGATTTGAATATTTTCAGAGGATTCAGGGCAAGTATGTCAATATTTTGGAGGGACTAGAATTGTATACCGATGTATTCTCTTACTACGAGCAGAGTGAGATCATGGGCTACGTCTTCGAGCTGAAAAAGCAAGGCCACGCAGGATGACTACAGAGCAAGACCTACTCCGAGCCGCAGAGATGGAAACAAGGCAAGGGGAGGATTACAATCCAGTTTAGATGTTGCTACAACTTTGCCGATGATAAAAAAGGAAATTTGCCAGGGATACTCCGCTATGATGAAGTGGATCCAATGACAGTTTGATCAAGAAAATGATAAAGAGAATGGTGGCTTGGCAAGTATTACTCGCTGACTGCATACCGAATAGCTGCATTATCAACATTTACGAAGAAGGAGATTGCATTCTACCCCATGTGGACCATCACGATTTTGTGAGACCCTTTTACACCGTTTCCTTCATCAATCAATGCAAGATCATATTCGGGACAGAACTCCAGATAGTCGGCCCAGAAGAATTCCAAGGGCCAGTAGAGATACCTCTACCGGTGGGCTCTGTTCTCGTACTACAAGGAAATGACGCATATGTGGCAAAGCACTGCATACCGGGAGTTCCCTACCAGTGGATCTCCATCACCTTCATAAGGATGGATGAGAGTAAGATTCTGGTCTACTTCCAGCCCGATCCAAGGTTAGAGAATTTGCAGCCTTACGAGCTGTAAGTTACATAATAGTAGCACACCTCTAAAGCACACTTATGTGGGATTCTCCTCCAGCAAGTGGCTTAGAAGGCAATCTTATTACCTATGCAGTTTACTTTTCAGACATGGACGAATCAAACAGACAATTTTGTCAAATGACATGAAGATGCCAGTACAGTCTGTGTTCAGATATACATGGATTTTGTAAAAGGTTTGTTTTCAAGAAGACATCACCAGAAATGTTTTGGTGGAATCACATGATGTACTTTCGACATTTCAATGGAAACAACTAAGTCGTATTTTGCCTTCAGTTTTGTGCAATTGATTGGAAACGCCACTAAATCTGAGTTCGACTTGATTTAAAGAAAAGTTGAACGAAGAATGATTTGAATGAAATATAACAAAAAATGGAATTCAGCGAAAATCCAGTAAGATAATAACAACAAAATAAAGATTCAAATCCAAGATCTAAATAAGACACGAAATCAAAGCTCAAAGTAAATCAACTCAAAATCTCAAATTGCAAACAAAAGAAATGAATGAAAATCTAAATCAAAATGAAATTCCAATTGAAACAAAATTTAAATCAAAACAAAATTCAAAACAAAAACAAAATCAAATCAAGAAAAGAAAACAATGAAAATGAATTCCAAATCTGAAATCCCCAGCCTCAGGCTGTACTCAAAATCCTTTCGACTCTCCGCGATTTCTTCCCTCTTTTGAGAAGGTTGACTGAGTTTACTGACACAGAACTATGAAATTTTCGATTTGGTTCTGACGGCATGGATTCATATTCTTCGCCAAACAATCAAACTTTGATCATCTCTCTCGAGATGTGAAGCACTCTCATATTCCACCTCAACCTTCTACTACACTAAAATTTTCACAGAATCTTCACAAATCAAAAGACAACCTTTAGGATTGATACCTAAATTCCAGTTCCCATCCTTCTAAGGCTGGTTCCCAAATTTCAGTTCTCATTTCAAGATCGATACTCAAATTTTGATTCTCTTCTTTGAATTTTTGCTAACCTCGCATTCTATCCGAGAAAATTTTCTGCATTCTAATCCTCTGAGCTAGGTATAAGACCGACAAGGCATCCTATTCTCTAAGCCGCCAACCTCGCATTCTATTCGAGAAACTTTTCCGCATTCTAATCCTCCGAGCTAGGTATAAGACTGACAGGGCATCCTATTCTCTGAGCCGCCAACCTCGCATTCTATCCGATAAACTTTTCCACATTCTAATCCTCTGAGCTAGGTAAAACACCGACAAGGCATCCTATTCTCTGAGCCACCAACCTCGCATTCTATCTGAGAAATTTTCCGCACTCCCGAAATCTCGGGGTCAGTACCCAAATTCTGATTCCCATCTTGAGGGTTGACGTAATGTCCTGAATGATAGTCATTTCCTCGACTAGATCCAGGTCGGACATAATGTCCTGAACTGTAACCCGAGCTGGTATAGTCTTTTCTCGAGGTCGGTACCTAAATTCCGACTCTCTTTCTGAGATTGATACCTAAAATTCAATTCTCTCTTTCTGATGTTAGTACCTAAATTCTGAATCTCTCCTTTCGGGATCAGTACCTAAATTCTGATTCCTTTCTTTCGACTGGTATCAAAATTCCAGTTCTCTCCCTTCGAGACCAGTGCCTAAATTTTGATTCCTACCCTTTTTGAGGTCAGTACTTAAATTCTGATTCTCCCTTCCCGGGATCAGTACCTAAATTCTGATTCCCATCTCTTCTGAGATCGGTACCTAAATTTCGATTCTCGCTTCGAGGCTGGTACTTAAATTTCAGTGCTCACCCCCTTTCCAATTTAAACTCTGCTTTTGTCAACTCCAAATCCCCTTTAACTTCCAATCTCAAATCAATTTCAATCAAAAATTCAAAAACTACAAAATCAAATTTTAATCGACTTCAAAATTAATCATAAACCAAACTTTAATTAAACTTCCAAATCAATTTCAACCAATCAAAATTTGAAAACTCAAACTCAAAATTCAAAATCAAAATCAAAATTTAAGACATCGATCGAAATCAATCTTGAAATCAATCAAATTGAAAACTCGCACTCTTAATCCCCCAACGAGAGTTCTGGAATCTTCAACTTCAAAGATTTACCTGATACTCTCCTGCGGGAACCTTCTCTAATCTTTCTCTGTTTTGTTCTGAGGATGTGACCTTGGAACGCTTATGTTAGTTTGTTGATCTCTTCGGTCAACGCCAATACGCGCGGTGTGCTTGGTTAGCACACCACACCTATTGGGGGTCCATTTGTTGACCTCATTTTTGGTGAGGTATGATCTCTCCTTAGTGCTTAGAATCTAGCCATAGGTTTTCCCTGTGACTATCTTAGAGGACTAGAAACGGAACCCACCATTTAGAAATTCAAATTGATTTTATACTCTCCTTAGAACCCCACATGGATGATCATAAACCTCCGAGCCCCTCGGAAGGTTAAAAGTCAAAATGATGAGGTTTAAGGATGAGTTCATATATGATCCTTTGGCCTTAGGATTACTCTGAACAGTCTGGTTTTGATCAGTTCAATCTGTATATGCTACACTTTGCACACATCCTAAACCCCTCAAAATCATTCTGAAATGTTCCTCACCACTCAATTTGACCAAAATTACCTAAATCTGACAAAATTTCCAAAATTCCCAATATACCTCCAAAATTACCAAATTGCCTCTGAAAAGGGGCCCCAAAACACAAAACTTCACAGAGTCACCCAAACTCCCTGAAAATCATTCCAGAGCGTTGCTCTCATCAAACTGAGAAGATTGACTCTAAACATGTCATACTTCTGAGTTACCGTTGGGCCCCCTGCAACCTAAATAATTAATACTTGAAAATTGTTCAATGTCACGCAAAATCCTCCACACTGGTCAAAATTGCTCCCTGATATTTCCGTTCAACTCCAAATTTCATTTTATATTACATCGAGCCTTTGATTTGACTTTTTAACCAAATTCCTAAAATTTCCCCGATTCTCTAATCTTTCTCTGTTTTGTTCTGAGGATGTGACCTTGGAACGCTTATGTTAGTTTGCTGATCTCTTCGGTCAACGCCAATACGCGCGGTGTGCTTGGTTAGCACACCACACCTATTGGGGGTCCATTTGTTGACCTCATTTTTGGTGAGGTATGATCTCTCCTTAGTGCTTAGGATCTAGCCATAGGTTTTCCCTGTGACTATCCTAGAGGACTAGAAACGGAACCCACCATTTAGAAATTCAAATTGATTTTATACTCTCCTTAGAACCCCACATGGATGATCATAAACCTCCGAGCCCCTCGGAAGGTTAAAAGTCAAAATGATGAGGTTTAAGGATGAGTTCCTATATGATCCTTTGGCCTTAGGATTACTCTGAATAGTCTGGTTTTGATCCGTTAAATCTGTATACGCTACACTTTGCACACATCCTAAACCCCTCAAAATCATTCTGAAATGTTCCTCACCACTCAATTTGACCAAAATTACCTAAATCTGACAAAATTTCCAAAATTCCCAATATACCTTCAAAATTACCAAATTGCCTCTGAAAAGGGGCCCCAAAACACAAAACTTCACAGAGTCACCCAAACTCCCTGAAAATCATTCCAGAGTGTTGCTCTCATCAAACTGAGAAGATTGACTGTAAACATGTCATACTTCTGAGTTACCGTTGGGCCCCCTGCAACCTAAATAATCAATACTTGAAAATTGTTCCATGTCACGCAAAATCCTCCACACTGGTCAAAATTGCTCCGTGGCACTTCCGTTCAACTCCAAATTTCATTTTATATTACATCGAGCCTTTGATTTGACTTTTTAACCAAATTCCTAAAATTTCCCCGATTCTCTAATCTTTCTCTGTTTTGTTCTGAGGATGTGACCTTGGAATGCTTATGTTAGTTTGCTGATCTCTTCGGTCAACGCCAATACGCGCGGTGTGCTTGGTTAGCACACCACACCTATTGGGGGTCCATTTGTTGACCTCATTTTTGGTGAGGTATGATCTCTTCTTAGTGCATAGGATCTAGCCATAGGTTATCCCTGTGACTATCCTAGAGGACTAGAAACGGAACTCACCATTTAGAAATTCAAATTGATTTTATACTCTCCTTAGAACCCCACATGGATGATCATAAACCTCCGAGCCCCTCGGAAGGTTAAAAGTCAAAATGATGAGGTTTAAGGATGAGTTCCTATAGGATCCTTTGGCCTTAGGATTACTCTGAACAGTCTGGTTTTGATCCGTTAAATCTGTATACGCTACACTTTGCACACATCGTAAACCCCTCAAAATCATTCTGAAATGTTCCTCACCACTCAATTTGACCAAAATTACCTAAATCTGACAAAATTTCCAAAATTTCCAATATACCTCCAAAATTACCAAATTGCCTCTAAAAAGGGGCCCCAAAACACAAAACTTCACAGAGTCACCCAAACTCCCTGAAAATCATTCCAGAGCGTTGCTCTCATCAAACTGAGAAGATTGACTGTAAACATGTCATACTTCTGAGTTACCGTTGGGCCCCCTGCAACCTAAATAATCAATACTTGAAAATTGTTCCATGTTACGCAAAATCCTCCACACTGGTCAAAATTGCTCCCTGACACTTCCGTTCAACTCCAAATTTCATTTTATATTACATCGAGCCTTTGATTTGACTTTTTAACCAAATTCCTAAAATTTCCCCGAATTGACCAAAATTCCCCTCCCGGGGCAAAATTTCCCAAATTTCCAAAAATTTCTGAAAATTCCCAAAAATTTACACACAATTTCACGAAATTGAACTTATTTTTTTATTTAGATCAATCACGAGACAAAACTTCGAGCAAAATTAAATTTGACGCATCTTTGACCCGACCATCGACGTGGTTGTCCCAAGGATCTTGAATGATGAAACTGACCATGCGAGTGTGTCTGAGACGTCGATTTTTCCTATCGAAGACTTTCTTTTCGCTACGGCTTCGCGTGCATGTTTAAAATGTGCTAATTATCAATTTTGAGTCTGATTGCCGAAACGAACCCGAATGACAAAACGGACCGCGCGACTGCGTCCGAAACATCGATTTTACTTAGGGGGGATGTTCATTTTGACAG
This sequence comes from Papilionanthe hookeriana x Papilionanthe teres, assembly GCA_022702705.1. Classification (NCBI taxonomy): domain Eukaryota; kingdom Viridiplantae; phylum Streptophyta; class Magnoliopsida; order Asparagales; family Orchidaceae; genus Papilionanthe; species Papilionanthe hookeriana x Papilionanthe teres. The sequence goes on along the minus strand of CM040431.1, from coordinate 16,543,286 downwards.
TGAGGACATGTTCGAGTGAAAATGCATCAAATGATAATAATAATAATAGTAATATTCTTATTACTATTACTAAAATAATATGATAAAAAAATAAATAAATATCTTATTCTATCCTATTAAAAGAATTCACTCATGCCCTCACTCCCTTCTCATGTCTGCTGCCATTATATATATATATATATATATATATATATATATATATATATATATATATATGGGTGAGAGGAGTGGGGGAGAGAGGAGTGGGGGAGGATCGCAGCATGTGTGAAATGTATATATATGTATATATATATATATATATATGTGTGTGTGTGTGTGTCTATATATATATATATATATATATATATCACGCATGAGAGTATATAAAAAAAAGAAAATTATTTTGCACCCTTTCTCTCTTTCTCCCAAATGTCATCTCAAGCATGAGAGAATTATTATTATTTTTTTAAAAAAAAAAATTTCTCTCTCCCATATCTCACACATGGGAGATATAAATTCAAAAATAAAATAAATTTTTTCTGCACGTCTCTCTCTCTCCATCTCTATTCCTTCCTCTATAAATATTAGACTACATCACCTTAAAAAAAGTGGCTCACTTCATTTTCCACAATCTCACATCAAAATACAGCCCTCCTTCTTCCACTTCTGCCCCTCTCTAGGCCGAGCACCTTACCGGCGTGGAGACCAAACTCCGGCGAACTTTGGAGGAGTTCTATACCGACCTCAACGAAAGCTCGCGTGCTACTTGGAGGAGGTGCGTCCGACCCCAGGAAAGCTTCTACCATCATCCAATCGAGGCCACACCTCTTGGACTAAGGTGAAACATCTTTTGTTTTCCATTTTTGGTTCGTTTTCACGCATTGGGAAGAAAACTTGAAATCCATAGGCACTTAACTGTATGGATGTGTAGAGCTCGTTTAGATGAACGTTTAGAGACAAATTTCGTCAAAATCAATGGAGAATCGAGGGAGATATTAGCTCTGAAAGGTCGGACGGTGTGTATGTTGGGCGGTTTGGAGCAGATAAATGGATGTCGGACGGCCCAGATTTAAGCATTTAGGACCCGCTGTTTTGATCCCCATACCGGATCCGCAGCCATCCTGGAACCAGCCACCCAGAACGCGCCAAGTGTCGCGATTCGATACAGTCCTAGGATGACTAGGATAAGTAGAAAAATCAGTATTTTCTGATTTTTTTTTAATTATCCCAAACTTCAAAAATTCATATTTTTGTCCACAGAACTCCAAGAATTAAAATAAAAATACTCTCACGCTCATTAGGAAGAGGAGAATAATGTGAATTTAAAATAAAAATACTTTGTTACATATTTGATTTCTAATTATTTATTTACTGATTTATGTATTTTAGCTCAACATTTTGTTGCACACAATATCATGAAATGAAATTTAAACCATGGATAGCTCATGTTAGGGGGCATCTCCTCATTTTTTTTTTAAATCAGATGAGGTCCCTATTGCAAGTTATGTATTTTCTAATTTTTGTGTCTGTTTTGGTATTTTAATTCCAATAATTTGCATATTGCTTAAACAATTCTAAGAAAATTAGAGTATGTTCTCTGTGACCAGTAGACCCTAGGAAAATTAACTCATGATTTATTTCAATCAAATAAACTCTAATTTTGTCAAAATGTCAAAACTGAATTTTGTTTAACTATGAGTAAGCACACATCAAAATCACATGAAATCAATCTCCACTTTCACTTAGTATCAGGAGAACCTCGCATAAAAATTTCAAATCAATTGTAATTAATTTGACCCATTAAATGAATTAATTAAGGGACATGGTCATTTTGCATATTAAAAAATTCATAAAACCCAAAATACATTTCAAAAATTCACCAAATTAATCTTGGGAGTTCTCTGTGATGAGAGGAGTCCAAGAAAAATAAAATTGTATTTTTTATAAAAATTTGATTTTTAATCATTTTTAAATATTTAATAATTAAAAATTATAAAAAATCACAAAAATATAAAATTCACTAAAATGTCACATTTGGTCTTCTAATCACTTGGAACCATCAAAATATTTTTCTTAAGTCTCTAAGTTAAGATATTAAATTTTAAAGGCCTAGGACAGATTTTAACTTTAAAAAATGAACTTTCTTAAACTTTCACTAATATAATTCTAATAAATCAAATAAAAATAAATATATATATATAATTTGCTTCTCAAGGTTCCCTGACCTTAGAGAGATTTTAAAAAAATATAAAACTTAATTTTTCTACTTTTAAAAAATTTTATAATTAATTAATACTCCAAAATTTAAAATAATTATAATAAATAAAATAAAATTCAAAAAATCACCAAAATTGGTTCAAGTGGTCCTCGAGTCAGTAGGAACCTCCCATAATTTTCCTAAGGACAAAAACTTTACCTTGGTCATTGTATTGAATTTTCATTGAAAGTCACTATTTTCCATTAAAATAATTATATAAATTAAATTAAAATTAGAAAAATCACATTTTCTCCTCTGATGTCTTAATTGACATGTGAGTGAGGTGAAAGAAAATTTTCAAAGTCATTTTAATTTGATTTAATGAATTATGAATTGAATAAGCCTAAAGGGGCAAAAGTGTAATTATTGAATCTTAACCTTAATAATATTTAGGCTTAACCAAAGGGGAAGGGGAAATGTTTGATCTTAATCTTCTTCTTAGATGATTGAAATATAGGGAGTTAAGGGGTAGAAACTCATTAATCACCTTTAATATTAAAGAAGAAATCTCAATTAATTGAGTCATTAAGCTTTGGAAGTCAATTAAAGCATGAATTATTAAGCTTAAGGGATTTAACATAGGAAGACTCTAATTCTTTAAATTGAATCCCTAACTAATGATTTGATCAAATATCATTTAATTCTTATTAATGAAACCATGAAAATGAAAACTGAAACTAATAATTAAGAAGGGAATAATCATGAAATCTTATAACTAAATTAAGGTTTAAAATATTAAAAGTAATTTGAATTGATTTAAAATCAAACTAAAACAAACTTAAGATATTAAAATTAATCTGCAATCATTTAAAACGTAAGATTAATGTACAGTAATTTATAGTTAAAACATTATAATCAAATGAAACCAAATAAAATTAATCTAAAATATTATAATTAAATTAAAACAAGTTAAAAGATTAAAAACTAATCTGATTGAACTAAAATAATTTAAACACTCTTTTTAAAAAATAATTTAAAAACATTTAAAACTTTATAACTAAATTAAATCATTTTAAATTGCTAATTTAACTGAAACTTTATAACTAAATTAAATTATTTAACTTCAATTAAGAACGGTTAAGTTCTTTAATGAACTGACTTGCCCCTAAAAGGTTTCACCTTTATAATTCTTAAATGAAGTATTAAATGAAATGTCACCTTACTCATAGGATAATCAAATATCCTAGTTCACTGAGCAAGAGTCAAAACTCAACTAAAACCCCGGATAATCAATTCATCCCTACAATGAAATTCACTTGAACTCAAAATGATCCCAAAAGCATTGAGAATATGTTCAGGACTCATCCTAAGCACTTTCTCAACCTAATGGGATGTTTTAGAAACACACCTTAGGATTTGACTAGTGATAGGACTAGGATTTGGTAGATAACCAGAACCTTCCCTTAACTTTACCTAGGTGTTGTCTTTCAAATATATAAATGCTCTAACATGTGTTTCAAGTGTAGTTCGAAATGACGAGAAGACCCGCCATGTAAGCTCTTATTTTATCGCAATTTATTTACATGCGATGTACTTTCTTTTCTTGAAAACTTGCATGTTAAACAACAATGTCACCCTGTATGAAAACTCAAACCTAAAGGTTAGCTGCAAAACTGAAACCAAAACTAAGTTAAAATCAACACGAGATAAAATTTACAGCCACAACATTCAAAATATAAAACAACTCAAAAATTAATCACAAACAGAACAACAAAACAATAATCATAACTAAATTAAAAAGACTCGTTGGATGATCGGGAATCCCTCGGATGATGTAACTCACGTGCTGCTAACGAGAGTTTCCACGGTCTAAATGAAAGTATGAAACTCATTCAGTTTTTAGCAAATTCATTTAGACTAAGTGAATCCGATGAAAGTAGTGGTGTCGGGATGATGGAACTGTGGGATCTTAACCGGTCTTTCTTATTAATATTAAGATTTCTCTTAATAAAACTTAAGATGTTGAATTTGAAACTCAAGCTCTAAACCATGACACTTCTCTCATCTCTTGATTGTCACTTCTTAAACTAAACCTTCTGCAAAAATAAGGAGCTCGGAGCAAGCGTGGTGGGCAGCACGATCGACATCGTTAGCTTTCCTTTTTTTAGTCATTAAATAACCAAGCCATAGGATTTCGAGGTAGTTCGCCTAGTGCAACATAAATCCTCAACTTCTCTTTAGGCATTTGCATAATCATGTTATGCAATCTAAGCCCTGACTCGTCTTAGGACTCTGGGGTCGTCGTTTGTTACGACATAAACCCTCACATCTCCCAGACTATTTGTATGATTATATCATACGAATATAAGTCCTAATTAATTAAAATTGACAGGATCATAACATCGAATAATTCTACCAAAGTCAAGCCAAACAAATATGATAATTGGTAAGTCAATGAGGTTCTCCTCGAATTCGTGACATCCCCAACCTTTCTTCCATTGGATTTCCAAAATAAAATGTTCCAAATTTAATCCAATCCCTTTTGAAATTCCAAAATTGAATCCTTTGGATGCTCAAACTTTAAAATTCTTGAAGCAAACCACTGATCTTCATCGAGAGTTTTCTTAAGTGATTCTCGTCACTTAGGATGTAATTAACTATAGGGGCTTGCCCTTATAAGGAATTTTAGAACCTAGCTTAATATAAACCCTATTTAATTCTTCGTAATAAATAGGGGAATTTGTCGGCAAATAAAATGGTTCGCAGACCAAATGGATGTCATAAATTCACTAGTTTATCTAGTTGAACCCCATTATTAAACAATGCGTCTATTCCTCGGGATAAACACATAATTTATAGTGCGGCGTTCAATTATTTAAACTACAAAGGATATGGGATCGGTTTGGTCTCATATTTTCAAAATTAAATAATCTTTTCCAAACTATTTAAAACTATATATATATATATATGAATAAATTAAAAATAAATGTAAAATGCACCGACAAAATCTAGTACTTTGTTTGGATGGTTTCAAAGACTTGTTCAATGAAAAGTTATTTTTGTTTCTCTATGTGTAGTGAATAGTTTTCTTTTCTATTCCCTCTTATAATGAATTAGTATGCATGTGTAGGATATAAAACTGAGTAGAGTGAGAATATATTGTGATGATTTTACATTGTTCTTCATTTACATGTAAACTTGATCAACTTGCATGTTAAAGTTTGTTGTGAGAACATGAAAGATCCGTGATACTGTTGTCTCAATCAACTGTGGTAAAATCACATGAGATTGTATGGATGAGAATGTAATCCATATGGTTGAGTGTAAATAAATAAGGAAATATCTTAATGGGTGTAGAGTTAGAAGACTTTAAAGTGACAGGCTAAAGCCCCCTAATTCGGTCTATTTTTTTAGGTTTTGATGCGAGAATTTAGCCTCAAGGTGTAGGGATAAGAGGAAATTCTAGTGTGAGAGCTAGTATCTTTCCTGCCTAGCCCATTTTTAGAACTATTCAAACTTTAGATTAACCAATGTTCTTTATAGCATCTCTAATAAGAGAAAAGAATATAATTGCTCCAATTTGTCACAATCACTTTTTCTACTTGTTTTACTTTTACACATGTCACTAATTTCATTGTACGAGGAAGGGTACTTTTAATATATCAAACCCCACTTTCTGATTTTCACTAAGTATTTTAGTTTAGGAGTAGAAGTAGTATTATAGTGATAATTTTAGGATTTAATTAAAACCAAACCTTTATCGACCTTCCAAGCTAGGGCGTGTTATTTGATTCACTCGATATTTATACTTACAATTATGATATGAAAATTGGCAACAGCACCAAAAACTTGATCCCGCCGGATATATATGCTTATGATTTTGATATGAAAATTATTATTTATAATGTGTAAACTACACAAGTATATGTATCGTTTATCAAGTAATATAAGACTTTCTGATTAAGCCCCGAGATATCGAACCCACAGGGAAAGTGATAAATTTTTAAAGAAATAAGAAAATTATCTTTTTACTTTTTTTTAATTGGCTTTTGAAAGTATGTTTTGATTTTGAAAAGTTTGATTGTTGATTTCTCTCTTTAAATTTTCTTATAAAAGTTAAACAATGAAATTAAAATGATAATAACTGTAAACAAGGTATGAAAAATACTCTTAACTAGAATTGGTATGAAAAACACTATTAACTAGAATATCTTTTTCTTTCTTTTATAAAGTAGAAATAATTATGAAAGTATTGATGTGGAAGTATTTAAATTTGTTGTGAAAAATAGAAGCAAATGTATTCTTTACCCTTACTTGGTTCTATAAAGAACATTTGTTAATTTGAATTTTTATCATTTTGAACATGGTTAGGCAAGGAAGATACCAGCTCTCACTCTAGAGTTCCCTCGATTCCCTCCACCTGGGGGCTAACTTCTCATAACAAATTTCAAAATTTCAAACCAAATTAAGGGCTTTTAGCTAGTCACACTAAAAATCCTATAATTTTACTCCCCTTTTTAAAACATCTTCTAATATATTACATTCAATTATATGAACTACAATTTTCACCCATATAATTGCATGTGATTCTTTCTAACTTTTATGAGACAATACCACATTGGATCTTACATAATCTCATCCCAAATTTTACATCTTAACAGGCTAAATTAAGAAGTAAATAAAGTTCTTAGAATTAATTTTCACAACTTCTTCCAACTTTAAACATATATACTTTCCACAACAATTCTTCAAGAATTACTTCTTCTTTTAAGAAAGAAAAAGATAAAGTAAACTACTCATAATGCATTGAGAAAATACAAAAAAACACTTTGATTTGAAATTAAAAACCATAAGAAAAACAACAAACAAAAACAAGTATTAATTAAAAACTAAATGTAAGAATAAAAGTAAACACTTATCTGAAAATCCTCTTCAAAAGACTCAGGAAGTTCCTCTGAAACTTTGACTCTTCACTAAACTACTCCTCAGAGCAAGTCTCCCAACTTCAATGACTCAGAATACAGACTTCAGACTTCAATAAAAACTAAACTATAGGAAAGAAAAGAAGTGGAAAGAAGAATGCTTCATTCCTACCCTTTTCTCTTTTCTACTCTCTACTCATACTCCTAAAAAAAATTCTGTGAAAATGCAATGGAAGAACCCTTCAAAATGCAAAGGAAGAGCCCTTCTATACTCTGTACTCCTACTCCTAATTAAAACTCTCTTCAAAATGCAAAGGAAGAGCTTTTCTCTACTCTTTACTCCTACTCCTAATGAAAACTCTCTTCAAAATGCAAAGGAAGAGCTCCTAATTTTTCCTAAGACTCTCTTTAAATATTAAACCAAAATGTGCCTTGGTGTCTCTTTAAAATGTATCCAGATTCGATGTATCCACCAAAGAATGCACCCCTTCATTCAAACTTGCCATCCAAAGGAAGTTATGGAAGTTATCACCAAGAGTTGCATCCCATCCCCTTTGAAAATGGCGCCAAATTCAATTAAACTCAATTTTTAACTGGGCGGCACTTAGCCGTCGGTGCCCAAATTTTCATTTTTTATTTTTTTGCTCCAAATTTGATCCAATTTTGTTCCTTTCATCATAATCACTCATTTTCATCATACTTGCAAGAAAAACACAAAATACCTTCCATTAAAGTGCAATATCATCAAAAATAGGTATAAAAATATGCATAAAAAATACTATATATTTTAGGTGTATCAAAATCCCCCAAACGTAAAATGTTATTTGTCCTCAAGTGACAGTTAACCTCATAGAAAATTTTAACATAAAAATTATGTAATGAGTTTCTTAGGAAGATCACAAAATTTTGTTCTAGAAATGGAATAGTCCAATTTAGAAAAATTTCAGTAATTAAGACCAACTTAAAGTTTAGAAAGTTCTTAAGGAAAGAAAAATGACAAACATAAGTCTATATCTAATTAAGAAATATTTGTAGATTCTTCAAAATATAGGATTCAAACTTCTTATTTTTCTCACTTAAAAATCTTTATTTAAAAATGATTTTACTTACTATATTATAACCTTATGCTTTAGATTTTCTCTTAATTTATATGTTAAACTTTAGGTATGGAACCAATTTTGGATTAGACCCTTAAATCCTCAAGCTTCTCCTCCCTTTTTACATACTATTTTTCACTTTTTCTTTTTCTTTTTTTTCTTTTTCTTTTTTTTAAGGCAAGGATTACTGTATCTGGATAAGCCTTTAATGATTTTGAATTCCACCCTTCCATTTAAAATAAAGGTCAGATATATATCTTTCAATTAAAATTCATAATAATAGTATTTGAAAATTATTCCTTAATAAAAGAAATTTAAACTTTGAAGAATAAAAGTCAAATCTTCTATTTATCCAAAAATATAAAATTTCTTACTAAAGATAGATAACTATATTTAACATCTCTTCACTAAGAAAATTTTAGCTTTAAGTTTTTCATGATTACTATAAATTTTCAACTAAATTCTTTTATTCATTTCTATATTCAAAATTTTTGTTCCCCTAATATAACTTCATATACATAATTGTTCTCAATCAAGAAATAAGATTTATTTTAAGCATTCTTGAGAATAAATAAAATTTTAGGTTTTTTTTCTTTTAAAAAAATTTTTTTGTTTTTAAAATTCCCCCCAAACATTAATTTTTAGTTAGGATAAAACATTTAAGCATAAGAAATGATATATGGGTGAGAATTAAAGACTAACATAACATGCTTGCAGGAATTTAAATATCCTAAATATGCAAGTATAACAATTTAAACAAGAGGAGTAAAATGAAACAAAATTCAGTTTTTCAAAACAATTTCTTTTTATAACAAGAAAAGTAAAAATTTCAAAAGACTTCTATGGTAGTGAAGGTTTTCAAAGCAAATACACACTAACTGAAATCACACTGATACTAGATAGCAAATGGTTGTGGTAGATTTTTGTAAAGTTTTTAAGCATGCAATTTCCTAAATAGTAGTTTATATAGTGTTCTTTAATCTCCTAACAGTTTTAGAATTAAAGTACACCCTAAAAAAAACTCTTGTACAACATACACATTAAAACATTTACTACCACACGCACTACACTCAAAGCAACATATAAAATATCAATCCAACAACAATAGATCTGAATATGCATAATAGATAAATAGTACAACTATAATCTGCATACTATTAGAGTTCACATCACAACACAATCAACAAAATACTAAACAAAGTATACAATAACACAGCACAACATCACAACAACTAAAACAAACAACATACATCTACTTTTTATCCTCATCCTCATCATCCTGCTCGTTCCAATCCCTAGATGGCACATAAGGTATGTAGAATGGATAAGGGGGCATCTTAGCACTCTGATTACCTCTAATCAGTCTATCCAAATAATACTGATAATTCTCCTCATACTCATCATATTTAACAATATATCTCTCCACATTATCCATCTTACCATCGATGTCTCTAATATGTTCACGAGTAAGACTCACTTTCTTCAAAATCCTTCTTAATAAACCAGTCTGTGAATCAGTAGATGATGAAGCACGTAAAGTAGTAGCATGAGAAGTAGATGCAGCAAAAGCAGAAGCAGTAGAAGCCCTACCTAATCCTCCTCTCCAGCCAAATTCTTAATGTACAGTGTAAGCTCCTATGTTTACACTAGAGATAGGTTTCAAAGGCTAAAGTACCTCTTCCCAGGTCTCAAACTTCACTTCACTGTTCACATATTGAATGAATCAGGGAAGGAAATTCCATACCTGCAGTAGTGGTAGATCTGGCACAATTCGCTATATAATCATAAATGATCACTCCAATATCTATAGGCTTCCCTTGCTGAATGCAATGGTTAAAAACAGCTCTTTCTCTCGTTACTTCACTTGTATGACTTGAAGGCAACAGTTTAGAAGAGATAAAATAATGTCATGCCTTAGAAGTGGCATTTAATTTAGAAGCAGGAAAATTCACTCTTCTATCATTTGTTATTTTCCATAATCCTCTTCCATCAGTCAAAAATCTCATTATCTCATCTAACTCTCCCTCCGTAGGATGAAAATTAGAATATAAACAAAACATAACAGGAGGCAGTTGATAGAAAGTGTTAATTACCCTAGAAGAAAAGTTCACTTCTTGCCCCCTAACCATCACTAAATTCTCTTCTGATGCAGGCAAATTCGCATAAAATTCTCTAACAACAGAAATAACAACAACAGCGGAGAAGCAACAATAGTTCTCTCAGTTCCTCCTAGCAATCATATCTTCAATCACTTCTCCTGGCTTACTGAACACTCTTGCAGGAATCAATTTACGTGACTGCAACGCATCTACGTATCGTTCCTCAGCCTTCGCACTAACAAAAAATTTGTCTGAATCAAACTTTGTCTTTTCTCTCGCGCTCTTTGACTTTGGAGCCATTTCTAAAAATTCACGAAAAATTTACCATAAATTCCAAAATCAAGCTAAATTTGCTAAATTATCTTCCAAAAGATGTTTCCACTAAATCCAAGCAATTTCTTATGTTTTTCCTCAAATTTTCACCATGAATAGTGATTTTAAGATTTTCCAAAATGAAATCAAAATACATCAAAAAACTTTACTTAGGAGTAGTGCTCTTACTTCAAAGAATCCAAATCTACAAATTTTTGTTGAGATCGGCTCTTACATGGTCCAAATCAAGGATGATCTAGACTCTCTCTCGCGTGAAAATGACGGGTTGAAGATGAACAGGGTGTTAAAAATGGTGATTCACATTTTTTTAACGGGTGGGAACCAATTTTTGCAAACTGGTGCCTAAGCGCGAACCCTTCGGCGCTTAGCCATGAAATCTAGCGCTTAAGCGTCAGCACTCTGGTGCTTAGCCTCCAATACCCAGATTTTCACAATTAAGGTATATGATTTAAACCACTTTGTTAATCGCCCTTAATCTCTTCAAAATGATTTTCTCTTCGTCATAAATCTTCCAATATTCCAATTCAAATGTTAAATATTCATTGATTCCAAACAAATTTCACAAAAACACAAACATATATTCATTAAAACAAACATTACCTTTAATACAATCCTAGAATTTCTATCCACATACATAAGATGAAATTCTCTAAATACAAGAGACTTAATCTCAAATTGATAAGTTTACATCTCTAGGATGTGACTATCACATCATAAGGCATATTTAAAAACTTAAACATAAACACTAAACACTCCAAACAAAACACATAAGAGCACAAAACATAATAAGAACACTAAACATATAAAAACAAAGCATACTTAATTCCACTCTCCATTAGGCGGATTATATCCAGCACCACTATTAATCTCATTTGACCCTTCTGGAATATAAATCTGATAGAACGCGCAATAATTGTTCATTCTTACATCTTCTTCTTCAATCCATTTGTTCTTCAAAAACATTGCCTTATCCGCTTCTTCCACGTATCTTGAATGACTGAGTTGCATCTTGAGTTGCCATCCCATGTGCTCCAACTGTAAGTTATTTTCATTGATCTTTGCTTCCATTGAAGTCACTCGGGCTTCAATATTTGCAATCATTTCTGTAATCCCTTGAATACTAACAACGAGAAATCCATTGAATAACTCTTTAGCACTATCACTAATGAACTTACTCTTGTCAGAATCTTGCTGCATCTTCATCTCATTCTCTCAGGAAGACATGATGCACTCAAAATACTCTTCTTAAGACTCAGGAATGAAAATAGGACTTGGGGCAAGTGTTTCTCTTAAATCAGGTTCTTTTTATAGACTTGGGAAGTGCTAAAACTACCCCAAGACATTTTAAAACTCCAAAATAACTTCCAAAACCTCTTCCCCACGATCTAGGCTTCTAGAATATCATTTTTCACATTTTTTTGTAACTCTAGCGCTAAGCGCCAACTAGGCGGCGCTTAGCCGCTAGTGCTCAATTTAGCACAGGTCTGCCAAATGTCCAAATTTTCATTCTAACTCCTCTAAGTCATCAAATAAGGTCAAATAAACTCTATTTAGTTTAAAAACTCCAAATTACTACCACTAAAAACATAAAAACAAACCAAACAAAGCAAATAAAGCACACAAAACAAACATAAAACAAAGCACACCGATAATTATGAGTTGCCTCCCACAAAACTCTTGATTTAACGTCTTCAGCCTGACAACCCAGAACTCATTCTGAGTGACCCAATATAAGATTCTCATCAGATTTAGATTGCTCGACTGAAAAATAAGGTTTAAGTCTATTTCCATTAACTTTAACTATTTTTCCAGTCATAGGATCCTGAATATACACTGCTCCAAATGAATAAATTTTCATCACAATAAAAGGACCCATCCACCTGGACTAAAGTTTTCCAGAAAAAATTCTCAATCTGGAAATATACAGCAAAACTTTCTGTCCTGGCATAAGAATTTTAGTAAAAATCTTCCGATCATGCCATAACTTCATCTTCTCCTTATAAATCTTAGCACTTTCATAAGATTTATTCTTTATCTCTTCAAGCTCATTTAATTGCAATAATCTCTTCTCAGCAGCATCTTTCAAATAATAATTGAACTCTTTAATAGCCTAAAATGCTTTATGCTCAAGTTCAATAGGTAAATGACAAGTTTTTCTAAAAATCAGCCTATATGGAGACATTCCTATAGGGGTTCTGTAGGCAGTCCTATAGGTCCACAAAGCATAATCCAGTTTGATTGACCAATCCTTTCTAATTGGAAGAACCTGAATTGAGTCATGAAATTAGTAAAAGATCTCCTAAGAAAGAGTTATTCAAAATCACTGAATGGCATATTTGATGGTATACAGACTAAAGGAATTAGATTTTGATGCTGGGGCAACCAGAGTAAACATTGGATACATCAGGTCATCGATGTTAGACCAAACGCTTCATGGGAGGCAACATATGGTTATCTCTGTTATTTGTTTAGTGTGATTGTTGTTAAGTTGGATTGGATAATAATGAGATGTTGGGCTTTGATCCATGTTTGATGTGTAAGAATGGATTAGATTAATGTTGTGAGATGAATCCTTCGTCATGACTAGATTTGTATATGACTTCTGGTAGTAGCAGGCTGACGAGTCTGTTACGACTTAGTTCTTAACCGAAACTGAGCATTAACTTGAAGCATGAAGAGGTTGGACTTAGAACACTCCATGTCAACTCTATTACTTCCTTTATCTGACTTTGTCTTAACTGACTAAGGTCATGAACTTACTTAGTGAACAACATCTGGATGAACTACACTATTTTTATTTACCATATTGTGTATACCTTAGACTTAGAGTAACCCTGAATTAGTAACACGTGAGAAAATTCTGGTCCATGGGTGATAACAATATAAAATCTTATAATACACCCACGCTTTTAGCATAGTTTCTTCCATTAGAAATTGAAAGTAAGGAGGGGAAATGTGAGTAGAAGGGAGATCAAATTAACCTTAGTTGTTGTTTGTTTATGAATCTATGAGTTTATGTATTGGAGTTTGTATGTCTATGTTGTGAGTCCAGTTGAATGAGTCATTGGAGATGACAAAACTTATCTCAATATTTTAAACTTATTAGCATTCAACAATTCCTTTTTAAAGTTTAAAATGTTTTCATATTTAATCTTCAGTTTGTACCTGTTCTACTATTTAAAATTCATTTATAGTGTTATGTCAAGCATGTTTAGACTAGATTTACTTTCTATTGCAATATTCTGTGATGTAATATTTGTTAATATTTTTGTAGGATGTGTAGTAAATTGTAAAAGTGATCTTTCCCTGCCGCATATTTTTCGTACTTCATTATTACACATGTTTAAGCTTAAGTTTGGGGGGGGGGAGAAAAATGTTTCAAATTTAAACCTTACTTGTTTTCAGAAGTACTATAAATAAATTTATATTTTATTTCTAATGATTATTGGTATGTTTTTTGTACTTTATTATTACACATGTTTGAGCTTAAGTTTGGGGGAGGGGAGAAAAATGTTTCAAATTTAAACCTTACTTGTTTTCAGAAGTACTATAAATAAATTTATATTTTATTTCTAATGATTATTACTATGTGGAGTCACCTTAAGGATGTTAGAATTTTAAGTAAAGAAATGGAGTAGGAAAACTTAGTTGATATCTTTAGTGAAAAGGGTGAACTTAGAGTTAAGGATATTTACTAAAGAACTTGGTAAAATGAATAACTATCTTTAGTAAGAAGAATTGTATTTTTGAAAAACTAAGGATTCTTAGAATTTTTATTTTTAAACATTTAAGGCTCTTTTAGAAAGTATTATATATATATATATATATATATATATATATATATATATATATATATATACACATACATACATACATATTTTCATGTGAAGGAAAGTAATAATAAGTTTAAACTTTAGAGGACAATAGTGGAATTCAAAATTATTTAAAGACTTCTCTAGATATAGTAATCCTCACATAAAAAAAGAGCCGAAAAGAAAGAATGGATCAAGAAGATACTGAAAAATAAAAAGAAAATGTAAAAAAGAAAAAGTATGAGGAGAAGCTTGAGTTGAGGTCTTAATCAAAAATTAGTTTCATTTGAGTCTTTCTAGAGAAAAGAACTTAGAACAATCCTAAGTTTGTTTTTTACACTTAGATTAGTAAAAATTATTCTTAAGAGAGTTCTTAAGTTTAGAAAGTAAAGTTCATAGAATCCGACGTTTGAAAAATCTTCATATATTTCTGAATTAGATAGGAAAACAAATTCCTATGTTTGATGATAATATTTTAGACCCTGGGCTAGTCTGATTTAATAGAAGTTCTTCTAATTTGAACTATCACATTTTTATAATAAAATTTTAGCAATTCTAAAAAATGAACCATTAACTCTAATCAACATAAATTATTTCAAAAATGTAGTATTACTTAAGGACAAGTAATGTTTAAGCTTGAGGGATTTTGATATGCCTAAAAATGTATTATTTCTCAAACTATATTTTATAATGATATTGCACTTTAACAGTATTTTTTCTTGTGTTTTTGTTTGTAGGTACATCAAATTGAAGAATTTGGAGTGATTGGAGCAAAATGAATAAAAATGGACCAAAACTGAGCAAATCGGAGCAAACTGGGCCGAACCGGAGCACACCAGAGCATTGGGGGTCGAAATCGGACACTTAAGTGCATGTGCCCAGTGTTTAAGCACCCAAACATGACGCTTAGGCGCCACCAGTTAGAGAGGATGGTACTTTCCCAAAATTTGTGCTTAAGCTTCAGTGATAATTTTTGACATATCTTCTAGAATATACATCAGATTTGGATGATATTTGAAGTAGTGCTTCTTGTGTCTCTTGGTGAATTCATTGGAAATGATAAAATGGAGTTTAGAGAAGGATTTGGGGTAGTTAGAAGGAATTTTTCGAATACTTTTGAAGAGGCGCTTGAGGCACCCTTTGGAGGATTCATTGAATGTGGACACTTTTAAAGAGACAATTAAGCACCTCATAGGAAATTATAAATAAGGCTTGGAAATTTTTTTAAAACCTCCTTAAACTCTTGAAATAAATGGAAGAGGAGAAGAAGGCTTGCAGAAGAAGAAGAAGGCTTGGGCGAGAGCCCCGAGTGGGGCGACAAGGTGAGAGAGAAAAAGAGTGAGAGTCAGATATTTCTTATTTTATTTTCACTTTATTATTAGAGAGGATTGTAAGGAGATTGTTTTTTCTATACAAGGAGAGTTTGATTTCCTTCAAAGATAAGTATTTTCATTGTATTTTGATTTGAATCTAGTACTTTGTTTGGATGGTTTCAAAGACTTTTTCAATGAAAAGTTCTTTTCTCCATGTGTAGTGAGTAGTTTTCTTTGCTCCTCCCTTTTACAATGAATTAGTATGCATGTGTAAGATATGTAATTGAGTAGATTGAGAATATAATGTGATTATTTTACTTTATTCTTAATTAATATGTAAACTTGATCAACTTGCATGTTAAAATTTGTTGTGAGAACATGTAAGATCCGTGATGGTGTTGTCTCAATCAACTATGGTAGCATCACATGAGATTTTATGGATAAGAATGTAGTTCATATGGCTAAGTGCAAATAAATAGAAAAATAATCTTTAATGGGTGTATAATTAGAGGACTTTAGAGTGACAGGCTAAAGCCCCCTAATTTAATCTATTATTTTAAATTTTGATGTGAGATGTTAGCCTTCAGGTGGAGTGATAAGAGGGAACTCTAGAGTAAGAGCTAGTATCTTCCCTTCCTAGCCGGTCTTTAGAACTATTCAAACTTTAGATTAACCAATTTTATTTAAGAATCTCTAGTAAGGGTAAAGAATATAATTGCTCCTATTTGTCATAATCTCTCTTGCTACTTGTTTTAATTTTACACATGTCACTAATTTCATTGTATGAGGAAGGGTACTTTTAATATATCAAACCCCACTTTCTAATTTTCACTAAGTATTTTAGTTTAGGAGTAGAAGTAGTATTGTAGTGATAATTGTAGGATTTAATTAAAACCAAACCTTTATCGACCTTCCAAGCTAGGGCATGTTATTGTAGACTAGAATTTCTCTTGAAAGTCGTCGGGGATCCATATTGGGGGCTTAATCAAAAAGCTCTATATTACTTGATAATGATACGTATACTTGTGTAGAATTCCTATATTTAAAGATATAATTAAAATCTTACTTTGCTTGGGATCAAGTTTTTGGCGCCGTTATCGGGGATTAAAATCTTCAAGTAGTGGTGTCAACTCATAAATCCTTACATATAAAAAATATCAGGATCACTCCCCAAGAAATTCGATCATCTCTTTTTCTTGGTGGTGAGGTGATGGTGTTTAAATAGAAGGGGAAGGAGTGGCTAATTGGGTTGGCTAGTGGGTGCAAATGGTTGCTGAGGTGGAGGCATGAACAGTGCAAGTGACCAATGGGACTGAGCCACATTGGTTAAGTGCAATTTGGTTGAAACCATGGGGAAGGCTCTCTCAATTTTGGTCTTCCAACGACTAGGCTGGCCAGCCAGGGTAGGGCTGGTGCCTAGTGTGACCCTAGTATGTACTAAGTTTTATGCATTTTTTATTTCAATTTAATTCCCCTAAAACAACTAGTATGCAAAAACAAAATGTTAATGAAAATAGATAATACTTCACACACCATGGGTTTCCTTTATGTAAGTGCATGTGTCGCTCAAGTAATAAAGGGCTCTAATGGAGTCTTAAGTATCGATACAACAGGGAGGCAGAAATTCTTATGGTTATAACGTAAAACACAATATTCAATCAATAAAAACTTAAATAAGAAAAGCAAGTCAAAAGTAAGTTTAATATATGCTAAATGAAATGTAGCAAAAAGAACTACGTTAATTAAGCTTTTCTAAACTTCAATGTTAATTAACTAAAACTAAACAATGCTTTCTGACAAAGCGTCCAAATTTAAGAAAACATCATTCCCATTTACAATGAATTTATGGTTAGTGAAGTAATTATGATTGTTCAAAAATATATAAAATTGTATTGTGCCAAATAGGAGTAATCCTATTCCTTACCATCTGTCAAGTGCACAAAGAACATTGGCTAATCCATAGTTTGGTTAATCCATGGTTAGGCTGGGAGGATACGGGCTCTCACTCCAGAGCTCCCACTTCCCCCTCGCCTGAGGGCTAACATCTCGCTTTAGTTGTCAAATAATTGGACCAAATTGAGAATTTTAGCTTATCACCTTAAAATCTCTAATTCTACTCCCATCAAAGTATATTTCTCTATTTATTTAGACTCAACCCCATGGACTATATTCTCATCCATGAAATTGAATGTGACTCTCACCTTGTTGTAGAAAGCATAGCCCTATCGGATCTTATGTTTCTCAACAAATTTTAATATTTCAATTGGCTAGATTGAAAAGTAAATGAAGATCAAAGTTTGAATCAACATGATTTATTAACATTTAAAACCTTGTGCAATAATATTAATTCTTCACAAAACCATATCCCATTGTTGGGAGAAGGACAAACTAGATTACCTAGAATTCATAAGGAAGATACAACAAAACATGGATTTTATATATATAAATAAGTTTAAAAAATAAGAAAGAAAATATTACAACTTATCTCACACTTCTCCTGAAGCAAATCCCTTAATGTTCCCTTGAAGCACTTTCTCTCTTTACAATCACACTCAATTCTCTCTTAGAAGTGTATGAAGAAGAAACTTCTCACATTCCATCTCCTCTTACAACTCTAGAAGAATCCTCTCCACATAACATCTAACCATAGACTCACAAGACTCACATGATACAACAAGACACATGACCCACACATTCTAAAAGTGGCGCTAGCCCCCTTCTAAAGGAATTAAAAAATCTCTCTTTTTTTCCAAAAGACACACCTCTTCATACCAAGAGACAAATCTCATCATCCATATGACATATATCTTCATTCAAAAGCCTTCCCCAAATGTCTAGATACATCTAACCACTCAATGAGACATTTCAATTACTTAGAGCCTTCTAGAACATCTCAAAATTAGTTAAAAACCATCAAATATATGTTTAAATTTGTCTATGGCGCCTGTTCTGGTGCCTCTGGCGCCTGTTTGCTAGAATGAAGCGCTCCTCTCTAGATTTCAGCACTTATGGCACCATTGTGGCGCCTCTTCTCTGGATTTTAGCAGTTCTGGCGCCTAAATGCTGAAATTTCGCATTTTAACTCCAAATTTCTTCCTTTTTGCTCCATTTTGTTCATTTTTGCTCCAAATGCCTAAAACAATAAACTTGTAACAAAACAACAAAATACCTTTCTTTAAAGTATAATATCACCAAACTTAAGCATAAAATGTATACATAAAATTGCACATATTTTGGTGTATAATTAGCTAGTTGGATCAGGGGAGCCAATAAAATTTAAGGGTGATGGGCTTGGGAATTGGGAAGGTTGGTGGTAAGGATCCCTTTGGTTTAGCATTTGGGAGGAAATCCCCCAAATTAGGGGTCCTTTGGTCCATGCCTCGCCTAGAGGGGCTAGGTGGATCTAAGCTGAGTGTTAAGGTCAAATGGTGGCTATGGAGGCCAAGGTTGGGCTAGACCAAAAGACTTGTGGTGAATATTAGGTTTGGGTTCAAAATCATGGCTTAAGCTTGGACTTGAGTTTAGGCTTAGCTTGGGTTTAGATTTTGTTCAATTGGAAGTTCTTTTTGGTGTAGGATATTGTCATGAGGAGTTTGGGTATCAATTAAGTTGGAATTGGGTGTAATGAAGTTCAATTTCGAGGATTTTAAATTTTGGGTTAAAATTGGGGATTTTGATTTGGGTTGGATTTGGACTAAGTTTGAGCTTGATACTAATCTAATTAATGGTTCAAATTGGTCTAAGGGGATGTTATGAAGAGTTTAGATTCAAATTTGGGGAAATTGAATTAATTATGGAGTTGAATTTGATGAAATTTGGGGGTATGGTCAAATTGGAGATTTAAAATTGGGCTTGGAATTTGAGTTTGAAATTTAGTTTGATTGGGCATAGATTTGGTTTTAATTGAGTTTGACATGATGAGTTTGAGTTTCGGTTCGAAATTGGGGAAGTTTGAAATTAATTTGGTGAAAATTGGGGGTGATTTTGGAAATTTAGGACATAAGGGCAATTTAGGAAATTTGGCTAATTTCGGTGGATTTAAGTGAAATTGAAGATATTGGGTGGTTCAGATAGATTTTGGGAACATTTGGAGTGGATTTGAAGTTTTTAAGAATTTTTGGGATAAGAAGGGAATTTTGGTAATTTTTGTAAATTTGGAGGTATTTTGAGAATTTTGAGTATTTGGAGTATTTTGGTCAATTTAAAAGGATTGGGATGGTTTGAAATGATATTTGAAGGTAATTTGAGAATTTGGGCAATTTTGAGAAAATCAGAGTTTCAGTGGCATTTTGGTAATTTTGTAAATTTTAGGAGTATTTTGAGAATTTTGGGTATTATTGGTAGATTTGGGAAAATTGGATGGCTAGGACTGACTTCGGTAAGATTTGGAACAAATTTGGAGCTTTTGGTAGATTTTGGGATTTTTAGGTAAAAATGGGGTTTTAAGGTTTAGGGTAAGTCTAGGGTTTAGGGTGGAGAGCACATAGGAAGTCCTCATATATTGGTCCTAACAACTCTAGCCAAAGGCTAAGGGTTACCCATATGAGCTTCTAAAAGGGAGTAAAGAGAGGAGTCAAGGATAAGTGATTTTCAAGTGTGTGTGTGCACAAGACCAAGCTCCAGCCACCCCAGGTCAAAGGGTGCACTCCTAAGGCTTTACACTCCTATGGGGACTCAATTTGAGCTTCCTTATGTTGGTTCTAAATTTCTAAGTGCTAGAGGTTAAAATAACACTTGTGAAATTTCAAAGGGAGCAAAGAAGTGGCTAGAATTTATATAGGTTAGGAACCATTGCTAATCCTCTAAGATGGTCAACAGGAAAGCTCTATGGCTAGATCCTAAGCTTCTAAGGAAGAAACTAGATCTCACCAAAAATGAGGTCAACATTCTTGCTAGACAAACTACCTTAAAATCTTATGGATTGTTATTTAAAACTAAGGAGAGGTTTGCTGATGAAGATCCATTTGCAGCTCGATCCAAGCTCCTTGTCGTGTTGCCCATGAAGTCTGCTCCAAACTTCTTGTTGTAGTAGTAACTCCAAATTTTATGGTTCACAGTTTTATAGTTTATGTGATATATTTTGGTTTTGCTTATTTTTGTTATTATAGTTGTTCAAATGTTTGGGAGATGTTCAACTTAAGTTAAGCGACACTGGTTAGGACCCACGTAACTGGTCCGAGTGATTCTCGTTAATCCAAAAAGGGTGAATTTAGGTGCATTCAAAAGGTTTTTAAAGTGTATTATTATTTTTAAAAGTGTGTTTTTGTTGTTTTTCAAGTAAAGTATGCATGTTAAAGTAAAGAGACAGTAAATCAAAATAGTAAAGACCACATTAAATAAACTGTAAATATGTACTTGGGCCTCTGCTACTGTTGCATGGTTAGTATCATAAAGCATGATGTAGTTGCAGGAAATTGAAGAAAAATTGCAAAAGGAAAGCAAGAAAAGCAAAAAAATCTAGCACAAAAAAGTTAAAAAAAAAGAGTCGTAAGAAAATACGAGCAAGTAAAACAGAACCCGGAGTCACATATGAAGGTCCGACACTAAATGTAAGACATTGGTGATGGTGGGGTCTCATAGCTAGATTGTGTTCTTTATAACCCCAACTCTTGATAAAGGCCACCAATTTAACAATCTATGGAGAGCAATCTCTAATCTTGATCCATGTGATTAACCGTGGAACTTTATAAGTTTTCATCAAAAACTTTTTTAATTTTTCAGGCATGTGAAGCTTACTTTAGCAAGCATAAGTAATCATGTCACAAAAAGGATTGTTACTATCCTATATTATAAATATTTTGTAAAGTAGTATAGTCCACAGACTAATTACTCTAATCAAGCTAGGACTATCAATAACCTAAGAGTGTCAGGGGTAACTTATACCAAAAGCTGGTGAATAGTATCATCGACTGTATCCTTTTTCCCGCAGGATCCTTGAAGTAGGAGATACCATTCCAAATATCACTTTTTATCCCTCGCTTAGCATAAATAAGCATCATCGTCATTGCCCTCATCACCTAAACCTCAGACTTACTTAACTATGATGACCCATATATGGCATTAACAAATATCCTCATTTGCTCACAAGGATTTGAATACCTTATCGAAGACTCAAATCTTTTAGCATCGAGCTATAAATGTAGGCTAAGTAGTGTTAGGTTATTTTATTGAAAGTGTGAATTAACGGGTCCCGGGTCATATCTTGTTGGGTCCTAATGTTTTGAAGATTATTTTCTTCAGTAAAGCATAATAGGTTTGAATGTCCTTCAAAATACCCAAAAGATTGCAAAAGTGCTTGCGATATAGCCCAAAATAACTTTCCAAAATCTTTTGAATAATTTCGAGTTCATTTTGACTTATTATGTGGTTAAATTAATCATCCCACTTTAATTTATTTGTGGTGGCTTAGCTATATGCCCAGTGAATTTTAATACTCTAAATTATCCCATGAATAGGGCGACTATACATTTCATTTAATATTTTATTAAAGAATTATGTAGGTAGACCCTCTTGAGGGCAAACTAGGTTATTATCAAGGAATCTTCACCCTTTTCAATTAAAATTGAGCTCGTAGTGTTTTAAAAAGATTCATAATTGATTATACTTCTTTTTAAACCTCATTAAATGATTATGAATCAACCCTAGCTCACTACCAAGCTCATAAGACTTTATGGGTAAATTTGTAATTTTGAAAAGTTAAATGAAGTAGAGTTAATTCTTATTAAAAGATTGCATTATCATTTAACCACTGATTTGGGGCTTCCATTTAATGAATTATCATCTTCCTAGGTCAAGACCCTCATATTAGGATCATCCTTAATTAACTTCTAAACCATAATTTTTTAGAAAATGATGTGAGTTGATTTTTACCCATTAACCCTTTATGTTTCAATCATTTCAAAGAGTTAATTATCAAAATAACCTTTGATTAAATGATTTGCCTAAAGTTCCCAATTCATCATTGGAATAAACCAAAAATAACCTCATGACATTTTTTTATCAAATCACCCAAAAGTCATAAATCTATTCTCATGCAAGCTCCCAAGCCAAATGTGAGCCATGAAGCTTGTGTCAAGCCATATGTGAGCCATGTAAGTTCTTTACACATCACCAAACCTTAAATAACAAGGGAGTAAGCATCTTTCCTAAGCAATGTTTAAGCACTTTTAACCCTTTCCATGACACACCTTAACCCAAAATTGACACAAGTACTTGGGATGGGGACTTCTCCACCAAAAGGGGGCTGAACCAATTGATCTCCCATCAGCCCAAATCAAGCCTTGGTGAGTGAACCAAGCCCAAACCATGAATTGACCAAAATTGACCCAAAATTCCCCTCACACCCATGTCATTTAAATCCTTGACTCTACACATGGCAATCTGAAATTGATTTCACCAAAATCAAGTTCTGACCTCCCCTCCACCTAAGCACACATTTTGAACCCACTAGCCAACCCCCCATGGCTACCTAAGCTCCACCATAACCTCTCTTATTTAAACCCCCACCTCCATGGCCAAAAGAAAGAAGAGAAAGATTACCTTGGGGAAACTCTGCCAAATTGTTCCCAAAGTTTCTCCAAGCACTCCTAAGCTCAATCCAACCATTTTCAATTGAGGCCTCACCTCTTGGACAAAGGTATCAAATTTTTTCTCCTCCAACCAAGCATGATTTAATTTTCTATAAATATTTACATGCTTTAATTATATCATCACCGTATAGATGTGTGCTACTCGATTAGGCAATCATTTAAAAAAAATTTCACTCAATTTCGTTGAGAAACGAGTGAGATATCAAGGTTTGAAGGTGGACGGTTTTGGGTGAATAGTAGTTGGAGAGAGGAGCAGCTGCCGTCCAATCAGGCGTGTATCGGATGGACGGCACAGATGGAGTCGGACGGCAGATTCATCAGTGAACAGGAAATAGCGTCAGCGAATCACAGAGTGACACGTGGCACCCTGAAAGCGATAGTTTGAGCAAGAAATTTAGGGAATTTTAATTTATTGTGACATAAACTTCAAAAAATCATAACTTTGCTTAGAAAACTCTAAAAAATAAAATAAAAATATTCTCTTGCTCATTGAAATGAGGAGAATAATGTGGAAGTAATTTCATATCTATTTTATGCATATTTTATTTTTAATTAATTAAATAGTATTTTAAATCTTTTAATTCTTCATGCATGTAGGAGCTTCACCATAACTTGAAATTTTGGTACGTTATTCTATGCATAATGGTGGATCTTTCCTGATTTTTCAAGAATCAGGGAAGATCTCCATGATGAGATATCTATTTTTCAATTTTATGTATCAGTTTTGCTATAATAATTATAAAAATTATCAAGTTGCATCAAAAATCTAGAAAAATTAGAGTGTGTTCCCTTTGACCAAAGAAATATTAGAAAATTATTTTATGATTTATTTCGTTCAAAACAACTCTAATTTGGCTAAAATCTCAAAACCAAGTTTTAATTAATTAGGAATAACCACACATCAAAATCACTTGAAAACAATTCTCTACTGTCACTTAGGATGTAGAAAACCTCACATAAAAATTTTAAGTCAATTGGAAATAATTTAGCCCATTAAATGAATTATTTAAATTGTATGGCCAATTTTAAAATTAAAAAATTCATAAAACCCAAAATACATTTCAAAAATTCACCCAACTTATTTTGTGGGCTCTCTGATATCAGAGGAGTCTATGAAAATTAAAATTAGAATTTTCTAAAAATTCTCATTTTTAATCATATTTTTAATATTGTAATAATTAAAAAATCATAAAAATCACAAAAATATTAAAAATCATAAAAATGTCATATTTTACTTCCTAATCATTTAGGAACAAACCAAATATTTTTCCCAAGTCTCTAGGTTAAAAAATTGAATTTTAAAGGCTTAAGACAATTTTTAATATTAAAAAATGGATTTTCCAACCTTTTCACCAAATTAATTCTAATAAATCAAAGAAAAATCAAAAAAATATAAAGTTTACTTTTCTGGACTCCTTGAGGTCAGAGGGACTTAAGAAAAATATAAAATCCATTTTTCAACTTTAATTTTATTTTATAATTAATAAACACTCCAAAATTCAAAATAATTATAATAAATAAAAAATAATTCAAAAAATCACCAAAATTGGTTCAAATGGTCCTTTGGTCAGTAGGAACATCTCATAATTTTCCTAAGGACAGAAACCTTACCTTGATCATATTGTTGAATTTTTATTAAAAACCCATATTTTTCTTAAAAATAAATATATAAATTAAATTAAATTCAAAAAAACCACATTTTCTCCTCTAATGTCTTAATTGACATGTGAGTGAAGTGACATAAAAATTTTAAGTTCATTTGAGCTTAATTTGATGAGTTATGAAATGAACATGCTTAAAAGGATATAAAGGTAATTAAAGAATTTTAATCCTAATTAATATTTAGGTTTAATCAAGGGGAGGGTAAAATATCTGATTTTAAAATTTTCATTAGATGATTGAAACCTAGGGAATTAAGGGGTAGAAACCTTTTAATCATCTTGAAAATATTTAAAGTAAATTTTAATTAATTAAATAATTTGAATTTTGGAAGAATAAGTTAAAATTTGGATTATTAAGATTAGGGATATGATTTAAGAAGATATCAATTCTTTAATTTAAAATCCCTAAATGAATCACTTTAATAATATTCAACTCTTAATCAAACTCAAAAATGATAATTGAAATTAATAATTAAATAATTAAAAGGAAAATAAACCTTAATTAAATTAAAAGCTTAAAACATTAAGTGATCTGATAATCAAATTGAAATAAATTTAAAACATTAAAATTAATTTGAAATCACCTAAAAAACAAATCTAAAACAAATTTGAAACATTAAAGAAAATCAACCTTAAGACAATTCATAATTAAAAACATAAAAAATCAAACTAATTAAAATTGACCTAAAGTGTTACAATTAAGTCAAATTAAATTTAAATCATTAAAAGTTTAATTAAATTGAATAATCTAAACACCTCTTTCAAATCAAACAATTTAATGCACTTAAGAGAAAATCAACTTGAATTTTGAAACTAAATTAAATCATCCTAAATCATTAATTCAACTTTAATCAAAGCGGTTAAATTCTTTAACAAACTGAGTTGCCTCTAAAGGCCTTCATTATTATAACTCTTAAGTAAAGCATCAAGTGAAATGTCACTTTACTCATAGGATAATCAAACATCCTAATTCACTGAGCAAGAAACAAACTAAATTAAATTTTTTGATGATCAATTCACCAATACAATAAAACTCATTTGGACTCAAAATAATCCCAAAAATATTGACAAGATGTTTAGGACTCGTCCTAAACACTTCCTCAATATGATGGGGTGTTTTAGAAGAACAATCGAACTTAATTGTTCTTTGGTGAAGAAAATCATCCACAAAAACAAAATAACCTAGACGTCATAGGGATTGACTAGCAATAGGATTAGGATTTTAGTAGACAACCAGAACCTTTCCTTAGCTTTACCTAGGTATTTGTTGCACATATATAAATGCCTTAACATGTGTTTTAAGTGCAGCTTGGAAATGACGAGAAGACCCTCCAGGTACGCTTTTATTTTATTGCAATTTATTTACTTACATGCACTGCACTTTACTTTTCTTGCATGTTAAACAAGATTGACACCCTACATGAAAACTGAAACCTTTAGGATAGCCACAAACTGAAACCCAAAACTAAATTAAAAGTCACAAGAAGATAAAATTCACCACCACAACATTCAAAATATAAAATAACTCAAAATTTAATCACAAACAGAGCAACAAAACTACAATTGCAACTAAATTAAAATGTCTCGTTGGATGATCAGGAATACCTCGGATGACGTAACCCACGTGTTACTAACGCGATTTCCCACGGTCTAAATGAAAGTGTGGAACTCATTCAGTTGAGTTTAGCAAATTCATCTGGACTAAGTGAATCCGATGAAAATAACGGTGTCGGGATGACGTAACCTTGGGATCTTTTTCGGTTCTGTTTAACCAACTTTAAAATTTGTTTTAATTAAAACAGTAAAGACATTTGGACTTTAAGATTTCTCTAAACCAAAACACTTCTCTCATCTCTTGATTATCATTTTCTAAAACTAAACCTTTGCGACAACGACAAGGAGCTTGGAGCACGGTGGGCAGCACGACCATCTTCTTTAGCAAAACTCGGGTCTACTTCAGCAAAACCATTCTTAGAATTAAATAACCAAGCAATAGGATTTCGATGTAGTTTTCCTAGTGCAACATAAATTCTCAACCTTTTCGTTAGACACTTGCATAATCATTTTATCCAAATTAAGTCCTAACCAGTCTTAGGATTCCTAGGTAGTTGTTTGGTACGACATAAACCCTCACATCTTCGAGGCTACTTGTGTGATTATATCAAACAAATATAAGTCCTAATTAACTAAAATTGGCACAATTACAACATTAAGTAAATTCTCGAATTGAAGCCAAATAATAGGATAGTTTGGGAAGTTGCTAAGATTCCTCTTGGATCCTCAGCTTCTCCTACATCTCTTCCTTTGGACTCTTGAAATAAACTGTTTCAAATTTGAGCTAATCCCTATTGAAATTTCTAAAATCCAATCCTTTGAAAACCTTAAACTTTGAAATTCTTGAAAGTAGAACCACTGATCTTAATCGAGATTTTTCTTAAATGATTCCCGTCATTTAAGATGTAATTAACTATAGGGGCTTGCCCTTATAGGGAACTTTAAGAACCCAGGTAATATAAACCCTGCTTAATTCCCTTATATTAAGCAGGGAAACTTGTCGGCTTATAAAATTGGTTCGCAGACCAAATGGATGTCACAAATCTTCTAGTTTATTTAATCGAGGCCCATCGTCAAGCAGTATGTTTGTCCTTCGAGATAGATACACGGTTTATGATGTGGTGCTCGTTTATATAAACTATTTGGGATGTGAGATCGGTTTGATTTCATATCTTAAAATTTTCATACTTAAAATTATTTTCAAAATCAAATGCTACTTTCTAAATTATATATATATTTAAATTTAATTTAAAATATAAAATTCATCGACAATTTCTGTAGGCGACCCCTTTTCAAAATACAACACTCAACCTAAAAATATGCTGACACGGCCGCCATGTAAAACTTCGGCAGCTTCGAAGACCATGAATCATCTGTTGATTCATCGTACTTTCCACATGTGCCTGCGATTCTCATTCCGTGCTCCTCATCTGATGCCATCTCGACCACTTGTTCGATAAATACGGAGATGCACGACATCTGTTCATCGTCCTCGATCATCTTAAGTCAAGAACTATCTGTATTCAAACCCTAATATTGCGCTTGATAGTTAAACAAATCGAGTGCGATTTGCTCCTACACCTTCATTTAAGTGTGGCGAACCTATCCATATGGCTAAGTGGACATGAATTATTCATCTACTTCACAAAGGTTGAAATCGAGACAAAAACGAAATATTTCAAGCCATAGCTTCATCCAAGATGTGTATCATTGATTGGAAGTGTTGAGAAGCTTCAACTTGAGTCACCGAACATCTTCCAAGTGTTGGTTATAGCTGAGGTATGGTCTATGTGTGATTTCGATCGGGGGTTTACTTGGGCTTGGTCTAGCTCTAGGTTGGAGAGCTTGGAAGAAGGGTCATTTGATTATGGAAGTGGTTTTGAGGTCTGGGGAAGCTTATGGCATGATCAATTTGGATTTTGGAGTGTTTAATTCCAAGGCCGTGAAATGTCCTGGATTTGAGTGGCTAAAA
This sequence comes from Papilionanthe hookeriana x Papilionanthe teres, assembly GCA_022702705.1. Classification (NCBI taxonomy): domain Eukaryota; kingdom Viridiplantae; phylum Streptophyta; class Magnoliopsida; order Asparagales; family Orchidaceae; genus Papilionanthe; species Papilionanthe hookeriana x Papilionanthe teres. Next base: position 16,514,758 of record CM040431.1, on the reverse strand, counting down.
TTGAGCTTGGGTGGAGGAAAATAGTGGTTAAGGATGGTGGGATTGCACTTAAGAATATTTTGAGGAGCTCTGGGTACAATTTGGCAGATTTTACCCTTAGTTCTTGCACTTCACCCATTTTGACCATAGAGGGGCCATTTATAACTTAGGCCAAGGGGTACGTTTTGGGCTATCATTGGCTGGTGCAATTCAGCTTAGATGGAGAGAAATTTGATGCAAGTGACCAATTGGGATTTGTCACATGCGATGGGCAAGAATTTGGATTTGAGCCATGTCCACCCTTCTCATTTTTGGGTTCTCCAGCCACTAGGGCAGTCATTCAGGCCAAGGGTAGTGGTTAGCTGGCTCAGGGAGGTTAGATGAAGGAATGGTGAGTAGCTTTGAGGTTTAATCAGATGATGGTATGGATGAGTCACTTAACCAAATTATAGTGGTTTTACACTTTTCAGGGAGCATGGTCCATGGCACAAAGTAGGGTTAGCTAGGTGATGTGATTAGAATCTTAGGGCTTAAAACATGGTTGTGGTAATTAAGCATTTGATTAATCTAAAGGTTTGGATCAAATTTTGGTTTTAGGCTGAAAATTGTGTTGGGCCTTGAAATTGGATTTGCGCTAGGTTTTGGCTTGGAACCAAACCAATTTAAGACTCAAATTGGTCTTGAAAAAATATCATGATGAATTTAGGAGATAAATTTTGTGGAATTAAATTGATCACATGGCTCAATTTTGTGAAATTTGGAGTTGGGATCAATTTGAGGTAGTTGATTTGGGCTTGGGATTTTAGTTAGAAATTTGATGTAAGTGGATTTGTTTCTATTTTTGTGCTTGAATATGATGATATTTAGTTTGGATTTGAAATTGGGTGAATTTGAAATGAATTTGGTGGAAATTGGGAGTTATTTGAAGATTTTAGGAATTTAAGGGTAATTTGAGAATTTTGGCCAATTTTGGCAGACTTAGGGAATTTTTGGTGCAAGTGGAGACATTGGAAGGTTAGATTTGATTTTGGTAAGGTTAGGAGTGAATTTAGAGATTTTGACATTTTTGGACATTAGGGGAATTTTGGTAATTTTGGGTGGTATGAGAGGGTATTTTGGTAATTTTAGGGACTTTGGGATGTATTTGGGTAATTTTGAGTAGTTCGATATGATTTTTGGTGAAGAAGTGGGGGTTTGAGCAATTTTGGGGATTTTAGATTTCAGAGGCATTTTGGTAATTTTAGGAAAATTTGGGTGTAGTAGGCCAAAGGCTAAGGGCTTGGGACCACCCACACGAGTTTTCCAAAAGAGGTTGAGAAAAAGGGCAAGCACAAATGATCTAGGGTTTTAGGATGTGTGGGGAATTGTGATTAGCTTAAGTGTGTTAGCGTGACCAAGACCAAAACACCCATGGTTATTATAAGGCTTGCAAGTTCTATGGGGACTCTCTTTAAGCTTCCATATGTTGGTTTCAACCTTCTAAGTGCTAGAGGTAAAAACCATACATGTGAAACTCTAGAGAGAGAGCAAAGAAGTAGTTAAAATGTCCAAGGGAGGTGGGTTCCATCACTAGTCCTCTAGGATAGTCAACAAGAAAGTCCTATGGTTAGATCTTAGGATCCTAAAAGAAGAAGACTAGCCCTTATCAAAAGTGAGGACAACACCAGGTCAACCTAAGTCCAACCCGGTCCACTCAGTTCTAACTCCGGTCCACCTAGAACTCATCCAGCTCCAACCCAAGTCCAATACAGGTCAACCAAGTTTTAACTCAAGTCAACATGGGTCAAATCTAGGTCCAAACTAAGTTAACTCAGGTCCAACCCAGGTCAATACAGCTCCAACCAAAATCGAACCCAAACTCATCTTAAGCTAACCAATAATTAAACCTTAGCTACCCTTAGCTCACCCTCGGCCCAAGTCAACCCCAAGCTAAACTTAAGTAATGTCATGTCTATTCCATGTGTAGTGAGTTAAAAATTCATGTTTCATATTTCATATTTTCACATATCATGTATAATTCTTTTTGAAATTAAACAAGAATAAAAAAAAGGATAAAAGCAAAAAGGAGGTCAATAGCCTCTTACATGATGATTATCCCCATAAACATTTAATAATATAACAAAAACTTAAGGACAACCAAGCGGAGAACATCAACCTAGAAAACTAATTGAAAAAACTTTAGTCTTAGGAGAATGTTGATTTCATCTTAACTAACATACGTAGGAGCTAAAACAAACCACAGATTAAATATTAAACTCTAGAATCTAAAATCCCTCGACATAGAGAATGCGAACTAAATGTAGAAAGACCCGACACAAACTCAAGGTTAGTCAATTGAGACACAAGAACCTGAGGATCGCACACCCACCCTAGTTTAGTTCTAGTATAAAGACCTAGGTAAGTTTAATATTTACACTAGTTAGTATTTAAGACTATTACATATAAAGCAAAAAACTTTACCTCTTGAAATTAAAGGGAATGCCCTAGCATGAAGTAATCAATGGTTTTTGATGAAGGCATTTCAAACCACATTTAAACAAAGAAGCCCTCCACCTGCCATGATCATAACACTCAAGGAGAATTTTTGGTTATAAGGATTGTTATATTTGAAGCATACCAAAGTACTCGGGACAATAAAAGATCATATACATCTTGATCGAGGGCACTATTCCCAAAGTCTGGTTAGTACACCTATTTGAATTCCCTATAGAGTCTAGAGATGTTTCAAAATTAGGGTTTCACTTCCATCTAGAAATCCTTTCTATCAAACTCTATCATTCAATTTGGGAATCCAAATAACTTCAAACTAGTCAACCAAAATTCATTCTTTATCCTATCCTTGGTTAAATCTAATAAATTGAAATTCATCCAACTTGTTACTCAAATCACCACCAAAATTCAATCCATTGGGTAAATCTTCCTCCCTAGAAGGTTAAATCCATTTATTTGGGCCTTTTCACGACACAATGTCATCGAACTATAGGTCTCATTCTTTTGAGCTTGAGTCTTCTAAAACTCCAAACTTAGATGTTAGCTTCATCTCTAAAATCTCAACTTTGAAAGTCCAACATTGCAATTTGGATAACTTAAGTCATTATATTAATCGAGAGTTTTCTTTAAGGTTCACGACTTTGAAAATTTAAAACTACGAGGGATAGCCCTAGTAAAGAATCCGACCCTATAATAAAATAAATTTTATCTTACATTTGTAAGGTAAGAGGAAAAACCTTGATTCTGTAAACCTATAAAGATATTTATCATATGAATAATTTGGCCTATTTTAAGGTAATTTTTCCTCCCATCGAGAGTATATTATTTTTCAAATATCGTGCTCAATTATTTAGATAGAAGTCTTCTGAGAGTTCTATGGTGTGTGGAGATACAAAAATCCCCCACAAATACTATCTCAGGTAGCTTTCAGAATTTCAGTCAACTTAGTCGCTGGTGGAAGTCATAAGCCAGCCGACAAAGTTATCTCATAATTAGTAATATATCTTAGGGGAGGAGAGTAGCCTAAATCAGTCGGAGCATGAATCTTCACCACTATATCATTCAAGAAGTAAAATTTCTTTTGAAATTATATCAAATTAGCATATATTATGGTTGACATTGCCTCCTTAAGATTCTAAATTTCTCTAGTTATCAAGGGGTAGGAACGACGTTGGCATCTCGCAGCACAAAAATCATCTTCTGAAAGCACAATAGAAAGACAAAAAATTCCTTCATAAATCGCAACAACGACGTGAAAAATTGCTTTGAAAAGTACAATCAAAGCACAAAAATTGCCTCTAGTAAGCGCAATAGAAAAACTAAAAATCCCCCTCATAATGCATATATTTCGTTCTCCTCCTTTTAGCTCTTTTATAAGCTAAAAAATGTCGAATTTGAAAAAAAACACTCTAATAGTGCTAGAATAGCGCCCACCACACGACTTTGCCCAATCTGTGCACGTCCACGTGGATTTCACAGACCGTATGCATGATCTATGCATGTCTTGGAACAACGCGGGGCACCATTGGATCTACACGTGACATGTGTCATTCGATTCTCATCACACAGATCACCATGACCTAGCTTGACGGCTTGCCTCTCGGATCCGCTATGCAGCTTCATCCCTCCGAACCACACACCTGACTAGGACAACCAACCCACATCCTAGACCCGCTCCACCGCTTCAACTCGCTGGATCGAACACCTAGACTAGTTAGCCAACCTGTTTTGACCCAACTGCACTCCCACTGTAATTGCCATGACAACTGTCCACCACCACCTGCCGTCACCCACGAACACTGCTGCCAGATAATCTAAAATTTTAAAATTTTTAAGAAATTTGACCCAATTTTCTTATTTTTTATATTTTTGAACGAGCATGCAAATCACTCGAAAATTGGAGGCAACTCACACGTCATCAATAAAATTATTATTTGACATGAATCTAGATGCGATTAGCATATATCTTGTAACAAGAAATGATTAAAGTCTAATTAAAAATCATTCATAACTACAATTTAACAAACTTACTATTAAACTAGCCAAATCAACGAGAAGAATACAATGACAAAAAAAATTAGTCCAATCTGAGTCAAATCAAGCCCAGATCAAGCTATTAAAAACTTTGAATGTTTGGATAGCTTATTAGATCCTATGGATTCTAAATGTGACGAGCTTATTGTAAAATCGAACTTCTCGATGAGATAAATATAACTAGCCGAAGATCATTTAATTATGACATCATTAAGGCTCTTAAATTTCAACAGAATGTCGCCCAATCAGTATATCCATGTATCTATATATCTATGTATTTAGGTATGTATATGTATGTATGTAAGTTTTATGCAAAAATTCTTAAAATTCAAAGATTTCAAATAAGTTTATATGTAAAATTATTGTCGCCCTTTCTTGCCACGACAAATACTTAGCTTGATATAAAATTAAAGTTTTATTATTTCGGATTAATATCAACTCATTTTAATTTGATTGGTGGACAATAAAAATATTTTTGACTGGATTTTTCGTGGATCTAACTATTCAGAGTGAGACCAGCGTCACTAGACGAGTTTCTAGGAGAATGATTAAAGCTATATGGAGGACAGGCGAAGAAAATTAGTCGACCTGTCAAGAGATTGATTGTGCAGCTAACTGGAAGGTTGATTGTCTTGGATGACGACCGACTCGAGGATTGCTCACATAAAAATCGATCAACCAGAGCCCCACTGACCAAATGTTACAAAGTGAGATTGATCGGGGGTCGACCAGTTAAAGAGGGTCATGATTGAGATTACAATTTCATAACACTAAATCCTCTATAAATAGAGGGACATTAAATGTGAGTTGTTGACATCATATAAAAAAAAATATTTCATCTCTCACATTCTTTTTTGTATTCTCAAGTCTATTTCTCGAGTGAGTAAAAAAAAAAAAGTTCAAAAAAACATTGGTTGAAGGGACAGTAATTTTATTAGAAAAACGAAGACTTGGGATATTAATTATATGATCCAAATTTCACACTATTCAAAGAAATTATGTTATTAATTAATTCAAAATCGGGGACCAAAAGTTTTTCAAACTTAGCAAAAGTAACACTCGTCGCCTTGTCATCCCGTTGAAATCAGTCGCTTTGCTCCCTATCTTATCCATTGAGGAACGTGCATTTCTGTTGCATGCTATGCCACATCTCCATAATAATAATAGTAATAATAATAATAGTAATAATAATAATAATAATAATAATAATAATAATATAAAATTTATTTCCTAAAATATTTAGATATTATTGCAAGAAATGCCTATCCGTTTGAAATTATCATACCTTCCTTCATTTAACGATGTAATTAATAGGTATTTACTTTAAAAATAATGAAAGATAAATATCTGATATGTAGCACAGTTAAGTTCTAATTGTGGCATTTCTCATTAAAACCCATATATCAAATAAAAATAATAATTGGAATATTCTATAAAAAATTGAGCTAATATTAATTTTTTTTTAAAATTTAATTTAAGATGACTGTACAATATAAAATGTAACTAATTTTTTATTATATATTTAAATTATGTTTAATGATTTAAAACTCATGATACAAGCACACATTATATATGTGTGTGTGTTTTATATGTCTATTGGTAGAAGCGATCTCTTTGAAGTTCGTAAGTCCTCTAAGGTCAAGGATTTCGTGGTCTTGTTGTATTTTAATTATTTGCACACCAGTTTGCCTGCAGACCTAACTAGAGTTGAGCCCACAGGATAAATTTTTAGGAGACTCATGCATTGGCTCATTCTTCTTTATATATATATATATATATATATATATATATATATATATATATATATATATATATTATTTATACACGCAGCGTATAATTCTTATTTATTTACATCTCTCCTCTAAAATTTGACACCCTGAAAAAATAAAAAAATAAAAAATGTACAGAAATTCAAAATGAAAAAACTATCACAATTTCCTTCACTACATTAAAAGCACTTCAAATCCACATCAATGCATCATCACATCTCTATGCGAGAAAGAAAGACGAAGGAAAGCACTCGGGAATTCATGAAGAAGATACAATAAAACATAAATTATATATATAAAATAAAATTTATACAAACCACAAAAGAAAATACAACTTATCTCTTTCTCTTCCCCAATGCAATTCCCTTGAAGTTTCTTTGAATCATTTTCTCTCTTTTTTGTGACACTTTCAATTCCCTCTTTAGAATGGAAAAGAAGAAGAAATCTCTCACTTTACTTCTTCCCTTCACTCATAGAGAAGAATTCCTCTCAAATTCTCACTTCTACACTCTTCTCTTCTAAGGCGTAACACTCAACACACATTAGAGAATCTCCTACAGACTATGTAGGACTCTAGAACACACACCATTTTTTGTCTGAGTTACTTATAAGTTAGAAATGAAATCCAAAATGTTTCCATCCCTTGAAGAAAAGTGGCCAAAACTCTTCAAATTTGAAATCCACCTACATTGGGCAGCGGCGCCAATAGGGTGCGGCGGCGCTCTATCGTCAAATATTTATATTATCAGGAAAATGGCACCGTCGGCGCCCGTGCAGCGCCGGCGGTCTCGAAAACATTTTCCTCCTTTTTTACTCCTTTACTTTCTGAATTCGTTCCTTTTCGCTTCTTTTCGCTCTAATCACCTAAAATCATTATACCTCACAACAAATCATAAAAATTCCTTTCTTTAAAGTACAATATCACCAAACATGGGTAAAATTATATAGCAAAAACAATATATATATTTGGTGCATCAAAAACCCCTAAACTTAACTATTACTTGTCATCAAGTAATCCTTTTACTACATAAAAATATAACTTTAGGCAATGCACTTTTCACCTATAAGACACTAAAATTTTTCATTCAAATGAATATATTGATTAGACTGTTAGCAATGAATTTAGTAACTTATGTTAACACTATAGGTATAAGAATATTCAGGAATTAAGTCTTAGGGTTCTAGTCTTCTATTTATTTCAAGATAAACCATAATTTATCACATCAAGAGTGCCTTGAAAGATTATGTGAAAACGAGTTCATGCAAACTTCATCAGAGTGTAAGCCAATACTTTAAATATAACTTTAGAAATGAAATTAAGATCTCTCTTTAGGGTGACTCAAGTGAAGCCAATTTTTTATTAGGCATCTCATCAAGCTTCTCCTCATAATAATTTTTTTCTTTTTCTTCTTCTTTTTTGGATTGTTTTTCAATCATTCTTTTCTTTTCTCCCCCCCCCTTTTTTAATGAGGATTACTATTTCTGGATAGCCTTGAATGATTTTGAAATTCACTCTCCTCTTTCTAAAGTTTAAACTTGAGATACTTCCTTATTTTATAATTAGATACAGGATTTTATTATTCATGTAAAGTCATAATCTCTTATACACAATACTTTAAGTCTTTTAGCATTTCAAAAATACAGTTTTCTTTGTACACAAATAGTTAACTATAATCAAAACCTTTCATGCAAATATCTTACCTCTATAAAATTAAACTTTATTACTAAAAACTTTCATCCAATCCTTCCATAATATTCAACTGAAATGAAAAAGTTTTAGTTACTAATACCGTGTCGTATCATTTACGAGAATTTGTATATTCAAGAATTTATGAATTTATATTTATAATAATTTTGTAAAGTCTTGATTTCAAATGCAAGTATACGTATCGTTTCATGTAATACAAGGCTTTATTAGAGTCCTAGTTATCGATCCCACAGGGAAGATTAATAGAAAATGAATTGATGAAATTTATTATATTTTCAAATTAAAAATAATTATAACTTTTATTTCTTTTCAAAATTCAGATTTTAAGATTAATAAAATTTCTACTAAATGTAAGTAAGCAACAATAAAGTAAGATTAATGCAAGTATAAAAAAACAACTTTCTCCTTTTCAACTAATCCAAGATTTTTCAGAATAATTATCATTTGTGGAGAACTTAGATTATGGTATTGTGCCAAATAGAAGCATTCCTGTTCTTTACTTTCGCTCGATATTTTAAAGAACATTAGCTAATCTACAGATCGGTTCAGGATGTATTATTAGTAGAATGGGTTAATCTAGGCTCACACTTCTAGATGTCCAAGAGTGGCTATGGTACGACCCCTCTTAGTGACCGTTCCTTTTCTATAAATAATTATTAGAATTTAGTACGATACTTTCTAAAAACTAATCAGTTTTTTGCCCAATAAACAACATCTTCCTATTTATTTGCACTTCACCTTAATTAACCCGCTCAAGCCCTTCGATTACCCAAGGATTCATGTGAAATCTACTAGTTAAGAACTCATCTCTGGATAGGTCTCAGAATTCTTCAACGAGGTTTTAACTGATTGCTAGTTTAAAAATAAATTAAGATCAAATTATGTCATAGCAATAATTTTAAATATTTTAAGTTAATTCTCAACAAAATCAAATTATCTTATTGTCTTTCATAGTTGAAAGTAGAAAGAAAAGGAAAGTAACTATAGAGACACATTGAATTTGCACAACAAAACATATTTACTCAGCATGAACTAAGTTGATACTTATACGGAATGTTCCTTCAAGTGATCCTTTGACTCCTACTAACTCCAATAAAATTCTGAGACTTAGCAATAACAACATATAAACTCACACTTATTATAAGGGTGAGTAGATAAAATCACTAAATACTCGAAGAAAATATGGTGGCTCTCTCGTCTATCTCCCGGATGTTGGAGACCTAAAGGGGATAGATGGATGGAGAGAGGGAGCTCTTTTACGCTGAAATGTCTCTATTTATAGAGCTGCGAAAATGGCCGGGGGTTAGCCCAAGCACTTCTTCAAAATTAGTCAAATTCAATGAATCTTCTGAAATGTTTGTGGCGCCTGACGCGGATGCAGCGCTGAGCACGGAGTCCGTGACAAAGTCTTCGCACCTCTTGCCCGGATCACTTCCTCTTCACCATTGAAACCAATTTTCACATTGTCCGGATGCATTGTATCACATGTCTTATGTATTGGGGTAACTTTCGGTCCTTCTAGAAGGTGTAATAACCGCTTAACACCATCAAAATCAGCGCGAGTTGGCAAAAAAATCTCTTATACGCAGTGTGAGCCCAGCTTAGGCGCCGGATGCAGCATGGCATGGACCTATAATTCCGGCAACTTTGCTTTTTTTTAGTTTCTATATTTACTCATTTTTGCTCCTTTTTCACTTCTCAAAATATTTTCATTAGCTATATCCAAAAAAATAAAAATACCTTTCATTAAAGCATGATAGCCTTAAATATTTAAACATAAATAAAGACGCAAAAAATAGGTACCTTTTAAGTGGATCAATTCCCCAAACAAACTTTACTTGTCCTCAAGTAACCCTTTTAATACATAAAATGTATAACATCTGGAATGAAGATTAAATATTTAAGATTCTTTGTAATTTTTAGTTTTATAAATGCTTAGTAAATCATATTAAATTTCCTTTAATTAAGTTTAATTTTAGGTGAGAATATTTAACTGCAAATAATAAAAATTTCAATTTTCATTTATTTCAAGAATAATTGTAATTTATCTTATTAAGTTCACATAGATAATTTATAAGAAAAAATTTTATGAAATTTTCTAGTAAAAATATTTGTATAAAAAATTAAGTTAAAAATGTAATTTAGTTTTCTTCCTATAAGATAATTGATGAAATGTGTTTTATTGGAAACTTCCTCGAGCTTTTTTTTTTTTTTTTTTTTTAGGTAAAGGAGACTCATGCTCCCTACGCGTTAATACTAAAATAAAAGTACAAAACGGGAAATAGGTCCCTAACTCACGCTACAATCCAAAAAGAGAAAAAGAGGAGGGTCCTATTTCCAAAAATAAAAATACAAACTCAACACGACCCAACACAAACACTAAAAAACACAGCAATCAAGCATAATTATCTAAATATATAATAGGGACTAAGAAATCAGGAATAATACTAGACACAACGAGGCTTCAAAGATTAGCTCCAAGCTTAGAAATCTAGTCAGCAACTTTATTTCCTTGGCATAGTATAGCTCCAAAGAACAATATTCATTCCGAGAGAAATGAGATATCTGATTTTGTTATACGCAATAAAACACTCCAATGACAACTAAGGTTAAAATTACAAATTTGCCAAAGACATAAAGAATCCTTTTCTATAACAATGTTATGCCACCGCTTCTTCTTTGCAATCATAATAGCAAAAATTAAAGTTTTGACCTACGAGTTAGAGGAGAACGAGTGATAAGAGGAGCGACAAACCAAAATAAAGTTAATCCATTCCAATCCCTACAAATCCCTCCAATACCGGCCACTAGCCAGGTTTCAAGAACCATCTAAATTAATTTTTAATAAAAGGAGGCACAAGCTTAATCCAGAAATATACCGAAAATTTATGCACGGCTTGTTGTAGATTAATGCAGAAATGACCATAGAATTAAACGTGTGTGTTATGCACAAAAAAAGAGAATGAAAGGATAAACATTTAGATATATAAGAAATGATATGACTAATAATATGATTCCTATTAACGAGGATATATCAAACTTAACCATTCCGAAACATCCAAATAAACCAAATGATGATAGTAGGAATAACGAAATAAAAGGGTGACATGACAGCTCCAATCACTAAAAATATCGGAAAACGAACTATAACGAGAAAAAAGAATCGAGATCGACCACACAAAGCAATAATATAAGACCGGATATGTTTAATAATACGCAAATCCTTTGAATAAGTGAAGAACGAGACTCCTCACAACTCCTACGAGAAATAACACATAGACACAATTCTTAACCCCTTAAGCTTGAGGATATCATCGATAAGACACGGTTGTGAAAAACACATCAATTAAAGAAATAGATGGCTTGACCACTTATTCCATAACCGGGAAAGGTCATAACCTGGTGGAAAATATTCTACGTAAAAGACTTAGTAATGTCACCAAATTTACCTTTAATCTTAGGAATATCTGGCCATATGAGGCTGCACGAGAATAATGAAATAAAATCGACATCCTTAGCATTGATATTACTATGTAACAAATCCAAATTCCGGAGTGGGGAACTAGAAATCATTAACAATAACATTTATATTATAAGGACCACCATAAAGATTGACGAGACCAAAGAAGTCCAATCATCATACCAAAGGAGATGTTACCATGCCCAGTAATCGGCATATTAAGCTTTAAACTCTTGCTTCACTTTAAGCATCTCCTTCCAAATGTAAGAATCGAGAAGGAGAAGAAGTAATAGAAAGAGGATGGTAAGAACCACAATATTTAGCATTAATAAAGATTGGCCCAAATAGAGTTATTTTCTGCGAAATGAAACCACGAGTTTCATATAATTATACTTAATAGAATCAACAATCTTGAAAACCTAAAACCTCACAGTGTGGAAACACAAACTTTCTCCCAACTCTTCCAGTGCAAGCCTTTTCTCCCACAACCATCCCATAAGAAACTATTAAACATAATTTCTAACCTCTTAATAATTGAAAGAGGGCATATTATAATAGATAAAGAGTAAAGAGGTAAAGAAGTAAGGATACTTCTAAGGAGAGTATCATTTGAAAAGATAAAAATTTATTCTCCCAAGAATGAATCCTTTTCTTAATCTTATCTACTAAATCAGCAAACATAACAATCCTCTTGGACCTCTTGTCAAGAGTAAAAACCAAGATATTTTAAAGGAAAACAAGCATGCGACAATGAGTAAAATAATTAATCCAATAAAAACATATGAGAAATAAACTTGGAACCATAAAAAAACACTTAGAAGTATTAAAATGTAAACCGAAGCATTTTTGAAAGTGAGCAATGAGATTCCAAATCTTTTTAATGGATCTCTTATTAGAATTAGATAAGAATAATAAGATCATCAGCATAACAAAGATGAGAAATGCTTAAATTAACTTTATGTATATAGTGCGAAGTAGGATAATCCTCATAAAGCTTATTGAGGCATTTAGAGAAATAATGAAAAGCGAGAAAATAAAAAGATAAGGAGATAAAGGGTCTCCCTGCTTGATACCTTTAGTAGCCATGAAATGACCATGAGAATTACCATTAATAATAAGAGAATAATAATTATTATTTAGAATTAATAGTAATATTACGGAAATTCATTATTAAAACTATGAGCTTTCAAAACCTCTATAATAAACTCCACTAATAGAGTCAAAAGCCTTCTTAATATCCATTTTAAAAATAACATTACCATCTCTTTTCCTCCTGTCAGTATCTAAAAGCAGCTCTTGAACGGTAGTGACTATCACCGATAAATCTACCCATAAGAAAGGCGATTGATTAAGAGAAATCATGCGCTTACAAATGGTGAAGCACAACAAACCATAATCTTAGAAATAATTTTAGATATAACAGTATTAATGCAATGGGTCTAAAAAGAATCCCAATTATGCTTACGATTCTCCTTAGGAATTAAAATAATGCTAGAACATTTGAAAAATTTTGGTAAATCAATGCCATAAAAAATTCTTAATGGTTTGGCAAACCTCGGAATTAATAGTATCCCAGTGAATTTGTAAAATTCCACGGAAGAAGCCATCGGGACCGAAGCCCGACATTGTCCATAGAATCAAGCACGGATTTAATCTCGGCGGCGAGTAGGAGCAGTAGGTGGAGATGCGCAGGTACGATAAGGCGAACGGATGTATCGATAGGGTCAGTGACGGTATCCTTCAGAGAAAACGAGAAGTAAAATGTATGCCAGCGGGAGATGATGCTACTCTCATTGAGAAGGATACAACCGTTCGAATCTTTAATGCGGAAATAAAATTCAAATTCCTCGAAATTATTAATACGAAGAGCATGAAATAAGCTGATATTTCTATCTTATTGACATAATTAGATCTAGAAGCTCTTTGGGCATAAAAAACACTCCTCAATATTAATAGCACTAGCTAAATCTTTACGAGCATGGACGAATAAATCGGCGAGAAATAAGATTTTGGTTATACAAATCTGTAATTCTTAACTACGCAATCGGCATCCAAAACATTCTTATTAATATTGCAAAAGCAGGACGATTCCAGCTTTTAAAACTCTGGCAAAGGTGCTTATGAAGCAACCGGTGTTTACAACAAAGTCTACAGGTATAAAGGCAGATGATTAACATCCCAATTATCTTTAATAAATTAAAGTCGGGATGTTGAATCCGCATGTTAAGGAAACAAAAATGATAAACTTTTTTATAAGATTTGTTATTAATCTTAAGAAGAATAGGAGTATGATCGAACAAAAATGCAGATGCTGAATTTCAAAACTACCAAACATATTACACCAACTAGAATTATTAAAAACCTATCTAAACGTTCAAAAACATCCCCAGTCTGCAAGTATAAATACTTCCAAAAAACCCGAATGCTTCAATGTCAAAGAATATTGTTAAAATCATAAATTAATTTAAAATTAGGGGAAATACCACCACTTTTTTCATTAACAGCATCAATAACATTAAAATTAGCCTCCAACTAACCAAGGAACATCAAGAGGACCAATAGAAGTTAATAGCTTCCAAAGCTCGAAACTGTCATGCTTAGTGCGGCCGGCATAAATAATAGAAAATTGAAAAGAAATATTATGATAAGTAATTAGCACATGCAACAGTCGACTATGATTGATAATCACATCAGCATGAAAGTCCTTCCGGATAAACCAAATTTTGTTATTAGAATTTGTAACTTTATAATTAAAATTACCGATTCTCTTAACATATTTCAAGTGTTACGGGAATTAACTAATGGCTCGAAGTCGAAAGTAATATGATAAGTGCTAATCAAGTTTTTAAACTGTGTAACATCACACTTAACAATGCCTGCAATATTCCAAATAAGAGTATTAAAATTCATTTCGGATTCTTGCCTGCAGTAATCCACAGAAGTAGAGGTAATTTCATAATAATCGGCATTACTCTTACCCGATAGATGATCGAGGAAACGGCCTTGGGGTTAACATAACTAAGTTCACGGCTTCCCTTAAATTTCTTCCTCCTAGAAGCCTTCGCACCATCGATCTCCCTCGAGGATTCTGCCTTGTTGAGTAAGCTGATTCGAGTCCATGTTATCTGTGCTTGAATCATGATTTTATCTTTACCTTTGTTATGTGAGAGAAGATCTACATTTTCAGTGCTTGTCACAATAGCGGGGTCGAGACTATATTAAGGAATCCATATTTTTCATCAAAGGAGCATGAAATTATCATCCATAGTTTCTTTTTGCAAATTAACGAGTTGAGAAAAAACAACCATATGTAAGAATGAGAAGAAAGATGAAGCGATATTATCATCAGATTAGGATTCGATTAGAATCGGTGAGTGTAAAGATCTTATGGAATACGTATTTATTAATATTGTTATTAATCGCAATAATAACAGGATTCTGATTTTGTTCCAAAAGATTCACATCAACGACGATCTTGGAAGGATTTTAACATTCTTTATTTTTAAATGAGCATGCACGATATAACAATTATTAATAGTATGACCAAACATGAAACGATTATTGCGGTAAGGGGGTATATATTCCATCTCGATATTACGCCCCGGTATCCGACTGAGATCTCTAACTAAATTGAATCAAAGAAAGGAGCGGTAACATCACGTTCGATCGAAACACGAGCATTTGAAGGACGATTATAGTTCACGAAGCCATATCGATCTTCGTAGGAGAACCATAATCTTGCCTAGGAATACAAAACTTTCTTGTTATAAATTGCGAGTTTCAAACTGGAAAACGAAACCAAATGAGCAATTAGAGGAGGTTCCTCCTTAGGATTGAAATCAACCGTCCATTTTAAGAATTTTCATATAAACCTTTTCAATTTCAATAAACTTTTTGAAAATAAATGAGTGTAATCACACCCATTATCCATTTAATCATAAGATGTCTTCCATCTATTAAGCCAACATTCCATTTACCTAAAGATTTAGATCAGAAAAGTACCTTCAAATAACTTCCATCTTTGGATGCGCATATGTGAATTTACCAATTAAAGTATATTACAATGGCTGAAGCTGAAGAACGGTTCGTCCTCGTTAAAAACTGAGCGAGGCTTACCGTTCTTCTTAGTAGCCTTCTTTATGGCTCCGTCGAACCATCTTCTCCGAAACTATCTCTATAAGATGTAGGAAATAACCAAACATTGACGCGAATACGAGGATTCCATGTTGCTGATGCATCAAGAAACGATGGCCGATTAAGTAAATCGACATCGAAAAGAGAAAGATGCGGAGAGAAAGATCAAGGATCCAAAAACTGAAAGACAAGATCGGGGCACCACGAAACGCTCCAACGAAGCACAGCAGCTCGAGAACCACCTTCCGTTCTTTCGAGAGCTATAGGGACTCATCTCCCAAGGAACTCATCTATCACCTTCTCT
The DNA here is from genome assembly GCA_022702705.1 of Papilionanthe hookeriana x Papilionanthe teres. NCBI lineage: Eukaryota > Viridiplantae > Streptophyta > Magnoliopsida > Asparagales > Orchidaceae > Papilionanthe > Papilionanthe hookeriana x Papilionanthe teres. Next base: position 16,498,880 of record CM040431.1, on the reverse strand, counting down.
ACTTCATCAGGCTTTCCTCAAGCTTCTCCTCCCATTTATTTCTTTCTTTTTTGCTTTTTTCTTTTCTTTTCTTTTTTTCTTTTTCTTTATTTTTTAAGGATATTTTTCAATCTTCCATTTTTTTTAAATTTGTGAGGATTATTATATCTGGATAGCCTGTTAATGATTTTGAACTTCACTTGTCTTAACTTTTATTTAAAAACTTACACATTTTTTTACTTAATAAATATGATATTCTTAAAAAGTATTTTTCAAAAATTATTTCAATTTTTTTCTTTTTCAAGTAATAATCTTGATTCCTTAGTATTTCAAAAACACAATTCTCTTTATTATAAATAGAAAAAAAATTTAATCTTATTATTCTTTAAGTTAAATAATTTTATTTTTAAAATCAACTAAAATTATTGAAATTATAGTTAAGTCTACTAAATTATTTATAAATTCAAAAATTTAAGTAATCTTAAATAAATTTTTCATTCCTTTTGTTATGTTAATATTTTTAAAGAAAATATTAGTACATTAATGACAAATAATATTTAAATTTCAAAGAATTTTTCCTCCCCAAACTTTAGTTTCAGTATAAATATGAATTATGAAAATTTCTAAAGCATGAGAGAAAGAATAGGAATTTTTCTAAGTATATGAAAAATAATCAAGAAAGGAAAATTTTATTTCTACAAATGCTTTTTATGAATATAAAAGAAAAGTCTAAGCATATATAGCAAAAAATTTTAGTAAGCAGGATCAATTTCTACAAAAATCATATATTTTTGTCTTTTTTAATAGTTTTAAACAAAAATAACTAAACTAAACAGGTGTTTTGATCACTATACGAACACATAAATAAAACATTTCATAACAGAAATAAACTTCAGCAATCCAACAATCTAGTACATCAATAAATTTCTCAGAATAGTGCATCAAACATAAAAACAAACATATCATCACACACTTGAAAAACTAACACAAAAAATAACATAAACAACACAAATAGACAATCCTAAATATCTAATCATCACTAGTAGTCTCCTCATCCTCGTCGTCATCGAAGAAAAGTCTACCATTCTTTTGAATATCGAATGGTGAGAATCTAGGGTAGGTTGGGAGCGAACGGGGTGGGTCACCCTTCGAATCTAACAAGAGACACAAAATACTCAGCACCAATAATTACTCTTCCTACGGGTGTACTCAGAATGATGATCGAATTTCAAATCTATAGTATCGACTCTACAGGCCAAAAGTAACATATTCTGCTGCTCAATAAATTTCTCTTACATATTCTCCCAAAAACTCGATGGTGGCACAGCGGTAGAAGTAGAAGGTTCAAAAGTAGAAGGTCTACCAGAAGTAAGTAATGAACTAGATGGTGCGGTAGAACTCTTACCTCGGAGTCGATCATAAATATTGACACTTTCTGCGTCCAATGAGCTTTGTAGACTTGAGCTTTTCCCTGCGAAGCTCAACAACAACTACAACATTCTCTACGGAGAATGAAAATCAAAAATGGGAATCCGGTCCTGCGAAGTGCTAAGTGAGCGGTGGCCTCTACGAGAATCATAAATAATACTCCCAACATCAATCGGCTTCCTCTCGTATACGGTAGTTGAGGATATCTTTGTCCTTTGTATCCTCACTCAAATGGTTGGATGGAAGGAGGCGAGCAGAAATAAAGTAATGTCATGCCTTAGAAACATTATTTAACTTAGAAGATGAAAAATTTACCCATTTTTCATTTCGGATCTTCCAAACTCTAGTAGCATCTGTATCCAATCTGTGATAATCATCTCGAAATCTCGAATGTCTGAATAATAGCACTCGATGTTTGGTGGCGGGCCGTAGAAAATGTTGATTCTCCCTGGGGTAAATCTCACTCCAACGCCTCTCACAAAAATCTCGAAATCTTCAGCATCCAAGAAATTTGCATAAAACTCCCTAACGATAGGGATAACAACAACAATAGTGAAGTAACAGAATCGTTTGTAGTTCAGTGTAACGATCGTATCTTCAATCCTTCCACTAGAATTGTAAAAACTCCTCTCCGAGATAAAATTTCTTGTCGTAGCAAAATCGATTTAACGAAAATGCGGTGCAAGCATGGCAAACTTGCTATGATGGAAATTTTCTCGTTCCTTCCCTCGCTTAGATTTTGGAGCCATCTAAACGTAGGAGAAAGAAAATGCAAAAAAAAATTAAAGGATCAAAGGAATAAGCTAATTTAATTTTCAAACTTGAAAGAGCTTAAAAATCTATGGATTAAACTCTAAAAATTAAAATTTTCTCAAAAATCTGGTTCTCTTCAAAGAGAGCAAAATCCAAGGTGAAATTTGAAAATAACTGGTTTAGAAGGTAGATCTAACCTCGCGATGAAAAAATCGAGTGATTACAAGCTCAAAAACTTGAAAAATCATCTTCAAATAGGATCCCTAGGTATATTTTTCGTGAAAAAGGGAGGAAGAAGAAGCTCGAGAGCTAAAAATGGCGTCGGTGGGGTTAAAATCTCGATTCTCAGTTTCAGGTCGAACCGACACTTAGGCGCTGTGTTCTAGCACCTAGGCGCCAAACTCGCCTTTCCTAAAATCGATTTAAAAATTATCTTTTCCACCAAAACTTATCAAATTCAACTTCTAATTACTTATAGAAGAGTATTGCTCCAATTTTTAACTTCCAAACATTTCCACAATCAATTAAAATGATAAATTAGATCCACATTTCAAACTCGAGATATGTCAGGCTCTTCAATTCCATTTCAAATTATTCATTCCAAGCTTAATAATTTCCTGAAATAAACTATAACAAGGTTCATCATTCTATAAATAACACAAACAACACAAATTCAAATCAAATTCTCAATCCAACAAAACACTTTGAACAAATAAAGCAAACACACAAACTAGATATTCGACACACTAGAACATGACTCGATCACACCTAAAACACCTGAAAAGATCTATTCGTCGAACATTTAATTTTGCGTCCCTCTCACAATGAAGTTCGTTAGGCCCGCATGGAAAGAAAACCAACGCCGTTTGAAATTCCAAAGCCGTCTTCTCATCAATCCATTTGTTCTTCGCATACATCACTACTTGAGCATCTTGATAGGTTGTCATGTGATCGAATTGAAGTTTCGTCTGCCATTCTAAATGCTCAATTTGATGATACGTCTCATGTAGACAATTCCAAACATTTAGTAGTTCCGCCTCAATCTTATCTAAACGACCAAAAAATTTCTCCAAACATACAACAATAATTCCATTGAAATAAGGTTGAGGATCTTTAGAAGACTTATCTTTTATTACAATTCCTTGATCTCCCCTCTCCATTGCTTCCAAACTCTCTTTTCTCCTCCAAATGAAGAGTTCCAGTTGAAAATAGGTTTGCTTATGGATTGGTGATGAAGATAAGGCAATTTATAAGGAAATTTCATATAAAAACTGATGATTTTCAGTTTTTACACGAATAGTAACTGGGGTGCTTAGGAGTCAGAATCTGGCGCCTAGGTGCCAGACAATCGATACATATTGGTTATGCTGGCGCTTAGGCGCCAAGTTTGCGCCTAAGCGCCGGAACCACGTTCGACTCTGTTTTGCCTATTGTCAAATTAACAAAGTTTCGGTCTTAAAATAGGTCCATTAAAATGGTAAGATCAACACACAAACAACGATTAAGATAAATTCAAATCACACATAATCACAATGATAATATATGGGTTGCCTCCCATAAAGCACTTGTTTTAACATTGTCAACCCGACCAAATAAGTTGTATTAATCGGATAAACTCAGTTCGTAAGCCTCCTTGTAATTTGGTTTCATTTCCCCCATATAAGGCTTCAGTCTTAATTCGTTAACTTTAAATATTTTTCCTGTCTTGGGATCTTTTATATCCACAGCTCCGTGGAGTATACATTCTCGATAATAAATGGTCCGAATTTAGATCTTAATTTGTCGAAAAAGGCTTAGCGAGTATTCAATAATAATACTTCTTTTCCAGGCTCAAATATTTTCTTGAAATCTTTTATCATGCAATTTCTTCATTCTTTCCTTATAAATTTTTGCATTTCATAGGACTCATTTCTTATTTCTTTCATTTCATTTAGTTGTAACAATCGTTTTCTCTCCTATGACTTGTCGAATCATAATTGAAGTCTTTTATCGCTTAGTAAGCTTTATGTTTCGATTCAGCGAGGTAAGTGACAATGTTTGCCATAAACTAAACGATAATGTGACATTCGGATAGGTGTCTTATAAGTTGTTCTATAAGCCCATAATGCGAGAATCGAGTACATCGGCCCGGTCGGTTTTTAGGATTAGGTCTTTTCTAATATTCTTTTAATTTCTCTATTTGATACTTCAGCCATTCTACTTATTTTTGGGTGATAAGCAGTTACAACTCTATGTTTAATTCCAAATTTTTCCAATAATGATTGAATTCTTATAATTTTGAAATGACTTCCCCCATCTGTAATAATTACCCTTGGCATTCCAAATCATGTAAGAATCATCCTCTTTAAACATTTCGAAACACTTTTGGAATCGCGGTAAAGAGTAAAACTTCTGACTTCAATCCACTTTGAAACACAATCGACTGCTTATAAAATATAAATCTTTCCGGATGATGGCATAAAAGGTCTCATAAAGTCTAAACCCCATACATCAAAATCTCGATTTATAATATATAGCTTAGAGGCATTTCATCTTTTACGGGATATATTCCCCATTCTTTGACATCGATCACAAGTTTCGGATAATATCTAACATCTTTGAATAATGTAGACCAATAAAATCCAGAATTTAAATTTTAAATGCAATTTTATCCACTCGAAATGTCCTCACGAGTCCAGAATCGCGACATTTTTGAATAATTGCAAAAGTTTCTTCATAAGGTACACATCTTAAAATCACAGAATCTCTGCCTCTTTTAAATAAATGAGGATCTTCCCAGATATATGATTTAGAATCATTCTTGAATTTCTTAATATATTAGATATTTAATCCATACAGTAAAATATTGCTAACCAAATAGTTAACTATATCTGTATACCCAAAGCGTTTATAATCCTTGAATATCATATAATTGTTCATCGGGGAATTTCTCATTTAGATTTTTCTTGATAATCTTCTCATTATTATTTTTAATTCACGATAAATAATCAGCAATTTGGTTGTCGAGTTCCTTTTATGTCCATGTTTGAAAAATCAGGTATTGTAAAAATAAAACCCATCTTATCTATCTAGGTTTGGCATCCTTTTTAGACATTAAAGACTTAATAGCGGAATGATCAATATGCACGATACATTTGGTTCCAAGAAGATAAGGTCTAAATTTATCAAAGGCATATACTATTGCTAAAGGCTCTTTCTTAGTAGTAATTGTAATTTATTTGAGTTTCATTAAGAGTTTATTTAGATAATATATAACTTTGAAAACTTTTTCATATTTTTGTCCCAATACGGTTGAATTACGAATCACTTGCATCACACATTAATTCAAAAGGTTTATTCCAATCAGGTGCAACAATGGCAGATGCAGTGATTATTTTTTATTTTAAATATTGAAAGCATTTATACAATGTTCATTAAATTCAAACTTAGCTTCTTTTTATAATAAATGATAAAGAGGTTTAGCAATCTTAGAAAAATCTTTTATATATCTTCTGTAAAATCCAGCTTGACCCGAAACTTCTCGCATCGGTAACGGTAGTAGGTGGTTGAAGTTCAGCAATAATTTTTACTTTTGCCTGATCGACTTCCATCATTTTTATGAAATTACAATAGGAAATCGATTCCTTGTGACCATAAAATTGACTTTTTTTCCCGGTTTCGAACCAAAATTTGTTTCTTTAAATCTTTTCGGGAACTTTTGTTATATTTCCAAATCGGACTCAAAAGAAGTTCCAAATGCGAAAAGTCGTCCATAAATACTTGATTCCTTTATCGATTAAATCCTTTGAATATTAACATCATACATCTGCGAAAAGTCGCGGTGCATTACATAAACCGAAGGCATTCTTCTAAAAGCGAAATGTTCCATAAGGATTTATAATTATTTGTTTTCTCTTGGTCATAGGAGCAACGGGTAATTGATGATAACAAAAATATCCATCCAAAAAATAGATATATGAGTGTCAGCTAATTTGTCAGCATCTAATCCAAGAGAAAGGTAAAGAAAAATGATCCTTTCTAGTGGCATTAATACAATTTTTGATAGTCAATGCAAATTCGCCGACCCATTAACTTGTCTTGTAGGGATTAGATCATTTTTATCATTAACTGTGTGATTACTCCTCCTTTCTTCGGAACACAATGAATAGGACTTACCCATTGACTATCCAAAATAGGATAAATAATTCTAGCATCTAACTATTTTAAAATATCTTTTTTAATAACCCCTTTCATAATTGGGTTCAATCTTCTTTGAGATTCAATAGTAGGTTTATAATTTTCTTCCAATAAAATTCTATGTCTGATTGAATGGCTTATTCCTCTTATATCTGCAATAGTCTAACCAAAAGCTTTCTTATAATTCTTCAGAACTCCTATTAATTTTTCTTCTTGATCTTTGCGTAGTTTGAAGATATAATCACGAGTAAATTTAATGAATTTCCCGAAATGCATGCTTTAAATGTGCTGTAACATTTTTAATTCTAGTTAGGGGGCTTTTTCAATTGAGGGTAAAGTATATCATTTTTAGTTGTGTAAAATTTCCCGAAATTATCATGAATATAATGAGTTTCTTCAAATAAATTTTCATTAACTTCTTTAATTTCTTAAATTAATGACTCGTATATATCACAGATTCATCATTTTTTTCTTCGAAATGACTTTACATTTTCTTGATAATGCTTTTCAATTATATAATAAAAAAATATCCATTCAATAGCATTTTTCTTTGTTAGGACACCTCATTGATTTCAGAACATTAAATGTTATCTCTTCATCATTAACTCTCATTGGTAATTCTCCTTTTTGCACATCAATCATAGCATGTCCGGTAGCTAGAAAAGGTCTCCCTAAAATAATAGTTATTTCTTTATCTTCTTCCATATCCAGTACAATGAAATCCATAGAAAAGATAAATTTATCCACCTTAACAAGAACATCCTCTATAACTCCTTTAGGATAAGTGATAGATCGATCAGCTAACTAAAGGGTTAGACAGTGGTGGGAGAAATCTCTCCTAAATTAACCTTCGAAAAATAGAAAATGACATGAGATTAATACTAGCTCCTATATCTCATAAGGCTTCTCCACAAAACTTTTCTCCAATAGCACATGGTTTAGTGAAACTTTCAGAATCATTAAGTTTTTGAGCTAGTTTCTTTTGAGTTATTTCACTACATTCTTCACTTAATGCAACAATTTCAAAAGCTTTAATTTTCCTTTTCTTACATAAAATATCCTTCATAAATTTTGCATAACTCGGCATTTGTTTCAAAGCTTTAGCAAAAGGAATGTTGATGGTAAGTTTCTCCAAAATCTCGAAAAATTTAGAAAATTGGTGGTTAAGCTTGTTGCTAGTCTTTGAGGAAAAGTTGGTGGTGGTCTTTCAACTTCCACTTCAATAAGAATTACAGTCTAATCTTTACTTGGAGAAAGAATTTCTTGAGATTTTCCAATCTCTTCAACATCTCTCTTTTTTTCAATTTCATTCTTAATTTTCTCTTTTTACTCATGTTCACTTCTAGGTTGTACAGCTTTTTCTGTTCATAGTTTTTCCTTTTTCCTTTCGATTAATTTTACGACATTGCTAGGCGGTGTTCATAGAATTATGTAATTAATTAAATTAGCAATTTTATTTTGATTCTCGATATTTCGAATAACGGTGTTTTGACTTTGTAGCGATTTACTTTAGTTGCAAGATCAATTCTTTTATAGTGATCTTTTTCTGTTGATTGTTAAAACCAGGATGAAAAGTTTGTCTATAGTTTGAATTTCCTTGATTTGTCCAATTTTTGGTTGGACTAATTTGATAATTACTCCATTGCTGATGTCCATTATTCCAATTAAAATAAGGGTGATTTTTCTAACTTGGATTATAATAATTCGAATAGTCTCCATTGTTTGAGAATCATAAATATTTGCAGAATTATCATTACTGACATGCGACACATTAATAGCAAAATTATCAAATTTCTTAAATATCACAGCCACTTATGAAGCTAAAATAGAAAAAGGCTTTATTATCTTGAATACTTGCCACTCTTTTAGGATTAACCCATCCAGAAAGCTATTAAAAATTATTGTTAGCTATTTCTTGATTAAAGTATAAGCTTCATCGGATGTCTTAGCCCTGATGATGCCCGGCAACGACGACATACGTAATAGATCTAAGTGATCCGATACATCCTTTATAAAATGTTTGAATAATTAACCAATCTGGTAAAGAATGATGAGACATTTTCTTAATAGTTCCTTAAATCTTTCCCGTACTTCATAAATTGTCTCTGTTAATTACATAAATGAAGTAATATCATTTCTTAATTTAGCAGTTTTAGAAGGAGGAAAATATCTAGCAAGGTATTTTTGTGCCATATCTGCCTAAGTTTTGATAGAACCAGTTGCTAATGAGTTACGCACATCATTGCTTTATCTTTTAAGAAAGAAGGAAGATTCTAAGCCTAATAGCATCATCAGAAACATTATTATATTTAAAGGAAGCATAAAGTTCTAAAAAACTAGAAAGGTGTAAGTTTGGATCCTCATTTGGTGTTCCTCCAAATTGATTATTTTGAACCATTAGATTAATATAAGGTTTAAGCTCAAAATAATTAGCAAGCCCCTGTGAGCATTTGAATATTAATATGAAGTTCATCGAAGGTTGTAGGGTTTGCATAATCCCTTAATGGTTTATAAACTTTTTGTTCATTAATTTTTATTGGATTTTGATTATTGGTATGTAAGTTAGTCATTTCATATTTTTTTTAATTTGTTTTCCTTTTCTAATTCTTTTAACGAGTTCTTTCTAATTGAGAATCAAGATAAAAAATCCTTCGGATCCAAAACTACGCATAAAAATTGAATAAAATAAAATCTTTTTGGTATTTTGTTTTGTAAATATTTTTGTATTTTTTATTATTATTATTATTATATATATATATATATATATATATATATTATTTTAAAGAAATAAAAGTGTAAAATATTTTTAATTTGAAAAATCTAAAAATTGTCTTCCTTATTTTCTTCTATCTTCTTTTCTATCTTCTTTTCTACCTTCTTTTCTATCTTCCCCGGCAACGGTGCCAAAAACTTGATACCGTATCACAACTTTAACGAGAATCTGTATATGCAAGAATTTATGAATTTATATTTTAAAATTTATAATAATTTCGAAAAGTCTTTACTTCAAACGCAAGTATATGTATCGTTTCAAGTAATACATAGCTCTATTAGAGTCTTGGATATCGATCCCATAGGGAAGATTAATAGAAAATGAATTGAAGGAATTTATTAGATTTTCAAATTAAAAGTAATTATAATTTTTATTTCTTTTCAAAATTTAGATTTTAAGTTTAATAAAAGTTCTACTAAATGTAGGTAAGCAAAAATAAATTAAGGTTATTGCAAGTATAAATAAAACAACTTTCTCTTTTTTAACTAATCTAAGATTTTTCAGAATAATTATCATTCGTGGAGAACTTAAATTATGATATTGAGCCAAATGGAAGCATTCTTATTCTTTACCTTCGCTCGATAGTATAAAGAACATTAATTTAATCGATAGATCGGTTCGGGATGTATTATTAGTAGAATGAGTTAATGCAGGCTCACACTCACAGATGTCCAAGGGTGGCTATGGTCAGCCCTACTAGTGACCCGTTCCCTTTCTATAAACCAAATTATTAGAATTTAGTCTATCACTCTAAAAACTAATCAATTTTATGTCCAATAAACAATATCTTCCTTTTTATATGCACTTCACCTTGATTAACCCGCTCAAGGCATTCGATTACCTAAGGATTCATGTGATATCCACTAGTTAAGAACTCATCTCTGGATAGGTCTTAGAATTCTTCAATGGTTTTAACAATTCAAATGACCAGTTTAAAAGTAAATTAAAAGATCGAGTATTAATATCATCGCAATAATTTTTAAATATTTTAAAGTTAAGTTCTCGAACAAATCAAATTATCTTATTGTCTTTTCATAGTTGAAAGGAGAAAGAAAAGTAACTATTCAGAACACATTGAATTCAAACAACAAAACATATTTAAAAAACTTTGAACCAAGATACAAATACTTATCTGAAATGTTCCATCAAGTGATGCTTTGACTCTCTTGACTCCAATGCAAGGTACAAGACTATTTGCAACAACACTTATAAAATCACACTTACTACTCAAGGAATTGAGTAGATAAACTCACCAAATACTCAAGGAAGAAAATACGGTGGCTCTCTAAAATCTATCTCACGGATGTTGGAGACCTAAAAGGGGACTAGATGGATGGAGAGAGAGGGCTCTTTTACTGTGAAATGTCTCCTATTTATAGAGCTGCGAAAATGGCCAGTGGTTGTAAGGCACCTTTTCAAATTAGTCAAATTCAATAAATCTTCTAGAAAATAGCGTAGCGCCTAGGCGCGGGATACGCGCTGAACGCAGCGAAGTACGTGACCCGACTCTTTGCACCTCTTCACTTTGGATCGCACCTCTTCGCGATTAAAGCTGTTTTTCCTGTGTCCAGATGCATTGTATCACATGTCATGTGTATTAGGAGTAACTTTCGAGTCTTTTAGAAAGAATCGATAACCGCTTAACAACATCGAAATAGCTGTCAAAGTTGTCGAAAATTTTATCTACTTGATATCAAATACAGCCGCTTAGGCGCCGGATGCAGCGCCTAGTATTTGGACCTATAATTTCGGCAACTTTGCTTTTTAGCTCTATTTTTTGCTCCTTTTTGCTCTTTTTTCCTTCTTAAACTCTTTTTTCATTACCTACATCCAAAAACATAAAAATACCTTTCATTAAAGCATAATATCCTTAAAAATTAAACATAACTAAGACATAAAAATAGGTACTTTCTAAGTGGATCAGTTACCTACAGTAAGGTTCATCTGCCATAAGTTTCTTTGATAATTTTAAAAAATATAATAATTGAGAACAAATAAGAGTTAATATTTTTCTACCCTCCCCCAGACTTAATTTTTTTTATAAATTTGAAGCTTGATAGAGAGTAAAAGAAACTTACATTTTGTCTTTAAGGTTTTGAAATCTTGACAACTATACGGTATTAGTCAAAATTTACAACTAGCAGGCATGAAGCGGTTAGTAACAGTGATATATAAATATTTTAAACATTTGCAAGGTGAAGATAAATTAACTTTAAATATCTAAATATCCAACAAAACATCACAATACTAAACAAACTATCACATCACTACACAGTTCATTTAATAATTTCAATTTTTTTCAATTCAACATAACAATACACCAACAGAGTTACACATCACATGAAAAGTAAATAACTACTACATCACAACAATACAACACAAGAAAACAAGAAAAACAAAAAAAAGAAACAAACACTCTACCAATCTTCATCACAAGGTTCATCGAAAACGGAATTCGACACGATCGAATTAATATTGTGTATAGTGGGGTAAGTAGGAAATATCACATCGAGTCTCCCCCCTCATGAATCTAACCTAAGCATCATAATATGCAATATCGAACTCACCTCTCCTCCTCTCGAGATAATCTTCATTCGCATCACTTATGACCTCGAACACATCATCCTACCATGGAGTCTATCCACACTAGCATTCGCCAATCTCGGGCGCTCGCAATATCGGAGGATAGCAAGGGGCTCGGATGTAGATGGAACGTCATAACTCGTAGTAGGAATTTCAGTACTCCTACTCTCATCTCGGTCTCCCACATGAGGCTCATAAGTACGATAATTGTCTTTGTAATCGGTTTCGAAGCTGAGAACTCCACTCCCGGAGGCGGAACATACGGGGCTTGAACTAAGGCGGGATGTCTTAATCACGGTGGTCTCGCCTCTTGCAATAGTACGAATGTTCTTGAAGATAATAGCTCCAATATCTATCTTCCTCATCTTCTGAATACAATAGTTCAAAATTGCTTTCTATTTCTTGCGTTCTTGTGGTGATAAGAAGGTAATAGTCTTACAGAGATGAAATAGTGCCAAACTTTTGATGCAACATTTAAATTGGAAGCGGGGAAGTTAATCATTTGTATTTGACTTACTTTCCATTCCCCTCTTTCTTCCATCAGAAAGCAATCACTTCCTTCATATTTGCCTCTCGAGTATCAAAGGTTGCATATTCACAAACAAATGGTTCCCAAGTCGATAGAATGCATTAATACGGCGAGGAGTAAACTCGGCCATTTTTCCTCTAATAACACATACTCGGTCTCGGTCCGGGGCACATTTGAATAGAACTCTCTAACAGCACCCATAACAGCATTTGTGACAAATAACAAAATCTCTCGGTTCGCTGCGCAGTGCTTGTTCTGCGGATCCTTTAGGATTATCAAAAGCTTGATCCTAGATACACTTCTTATTGTAAAGGTACGAGTTAAAGCGAAATTGTGCTTTAACATTAACAAAATTTTCTTCATCAAAATTCAATTTTCTCTTCCCTTTACTTATCCTTGGAGCCATGTGAATTTCTAAAATGTGCGAAAATTCCAATAAATCCGAAGTTACAATGTAACAAACTCCAAATATTATTCTAAATATTTAAGAGCAAATTTCATCATAGGAAATCTCAAAATTGCTTCCAAAATCCAAAAATTCCAATCTAAGCAATGTGAGAGATTTTCGTGGTGAAAATAAAAAATTTTTAACTTAAAGTGAAGCTTTTACCAAGAGAAGTGTAGATCCGGTCTCGAAAAGCTTTGAAATCACTTTAAATTCGAGATCTACCAAGCCTTATGTCTTCAAAATCGCAAAAATGGAGGAGGAAGATGAAAGCAATCGAAAAAAACTGCGGGTCCCTGATACACCTAAAATATATAGTATTGTTATGCACATTTTATACTTATTTTTAATGATATTACACTTTAATGGAAGACATTTTGTGTTTTTCTTCCAGGTATGATGAAAGTGGACGGTCATGATGAAATGATCAAAATTGGATCATATTTGGAGCAAAAAAAATGAAAAATGAAAATTTGGGCACTGGCAGCAAAGCGCCGCTGGGTCGGCGCTTGACGCCACATTTAAAAATTGAGGGTGATGTGCCAATTTCCAAGGGAAATGGGATGCGGCTCTTGGTGGTAGCACTTAACATCCTTTGGGCGGCGAGGTTTGAATGAAGGTTGCATTCTTTGGTGGATACATTGAACCTGGACACAATTTGAAGAGACACCAAGGCACCTTTTGGTTTACTATTTAAAGAGAGTCTTAGGAAAGATTAAGGAGCTCTTCCTTTGCTTTTTGAAGAGCTCTTCCATTGCCTTTTGAAGAGCTCTTCCTTTGCCTTTTGAAGGGTTCTTTCACTTGCAAGTTTTTACATTATTTTATTTTTATTTTGCGAGAGTTTTTATTAAGAGTAGGAGTAGAGTATAGAAAGGAGAAAAGGGTTGGAGTGAAGTCTTCTTCTTCCCACTTCTTTTCTTTATTTTAGGTTTAATTTTTATTGAAGTTTAAAGTTATTCTGAGTCATCGGAGTTGGGAGATCCTCTCTGAAGAGTAGTATAGTGAAGAATTAAAGTTTTAGAGGAACTTCATGAGTACGTGGAGAGAATTTTCAGGTAAGTGTTTACTTTTATTCTTACATTTAGTTTTTTAATTAATACTTGTTTTAGTTTGTTGTTATTCTTATGGTTTTTAATTTCGAATCAATGTGTTTTTGCTTTTTTTCATTGCATTATAAGTAGTATACTTTATCTTTTTCTTTCTTAAATGGAGAAGTAATTAATTTATGGAGAATTGTTGTGGAAAGTATAAGTGCTTAAAGTTAGAAGAAGTTGTGAATATTGATTCTGAAAACTTTGTTTACTTCTTAATCTGGCACCTGATAAGTTGTAGAATTTTTGAGATTATAGATCAATGCAGTATTGTCTCATAAAAGTTAGTAAGAATCACATGCAATTATATGGGTGAGAATTGTAGTCCATATAATTGAATGTAATATTAGAAAATATTTTTATGGAAGGGAGTAAAATTAGAGGATTTTAGAGTGAAAGGCTAAAACCCCATAAATTGGTTTGAAGTTTTGAGTTTTGTTATGAGAAGTTAGCCCCCAGTTGGTGGGAATTAAGTGGAGCAAGAGTGAGGGCGGTATCTTCCATAACCATGTTCAAAATGATAAAAATTTCAAATTAACCTATGTCCTTATAGAACCAATTAAGGGTAAAGAACACATTTGCTTCTATCTGTCAAAACAAATTTAAATACTTCCACAACAATACTTTAATAATTATTACTACTTCATAAAAGAAAAGAGAAAGATATTCTCGTTAATAGTGTTTTACATATAGAGTTATTAGTTATTATAATTTTAATTTCTTGCTTAACATTTTGCTAAGGGAAATTTCAAAGACAAATCAACTTTCAAAACTTTTCAAAATCAAGACATACTTTCAAAAGCCATTAAAAAAAAAGTAAAAAGATAATTTTCTGATTCCTTTAAATTTTTAAATTTTCCTTGTGGGTTTGATATCTCGAGGACGTCGGAAAGTTCTATATTACTTGATAAACGATACATATACTTGCGTAGTATCCACATTATAAATCAAAAGCATCAGCATATATATATATATATATATCCGGCGGGATCAAATTTTTGGTGTCATTGCCAATTTTCATATCATATTTGTATGTATACATATCAGGTGGATCATGTTTTTGGCAAGATTCTGGGGAAAATAATTTAATTGCATTTTAAAGCGAATTAAGAAATTTTAAATTTTTACTTTTCTTTGTTTTTTTAGTGTGTTGTGTTTTGTTTTGTTTTGTTTTTGTATCGTAGTTCATGTTACGAGGGACTTGTGCACTACACGATTCGAATTATAAAGAAGCTATCGGAAAAATAAAAAAAATTAAAAATACGAGAAAAAAGATAAAAATATTCAGAAATGGAAAATCATCAAAATCAAAATGTAGGCATCCATCAAGAATTAAGACCTTTAAGGGATTATGTTAACCCTACGGTAGTTGAATTTCAAGGTAGTATTCAAAACCTGGCACAATAGCTAATTCTTTTGAGCTTAAACCTTTCTTATTATCGAATGGTGTCTAATAATCAGTTTGGGAGAGGAACAAGCAAAGAAGATCTAATTGCATCTTTAATTATCTAGGTTAATGTGCTACTTTTAAATATGATGGTGTTTCGGATGATGTTATTAGACTTAGGCTTTTTCCTTTTCTCCTTGGGGATAAAGCTAAAAATATGATTACATTCATTACCCTGGATCAATAAGAACATGTTAAATTTATTTGTCTTAAAAGTTCCGTGTTAAATATTTTCCACCATCTAAGACTCTTAAGTTGAGAAATGATATAAGATCTTTTTATCAGTTTGAAGAGCAATCAATATATGAATCATGTGAATGATTTAAAGATCTCCTTAGGAAATGTCCACATCATGCAATTCCGGATTGGTTAATAATTCAATCTTTTTATAATGGATTAGTTGGATCTCATAGATCAATCATCGATCTTTGTTCTTTGGTGGATCATTAATGTTTAAACCATTTTAAAGTGCTTATGCTTTAATTGAAGAAATGACTACTAATTATTTGTGTATACCGAAAGGTTAAATCCTCGAAATGTAGCCGGTGTTTATGAAAAAGATGCTTTCACAATGTTAGCAAATCAAGTTCTTCTTTGTATCAAGAAAGATAGACCAATTTGGGATGAAATTTTCAGCCAAATCTCATGATTGAAAATTCATTAGGCCAAATGGTTGATTCTTATTATTCACCGAAGCTGTGAATGCCATAAAGTAAACTAACGACCCCGTATTAGATTATTATAACCCGGAGTTGGAAAAGTCATCCAAATTTTAGCTGGAATAACAATAATCGGGGGTGGTGTTAATCGGCAAATGGGGGAACCATCAAGTAAAACCATTGGGGAATTGGAGCAACCAAGGTAATAATAATAGATTAACTTATCCTTCGAGTTATAACAATGTTTACAAAATAAAGAGAAGAAGTTATGTATGGAAGAAGTAGTATAACATATGGGAAATCAATTACAAATTCAAGGAGCAACCATCGGAAATATTAAAAATCAATTGGGACAAATTGCAAATGCCTTAAGTAATAGATCCCAAGGAATGCTTCCGAGTAATACTAAAGTGAATCCAAGAGAAAAGAATAAAGAACAAGTAAAGAGAAAAACAATTCAGGCGAGAAGTGGAAAAGAATTGGAAGGTAGAGTTCAAAAAGAAACTGAAGTAGAGAAAGAAGAGATTGAAAGACTTAAAGAGGACGCTCCAAAAGGTTTTGAAAGACCTATTTCTCCACTGTTGACCTCATTTTTGATGAGGTCTTCTCTTCTCTCTATAGTACTTAGGATCAGGCCTTAATTTTCCTTTGGCTTATCTTAGAGGATTAAATTGGGACCCACCACATAGAAATTCAAACCACTTCTTAACTCCCTACTTAGAACTCCACAAACTTGACTATAGACCCCTAATCGCCTAGAGGGTTGAAACCAAATGTGGAAGTTTAAAGGATGAGTTCTTATAGGACTCTTTGGCCTTAGGGCCCTTACTGGTGGCACAGTGCAGTGATGGGGCGACTTACACACACACTACATTTATACACTACACTTTCACACACCTCCTAAAAACATACCCATACCTAACTTGACCTCCTGACTCATAAGGTGATTCACATGGATGGTCTTAACCCACCAAGCCCTTGTTGGGGTTAGGAACAACGTAGTGGATGCCCGAATGAGTCCCTTCATGGCTCATGTGGGCTTGATATGGCTTCATGGCTCAAATAAAATGATTTTATTCCACTTACATTCACCTAATCTTCCAATTTTCCAAAATTTTAATTTTTGGCCCCCGGGACCCCACACCACTTTAAGCCTCTGCAAAACCGCTTAAACTACCCAAAATTTGCAAAATCACCTAAATCCTCAAAATTCCCAAAATTATCATGAAAATTTCCTCACCAATCAAGTTGATCATCCATAGCAAAAAATAACAAAAATTCAAAAAATACCTCCCAATACCCTCCAAAAATACCCAAAATACCCCTCTTGACCCAAAATCAAAAAAATTCAGAAAATTCCCAAAAAAATTCCAGAAAACCCAAATATTCCCAATTTCATTTTGTTCAACTACACCAAAAGGTTAATTTTGTCAAATTTCTTTATTTAAAACCCCCAATTTGACCCATTTTAACCCAAAGTGAACCCAATGTCAATCCAAACCTACGATTGACCCAAATTCTGGTCCAATTGATTAAACTTCAATTCGACATTTCCAAACACCAATATAGACCAAATACAAGTCCAATTTGATTGACATTTTGAGATCAATTTCACTTTTGGACTAAAAGGCCCAATTTGGACCCATGACCCAAACGTAATCCAAACTAACCCAATTCAACTCCAATTAACCCCAAAATTTAGACCCAAACCCAACTCAAATTCAACCCAAAGCTAAAAGGCCCAATTTTGACCTAAACCCAAACCTAACCCAAATAAATTCAACACTTATTGGATCCAATCCTTTGCAAAATTCTAATCCTAAAATCAAAAAAACCACTTCCATAAATAACTTTAAAGAGCTACATTCACTAGAGCTAAAGGCCCAAAAGCCCACATGACAACCGTATATCATCATCCATTGGATGAAACCATCTCTACAAAAGTTTTAAACCCATGATAAAATAAATCCAAATCTAGCCATATGCCAAATCCCATCAAATCACCCCTAAATTACCAAAATTTCACAAAATCCATTTTCATGAAATTGACTTTCCCCAAAGCCAAAGACAAGCCATGAAGCCATGCATGAGCATAGAACCATGAGAGCCATGAAATCCACTTTCCGCCTCACGCGAACCATTAATGGCAAGAGAGGATCTCTCTTAAACCTTCTTTAAGCCCTTTTTACCTTAAACATGATACACTCTAAACCATACTTTGCCACCTAATCATTGATGTGGACTTCACTACCTTTGGTAGGTTGACTCACATGATCCTCACATTAGAACGAACTTGGAGGGGTGGACCAAACCCAAAATGGTGGGTTGACCCATTTGGACCCAAAATGAGCCTCTCCCCATACCATTTTAATCCAGAGAACCCTTTACACATGTCCATGGCCAATTGAGCACAAACCTCCGGCCACGACCCACACGGACACCGGGTGACCCATGCACAGCAGCCGGCCGCACAGGTCGCGGGAAAACACAATGGCCGAGACCTTGGGAGGAGCCAAACTTTGGAATTCCACCTTCTTTGAGTTGCCACATGCCCACGATGACCACCATGGCTGTTCTTCCCTTGACCTAAGCAGGCGATCTGGCTTCCCTAACTCCCCCTGGGATGCCCTCCCGACCTCTCTGTGGCCCCAAACCCGCCCTCTCTCGGCCATGAGGAGGTGCTGAACCGAACCTTGCTAGAAACCACTGCAAAATTTCTCCAGACTACTCTCCATACTTAGAGCAGTTGATCCCGAGTGACAATTTGCCACTAATCCCCACAACAGAGCCCAATTTCTCAGCCAAAATTCCACCCGAAACCGGGACACTTCTCCACAGTGGATCAATCTTTAAATTGATAGGTCCTACACCTTCACCGAGACCAAGGAAGAAGTCCACCGGCAAAAGCCCACTCTCCGAGACCACCCATACATTCCAGACTCGAAGCTTTGTGATCGGGCTTGGTCGAAATCATACTAGACAATTCACCGAGGCCAAGGGACTTCATCGGAGCTTGCTTGGACCCAATCGAAGGTGACACAACCCTCGGATTGAAGCCACACTTCTGCGAGCAAAGGTATGAGCTAACGCTTTATCGAGCTTAAGGAGATTCTCCATTTCAAATGCCTTAATTTCAATGCATGATCACCGTATAGAAGTATTCGTCTCTTCAAGGCAGATCCATGAAACACAGAACACGAAAATCTGTTAGGTATTGAGTGAGATATTAGGGATTTAGTGTGGACGGTTCTCGGGGTAGGAGGCTTGGGGGCATTGAACGGATGTCGTTCGTTTAATACACGTGCGGACGGACGGCCGGGATCGCGCCGGATGAGAGACGGAACGTGCAGGCGGCCGGAGGCGGCGAGTTGCTTGGTGGCGCCGAATCGGAAGGCGACGCGTGGCATTTCGAGAGGCAGCGAGATTGAGTCGACGCCATGGATAAGTAGAAAAATAAGTGATTTTATTTATTTAATTCCTAAACTTGAAAAAGCATAACTTTGTGTAGAAAAATCAGAAAAATAAAACAAAAATGCGCATCTTGCTCAGTGAACGGAGGAGAATAATGTGGAAAAGAATTCATTTAATTTCATCAATTATTTTATTTTTAATAATTTATTTACTCTCTGCATTGTTTTAATTCTCCATTGCATATAGGAAATTCACCATGACATGAGACCGTAGGGGGAACTTGCTCAGGCCTCTGAATTTGGGAACATTCCCTGAATTTTCAAAGTCAGAGCCATCTATGAGAAGTTATTGATTTTTGAATTCGTATTTAACATTTTGAGTATTTTAAATCTAATAATTAGCATGTTATGAAATAAATTCTAGGACAATTTGGTGATGTCTCTTATGACCGGAAGGATCTGGAAAAATAGGTTTTGAATTAATCCTTGGAATAACCCTAATTGGCTTAAACACCCCTAAGGTCCTTAATTAATTAGAGCTAATCCTACATCAAATTGACTTCGAAATCAATTCTCCAGCGACCTTCGGGATCGGAAGGGAACCCACCATAAAAATTTGAAGTCGGTGGACTTGGTTAGCCCTGCTAAATGGTTTGATTAAGCCATTTAGCCAATTTAAACTTTAAAAATTCATAACTTTTCAAAATACTTTTCAAAAATTCACCAAATTGGTTTTGAGCCTCTGCGATATTAGGGGAATTTAAAAAAATTAAAATTTGATTTTTCTAAAAGTTGATTTTTTGTATTATTTTAATATTTTAATAATTAAAAAATTATAAAAATCACAAAATAATAAAATTCACCAAAATATCACATTTTGAATTTTAATCATAGGAACAAACCCCATATTTTTCTTAGGTCTATATGATGAGATATTAAATTTTAAAGCCTTAAGGTAATTTTAAAATTAAAAAAATGTATTTTTTTAAGCGTTTTAAAACTAAAATAATTCTAATAAATCAAAGAAAAATCAAAAAATTGTAAAAATTGATTCTCTGATTTCCTTAATATCAGAGATTTTGAAAAATATAAAATTTATTTTTCAACCTTTATTTTATTTTTAAATTAATTAATACTCCAGAAAGCAAAATAATTAGAATAAAAAAAATATAATTCAAAAAATCACCAAAATTGGTCCAAGTGGTCCTTTGGTCATTAGGAATGTCCCATAATTTTCTTAAGGACAGAAACTTTCCCTTGGTCATATTATTAAATTTTCCTTGGAAATCTCCATTTTCCACAAAAAATAATTACATAAATAAATTAAATACAGAAAAATCACATTTTCTCCTCTCATGTCTTTATTGACATATGAGTGAAGTCACATAAAAATTTCAAATTAATTTAAGCTCAATTTAGTGAGTTATGAAATTATTAAACTTGAAGGAAAGCGAAAATGGTAATTAAAATTTTAACCTTTAATTGAAACTTTAGATTTAATAAAATTAAAGAGTAAAATATTTGATCCTAATCTGATTTGGATGATTGAAATTTAAATAATTAAAGGGTAGAAACCTACTAAACAATTTAAAAAGAATTAAAATAAACCTTAATCAAATAATTAATTAAATTTGGAAGAATAATAAAGTGGAATTATTAAAATAGGGATATTATTAGGGAAAAGAGATTTGTTCTTTAATTGGGAAATCGTAAATTAATAAATGCCGATAATATTTAGTCACAATTAAAATGATAATCCAAATTTAAGATTTAAAATTCTAAATGACTTAATAATTAAAATTAAATTAAAGTTAAATTATTTAAATTAAATCCTTTTAAAATTTCAATTAAATTAATACTTTGTAACAATTACAATTAAATCATCTTTAAAACATAAAAAATAAAATATTAAATTAAAATTAAAAATAAAATAAAATTAAAATTTAAATTAAATTAAATTAAATTAAATTAATTTAATTTAGAAATTAAATCAAATTAAATTAAATCAAATTAAATTAAATTAAATTAAATCATATCAAATCAAACTAAATTGAATAAAATTAAATTAAATAATATAATCAAGTTAAAATTAAAATCAAATTAAATTAAATTAAAATTAAAACTAAACTAAATTAGATTAAATTAAAGTTAAATTAAATTGAATTAAAAATAACATCACCTAAGACATAAAGAAATTCAAAATAAAGCAACTTGAACACTATTCCAAATTTAAACCCGGTAATTGAAATTAAATCACAAACCATTTGAACATCAGTTTGCCCTCGAAAGCTTTGTTGTCATAACCCCCTAAACAGAACGTTAAATGAAATGTTACTTCCCTCATAGGATATTCAAATGTCCTAGTTCAGGTAAGATACTTAATGAGAAACTTGAATTCCGGATGATTAATTCATTTGTATAATTAAATTCATTTGGACTTAAAACCATTCTAGCAATATTGAAAAGATGTTTAAGATTCATCTTAAGCACTTCCTCAATGTGATAGGATATTTATAAAAACAATTGAACTTAATTGTTCTTTGATGAAGAAAATCGTCCTCGAACGAAAACACGAGAACCTAGACGCATAGGAAATGACTAGTATATGATTGAATTGTTAATATAATCCTTCCCTTAGCTTTACCTAGGAACTTGCTTAAATATTCTAAATTGTGTTTAAATGCAGCTTGGGATGACGAGAAGACCCTCCAGGTACGCTTTTATATTATTGCAATTTACCTTATTGCAATTTATTTAATCGCATCGCACTTACTTTTCTTGCATGATAAACAAGCTTGTTGCATGAAAACCCACACTTTTAGGATAGTCCCTAAAACTGAAATCAAAACTAAATTAAAAGTCATTACACGATAAAATTCCGTATACAACATTTCAAAATATAAAACAACAAAATTTAATTACAAAACGAGAACACAAACGCAATTACAACTAAATTAAAACGTCTTGTTGGATGATCGGGAATACCTCGGATGATGTAACCTACGTGTTGCTAACGGGATTTCCCACGGTCTAAATGAAAGTGTGGAACTCATTTAGTTGAGTTTAGCAAATTCATACGGACTAAGTGAATCGATAAAAATAACGATCTTGGAAGGATGGAACCGTGGGATCTTAACCGGTGTTGTTATAATCAACTTTGAATTTGTTTTAAATAAAACATTAAAAAAAACACTTGAAATTAAGAATTTCTCAAACCCAACACTTTTTCTCATCTCTGAGTTGTGACTTCTATAACTAAACCTGCGCAACAACGAGGAGCTCGGGCCGTCTTGGTCTGGGCAACACGACCATGCAATCATCGGCAAGCTCCAGATCACTTCAGCAAAACATTCTTAGAATTAAATAACCGAAGCCATAGGATTTTCGAGGTAGTTTGCCTAGTGCAACATGAATCCCTCAACCTTTTTATTAGGCTTTTGCATTGCGAATTAAGCCCTAACCGGTCTTAAAGTTCGAAAGTGGTAAGTCCGATACGACATAAACCCTGCGCATCTTCGAGGCTATTTGTATGATCATGTCATACGAACATAAGTCACTGAGTAATTAAAATCGGCGAGGTCAGAAAACATTAAACATTAGAACTTTCCTAAATTCGAAGCCAAACAATAGGATAAGTTGGGAAATTACAGAGATTAAAGCGAATAAGCGATTTCTCTATCTTTCTTCCTTTAATTCAGCAAAATGTTCTGATTTGGGTAGACATTTATTGAAATTCAGAATTCGATCCATAAAAACTCTTAAACTTTGAAATTCTTGAAATGAGAACTACTGATTATTATCGAGAGTTTTCTTAGGTGATTCCCGTCACTTAAGATGTAATTAACTATAGGGGCTTGCCCTTATAGGGAATTTTAAGAACCCGGAAGTAATATAAATACTGCTTAATTCATTTATATTAAGCGGGGGAACATGCGCTTATAAAATTGGTTCGCGAGACCAAACGGATGTCACAAATCTTTTAGTTTATTTAATCGAGCCACATCATCGGCGGTGTGTACATCGACGGGATAGATGCACGGTTTGTGTGCGGTCTTTCGTTATATAAACTATTTGGGATAATGAAATCGGTTTGATTTCATATCTTAAAATTTTTCAAACTTAAAATTATTTTCAAATTCAAATGCTACTTTCTAAATTATATATATATATTTAAATCAATTTAAAATCTAAAATTTCATGAGCAATTTACGGTAGGCGACCCCCTTTTCAAAATAAAACACACAACCTAAAAAATTTGCGGCAAACACGGAGACTCCGCTTGGAAAATTCCTCTCTCATTTTAATCAAACAATTACGCTTTGAAAATCGGTAGTGTATATGTTCTAGTAGATCGAGCTACCCTTCTTTAGTTGGAATACTATGTTCATTTCTACCTTGAACAAGCATAGTCAACATTTTCTCGGATTTAGGAGCCAACTGTTTAGGGCACCCCTAAACGAGAGGTTCGAGATCCTTTTATCTCATTCTTTGAGGTGGGGTGGACTGATAGGTATTAGTTTAGGAGCGGTCTTGGTCGAGAAGTTTCTACAAGACTTTCTCTTCCTTTTCTAGTTCCTAATCAATTCCTTTTACCCTTCCTACAACTCTCCTTCTTTTAATAATTCTCCTTCCTAACGAACAAATCTTTTTGAAAAAAAGACGATTTCTTTTAATACCACTGAAGAATACTGTAAGATAGACGAAATGTGTTCGGACTCTTTCTTTTTCGTCATAAGTTTCACAGCAAGAGAAGCACGATTCGGGGACTAACACTGGAATGCGAGGAAATGGAAGCCCCAAAGCTGATCTTCTCCTTTGTCGACGGACTAGACCTGGTCGTGTTCAAGGACGAAGCGCGATAATGGATTCATTCGGTCGGACAAGGATTCGGGGACACCGACATCAAAATCCCCGACGTCACTCTCTTTTCCTCACGGGCAAAGTACCGAGCGGGAAGTCGTTGATTGAGTTTAACTCAAGTCAACTCAACAATTCCCTCCTACGTAAAGATTCAGTTTGAGGAGAATCTTGCATTCGCGGAAAGGCTTGTGGTTGCTACCCCCAGCGGGTCTAGTTGTCTACGCACCTGCAACACGCCGGACTAAAGGGGAAGGGAAATTGAGCTTGTGATAAGGCATTGCAGTGGAGGTACGGATCTTCTGTGAAACCTTCGTTTTGAAATCGGGTCCATTTCAAGGAATTATCCAGCGGACTGGAGAAGGAACGAAGTAGAAGGATTGCTAGAGAAGCCAAGTACTTTGAAGTTGCTTTCCTAGAAGAAATCCAGGCTTGCCAGTATACACCTTGCTGAATACATACCACTTTTGGGAGGAGACGGAGTTTCATCCCCTCTCGCGTTACGGAGGATGAGGAAAATGTTCGCAAGATTGCGCATGCTCAGCCCGTATATTACAATGATAACCGTGAAAGGAGCTAGAGTTACGCCATTGCTCGGCTATGACACGATAGAAAAGTTAGCGAAGAAAGAAAAATGCCTATGTCAAAATTTTAAGAGGATGGGCGGGTGCCGTGGAAATCTCGTCTTGGGCCGCGAGTAGAACCTCTTATGTTGTGAAAAGCCGAATAATAAGAGAATGAAAGCTAGTCCACTGTGGTTGTTTCGGGACTACAAATTAGGGAGGATACCACCTTCCGGCATTTATTTTGACGGACCATCCGGTCCCGGACATCTGTTGCTAGGAGGATGGTATGGCGTCCCACTACCGGAACAATTAAGATTAAAACAACAACTTTGAAAAGGGAGAAGGTCGTCGAGGAGACTTGAGTCCGAAGAGAATGCTACCGCGATAAAGGGGACTCATGAGAAGGAAACAGGCAGTTATCACACTTAATGACTGCAAGGATGTACGAGAAAAGACCCTTAGAGAAGATGCTGAGCCAGAGCGTATTCGGCGATTAGCGAGAGAAAGAGAAGAAATTCGGAGATGAAGTTGACTCGTTAGAGTTCATGGATGATAAATATGCAGAAATTAACATGGTTGAAACATGAGCTTCGTCGGCTTCACAAGGTGCCCACTGCGTACGCCGAAGGAGCAGAAAGTAATGAGGAGGCACCTTGAGAAAAGATGATACGATCGCCACAGCCACTCTACTTTCCGGAGATCGAGTTCAGCCCAGAAGCACCCCGAAGTCATTCACATTATGGTCCCAGGAAAGGGAGATTACGTCGAGTCGACGGGGATGATCGATTAAAAAGAAAGATGCAACACAAAGCATGATTTCGGAAAAGGATATCAAGAGCATGGTGGAACGGCGAGTGCGAATTCCTTGGCACAATCGAAGAGCGGGACATCCATTCGGACGGTAGACCTTTCCCGAAGGGTCGACGCTGTCCGTATCCGAAGAGCCGTGCCACCTGCGATTTAAAGAGACCTTTGATGGAGCAGGAAGCCTCGGCTGACATGTTGCACATTTTCATGCCGATTGTTGCAATGCGGCGGAAGTGATGCCTTACTCTTCGGATAATTTGTCGGCGGCTTTGTCGGGGATCGCCTTTGATTGGTATGCGGGAGTACCGAACGGTTCGGTGGGAAGACATTTTCGGAACTAGAGAACCTCTTCATCGACGATTTGCGGGACTCGGCACCACATCGCTATAGGTGATTTAGTGGTAGAGAAGCGAACGAAACCTTGGTGGACTGCATACTTCGATGGAGGAACCTAAGTATGAAGTGTGAACCACGACTAGAAGAACAAAATGCGGTCGGCATTTTACTTAAGAGCATTCATGGCCAGATAGAACTTCTCTTCGAGGATTTACTTATTAAAACTTTCGAGAAGTTGTTAAGCGGAGTCGGGAGCTTTATGAGAGGAGCGAAACAATTAAGTTTCACCGACAAAATAGACAAATAGAAGCCATTGAAAACTTTTAAAAGAAGTCGAATCGTTGCAACGGTCGACGAGGCAAGCCGCCGTCTGAATATCGTCGAACGGCCGCAGCAACCTCGACGAGTGCAACCAGCCCCGACCCGGCTATCAGGTCATCTCGACGATCATGAACAACCGCCTCGTCCGCAACGTACGTTAAGGGAGCTTACGAGTAGGGTGTATCCGTTCAAGTGAGCGATTACCGAAAATGTTCCCTTGATCGATGAAGACTCCAGTTTTAACTGCGAACCCTAAGAGACCAGAAGAGTCGACAAGAAGGTGATCCCAACTTTTGCCCTTACCACCGGATGCTTGGACACAAGATGAAGATTGTATTACCTTCAAAGTTGGCTCAGCGACAATCTTCGAAAGGGAATATAACGATCCTAGAAAGAGTACATGAAGGGAACCCTAGAAAGGAGGTTCCGTCAATGTTATCTCGACGGATCTCATTGTTCGATAGATCCCTATGCCGACTAATGATGGATGGACTATCGCTTGGACAAAGTCTTCGAAGATTTTGGATCACATCAAACACCGCTTCGGTGCGAGCCTCGACTCGGAGACCGAGCACATCGAGTCGGCCAACATCACTTGCGATAGAAGAACCACCTCAACGGGGGAGACGATTGAAGAGAAGAAGAGAAAATCGACGAAGAAGAGAAGACCGAGGCTCTTAAGGCTAGACTAGGGGCTGCTTATCCTAGGATAGTTGTTTCCGATTCGGGAGAAATCTCTCGAACCTCGACTCATATGATTATCGCCCACTTTCCGTGGGATCTTATAATGATAAGGGTTATAGCGTTGGCTACGTTTTTGGTAATTTCTAACGATTACGTAACTAGCGACAATCTGGACATCGATTCCGATACAAAAGACAATTCTAAAATCATACACAATCTAGAGCGGTCGCAATGACAAAGAAGACATCCACCAAGGAGGCTACGAGAGTTCAACAAGTAATGAATCTATTTGCGAGTTTCGAGGAGCTCCGGTCACAATAGAGTTAGAGGCAACCCGTTACGAGCTAATCCGGAAGAACCTGTCACATTCCGATTCGGGAGGAGACACTACCAAACTCAATACTAGATTCGAAGAAATCACGAAGTCAACTTGAGAAGTGGAAGAGTTCTACCTCCGAGAATGGGTCAAAGGACAAAAAGGAAAGCAAGTGGTTGTTCAGGAAGAACCAAACCCGAGCGGAGAAGAAATACCCATTCGGGAAGAAATTGAGACACATGAAAATAAAGTGGACTACGACGTGCTAGCCCATCTTAGGAAACTGCAAGCCCAAGCCCGAGCATCTCTGACGCTCTCATCTTATTAAAGAGATGAGAGAAGCTCTGATCAAGGCCTTACTTGATCCAAAAAATTTGCTTAGCTCAAATGGCCGGAGATTCCCTTCAAGATGAGGTTTGCTTGTTAAAGGAACAACGAGGTGTCACCTTCACGGACGATGACCTACTACTTGAGACTGACCAGAACCACAACCGGCCCATTATACATTTCGAGTTACAATAGGGAAGTTTACACTCTCCGGAAGTATTGGTGGATCCGGGGAGCATCAATCAGCATAATGAATGCGAACGTGTTTATATTTGAAGTCAGTCACTCATGGCTGGCTGAGCAAATAATAATGAAGGATTCGTAGGAAAGGAGAAAAGCCCTTGGATCAATAACACTACTAATGAAGACCGGTGACTTAGCAAAGACAGCGCAAAATTTCACATAATCAATTTAGAAAAATCGTTCAACGCTCTCTTGGGCCGACCATGGATGGATACATGAAAACGGGATGGAGGGGAACGGTGCATCGAAAGACGACTTGACCACATTCTCCGTACATGAAATTGGAATCATGAAGATGCGGCTTATTGTGCACATCCGAAGAAAACAATCTTCTCCCGAGAGATACTATAACGAATGAAGCAAGGGTCGGGATGACGAAGAACACAGTTCTAGTCCAACGGTCGCTCACCACTCCCTTACGGCGAGATGGTGAAGGTTTCTTCACAACTCGCATCCGAGGTCGGCGGGGACGAGGTCGTGGCGAGACGTTAGGACGATTGGACGAAGAAACCGACCATCAATGTTGATTGGGGTGTGATTTGGAGTTGAATTGGTTTGAATTTGGATTTATTTGGTAAGTGAGCCTATGTAGGTCCAAGTGGGCTAAGTTGGGCTAATGTTGGGCTAGGGTTGAAGTTGATATAAAATCAATGTTGAGAAATGTTTATGGGAGTGTTTCAAAGAGGTTTTGACTTTGGTTGGGCTTTGATTTTGGGGTTTGGGCTCATTTGGGTTAGGTTTGGGTTTAGGTCGAAAATGGGCCTTTTAACCTTGGGTTGAGTTTGAGTGGGGTTTGGGTCTAAATTTTGGGCAAATCATGTTAGTATTTTGTTTGTGGGAATGTTAAGGAAGATTTAGAAAAGATTTGGGGTTAATTGGAATTGAGTTGGGTGAGTTTGGGTTAGGTTTAGGTCATGGGTCCAATTGGGCTTTAAGGCCAAAAGTGAGATTGGATCCAAATGTCAATCAAATTGGGCTTTGATTTGGTCTAGATTGGTATTGGGGATGTTGAATTGAAGTTTATAATTGAATTGGAACAAAATTGGGGTCAATTGGGTAGGTTTGGTTTGACATTGGGTTCACTTAGGGTTAAAATGGGTCAAATTGGGGGTTTTGACAAAAGTAGGGTAAATTGACAAACTTGGCCCATGGTGTAGTTGGACAAAATTAAATTGGGAATATTTGGGATTTTTTGGAATTTTCTAGGAATTTTCTGAATTTTTGGATTTTTAGGCCAAGAGGGGTATTTTGGGTATTTGGAGGGTATTGGGAGGTATTTTTGGAATTTTTGGTATTTTTGGGTATGGATGATCAGTTTAAGTGATGTGGAAATGTTTGGGAATGATTTTGGAGAATTTTGGGTAATTTTAAGGGTTTTGGGTAGGTTTAGTAGGTGTAGGGTCCCGGGGGTCAAAAATTGAAAATTTGGGAAATTGAAGATTGGGTGAATTTGGGTGGAAAGAAGTCATTTTGGTTGAGCCATGAAGCCATATCAAGCCCACATGAGCCATGAAGGGACTCACTTGAGGCATTCACTATGTTGTTCCTAACCCTCTTGCCAAGGGCTTAGGGGTTAAGGATCGTCCATGTGGATCACCTACATGAGTCGGGGAGGTCGAGTTAGGTATGGGTGTGGTTTTATGAGGTATGTGGAAGTGTAGTGTGTAGGTGTAGTGTATAAGTGTGGTGTGTGTAAGTCAGCCCCTTCACCGGACGAGCCACCTGCGAGGCGATCTAAGGCCGAAGAGTCCTATAGGAACTCATCCTTTAAACTTCCACATTTGATTTGACCCTGCTAGGTGATTAGGGGTCTACGGTCGAGTTTGTGGAGTTTGCAGGGAGTTAAGAAGTGGTTTGAATTTCTAAAAGGTGGGTCCCGATTCTAGTCCTCTAAGATAGTCGAAGGAAAAGCCTAAGGCTAGATCCTGAAATCCGAAAAGAAGAAAGGAAGACCTCATCGAAAATGAGGTCAACGAGCCGTCGACCTCATTTTCGATGAGGTCTTCTCTGTTGACCTCATTTTTGATGAGGTCTTCTCTTCTTCTCTTTAGTACTTAGGATCTAGCTTAGGCTTTTCCTTTGACTATCTTAGAGGACTAGAATTGGGACCCGCCTTTTAGAAATTTAAACCACTTCTAAACCCCTGCAAACTCCACAAGCTCGACTATAGACCCCTAATCACCTAGAGGGTTGAAATCAAATATGGAAGTTTAAAGGATGAGTTCCTATAGGACTCTTTGACCTTAGAGCGCACCGGGTGGCCAGTGCAGTGAAGGGGCGACATACACTACACTTACACACTACATTTTCACACACTTCCTAAAACCACACCCATACCCAACTTAACCTCCTGACTCATGTAGGTGATTCACATGGATGGTCCTTAACCCCAAGCCCTTGGCTAAGAGGGTTAGGAACAACATAGTGAATGCCTCAAATGAGTCCTTTCATGGCTCATATGGGCTTGAAATGGCTTCATGGCTCAACCAAAATGATTTCACCCCACTCAAATTCACCCAATCTTAAATTTCCCAAATTTTTAATTTTTGACCCCGGGACCCTACATCTACTAAACCTACCCAAAACCCTCGAAATTACCCAAATTTTTGTAAAATTTCCAAATTACCTAAAATTTTCCAAAATCAATCCCAAACACCTCCACATCATTCAAACTGACTATCCATACCCAAAAATACCAAAAATTCCAAGAAAACCTCCCAATACCCTCCAAATAACCCAAAATACCCTTCTTGGCCTAAAAATCCAAAAATTCAAAAAATTCCCAGAAAATTCCAGAAAATCCCAAATATTCCCAATTTCATTTTGTCCAACTACACCATGGGCCAATTTTGTCAATTTACCCTACTTTTGTCAAAACCCCCAATTGACCCATTTTAATCCAAAGTGAACCCGATGTCAAACCAAACCTATCCAATTGACCCCAATTTTGGTCCAATTCAATTCTAAACTTCAATTCAACATTCCTAATACTAATTTAGACTAAATCCAAGTCCAATTTGATTGACATTTGGATCCAATTTCACTTTGGACCTTAAAGCCCAAATTTGGACCCATGACCCAAACTTAGCCCAAACTAACCCAATTCAACTCCAATTAACCCCAAATCTTTTCTAAACCTTCCTTAACATCCTCATAAACAAAACACTAACATGATTTGCCCAAGATTTTGACCCAAACCCCACTCAAATTCAACCCAAAATCAAAAAGCCCAATTTTGACCTAAACCCAAATCTAACCCAAATAGGCCCAAACCTCAAAATTAAAACCCAACCAAAGCCAAAACCTCTTTGAAACACTCCCATAAACATTTCTTAACATTTATTTTACATCAATTTCAACCCTAGCCCAACATTGGCCCAAGTTAGCCTAATTTGACCTACATTGGCCCATTTACCAAATGAATCCAAATCCAACCCAATTCAAGCCCAAACTACCCCAAATTTGCTTCAAGTTACTCATGACACATCCATGAGCTAAACCAACAATTATTTGGCCCAACCTTTTACAAAAATTTTCATCCATGAACACATTCATAAACTTAAAAGCCCACTTTCCTTAAACCTTTCTAAAAGCCCATTTCCTTCAAAATTCAAAAGCCCAAATCTATCCTAAAGCCCACATGACATCTCCATTTGTCATCCATTTAATTAAATCCATTACCTAAGTCCTAAAATCACCATCAAATTATTCCAAATCAAGTTTCATACAAATTTCCATCAAAACATCCAAAATTCTTAAAACCCATTTTCATGAAATTGACCCAAGCTTTTCCCAGAGCCAAATGGAGCCAAGGATGAGCCATTCACAAGCCATATGAAGCCATGAAAGTTTGGCATGTGACCATGCCATTAATGGAAAAAGGAGGAGGTCCTTTAACCATCTCCTAAAAGTCATTAACCTTAAGCATGTCTCCCTTAACCAAGATTTAATCCAAATATTCTTGGATAAGGACATCACCACCTCTTGACCGGCTAGCCTAGTCGATCTTCTCGGCCCAAGACCGGCCATGGGGAGGTGAACCCAACCCAAACCAATGGGTTGACCAATTTCGAAGCCAAAATGACCCCCTCCCCATTCCATTTTAATTCAAACACTTTACACATGTCCAAACCCGATTGACTTCACCATTGCCGAAGCCACGACCTCCCCGAGTCGAGATGGTGACCCATGCTGCACGGCCGGCCGCCTGGATCGCCGGAAAACACCACACCCGAGAGCATCATGTGAGCCCGAGCTTGGAATTCTCACCTGCTGAGTTGCCCCATGCCCAATGGCCACCATGGCTGTTCTTCTCCTCACCGAAGCGGCTGATCCCAAGCCACTAACTCCCGCAGGAGGCCTCCGACCAGCTCTATTTAAACTCCACCTCTCTCGGCCATGGGAGGAGCTAAGCACAAACCTTGCCAAAACTGCCGCCAAAATTGTTCCGGACCCTTCTCCACTCTTAGAGCACTTGATCCCCAGGTGAGATCCCCATGCCATTTCTCCTCCGTAAGCTCGATTTCGAGTTGAAATTCCACCCAAAACCGGGACACTTCTCCACGGTGAGCCAATTCCCAAATTGATTGGCTCTACACCTTCACTGGACCGAGGGAAGGTGTCCACCATCAAAAGCCCCATCTCCGGGCCACCCGGTTGCTCCGGCCTCCAAGCTTTGTGATCGGGCTTGGTCGAAATCATATCCGGACAATTCACCGGACCAGGAGACTTCATGCGGAGCTTGCTAGGACCCGATCGAAGGTGCAACAACTCTCGGATTGAAGCCACACTTCTACGAGCCAAGGTATGAGCTAACTCTTCATCCCGGAGCTTCGAAGATTCTCTATTTCAAATGCCTTAGTTCCAATGCATGTTAGCCAGTATAGATGTGTTCGTCTCTTCGAGACGAATCCATAGAGTATAAGAACGTAAAAATCCATTGAGAATCGAGTGAGATCTTAGGGATTTAGTGTGGACGGCTCTCGGGTGAGAACACTTGGGGACGATGAACGGATGCGCGTCCATTCGATACACGCGCGCACGGACGGCCGAGGATTGCGTCGGACCGGGAGACGGTACGAGAACCGCGGGGCCCGGCTGCCGACTCGGGTGGCGGCGTCGAATGGGAGCGCGCCGCGTGGCCTTTCGGAGTCGCCGAGGATGCGCCGGCGCCGCGTGGATAAATAGAAAATTAGGGTATTTTCTTATTTATTTAATTCCCTAAACTTCAAAAATCCATATCTTTGTGTAGAAAAATCACAAAAATAAAATAAAAATACCCTCTTGCTCGAGTGAACGGAGGAGAATAATGTGGAAAAGAAATCATTTAATTTCATTAAGTATTTTATTTTTTATAATTTATTTACTCTCTGCATACATTTAATTCTCCATGCATGTATACAATTCACCATGGCATGAGACCATAGGAGCTTTTGAAGCCTCCGAACTTGGGAACATTCCCTGAATTTTCCAGAGTCGAGGCCATCTCTGTGAAAAGTTATTTATTTTTCAAATGCATGTTGCTGTTTTGAGTATTTTAATTCCAAAAATTAGCATGTTGTGAAATAAATTCTAGAAATATTTAGTGATGTTCCTTATGACCGAGAGAACTCTAGGAAAAATAGGACTTGAGTTAATTCACTCGGATTAACCCTAATTGGCTTAAACACCCAAAATAGGTCTTTAATTAATTAGAGTTAACCAGGCATCAAATTGACTTGAAATCAATTCTCCACTGACCTTTAGGATCAGAGGAATCCACCATAAAAATTTGAGGTCAATTGGACTTGGTTAACCCCACTAATTGGGTTAATTAAGCCACTTAGCCATTTTAAACTTTAAAAATTCATAACTTTTAAAATACTTTTTAAAAATTCACCAAATTGGTTTTGGAGCCTCTCTGATATCAGGGGAACCTAAGAAAATTAAAATTTCAATTTTCTAAAAAAGTTGATTTTTAATAATAGTTTAATATTTTTAATAATTAAAAAATAATAAAAATCACAAAAATAATAAAATTCACCAAAATGTCACATTTTGAATTTTAATCACTTAGGAACAAATCCCACATTTTTCCTAGGTCTATTTAGTGAGATATTGAATTTTAAAGCCCTAGGGTAATTTTAAAATTAAAAAAAATGTATTTTCTAGCATTTTCACTAAAATAATTATTATAAATCATAGAAAAATCAGAAAATTGCCAAATTTGATTCTCTGGTTTCCTTGATATCAGAGAGATTTTTGAAAAATATAAAATTCATTTTTCAACATTTATTTTATTTTTAAATTAATGAACACTCCAAAACCCAAAATAATTATAATAAAAATAATATAATTCAAAAAATCACCAAAATTGGTCCAAGTGCTTCTCTGGTCATTAGGAATGTCCCCTAATTTTCTTAAGGACAGAAACTTTCTTTTGGTCATGTTATCAAATTTTCCTTGAAAATCTCTATTTTCCACCAAAAATAATTATATAAATAAATTAAATACAAAAAAAATCACATTTTCTCCTCTCATGTCTTTATTGACATATGAGTGAAGTTACATAAAAATTTCAAATTCATTTAAGTTTAATTTAGTGAGTTATGAAATTATTAAGCTTAAAGGGTAAAATAGTAATTAAAATCTTTAATCCTTAATTAAAACTTTAGGTTTAATAAAAATTAACAAGTAAAATATTTGATCCTAATCTGATTTGGATGATTGAAATTTAAATAATTAAAGGGTAGAAACTCATTAAACAATTTCAAAATGATTAAACTTTAATTAAATAATGGATTAAATTTGGAAGAATAATAAAATTGGAATCATTAAAATAAGGGATATTTATTAGGAAGAGATTTATTCTTTAATTTAAAAATCCATAAATTAATCATCTCATTAATATTCAACTCTTAATTAAAATGATAATTCAAATTCAAAATATTAAAAGACTTAATCATTAAACTAAAGTCAAATTATTAAACTCTTTCAAAAATTTCAATTAAAATTAAAAATAAAGTAAATTAAAGATAAATAATTAAAATTAAATTAAATTAAATTAAACAATTAAATTAAATTAAATTAAATTAAACAATTAAATTAAATTAAATTAAATTAAATTAAATTAAATAATTAAAATTAAATTAAATTAAATTAAACAATTAAATTAAATTAAATTAAGTAATTAAATTAGATTAAATCAAATCAAATTAATTAAATACCAAATCAAATTAAATTGAACTATGTTAAATTAAATCAAACTCAATTAAATTAAATTAAATTAAATATAAAACAACTTGAACACTATTCCAAATTTAAACCCTTTAACTTAAATCAAATCATTTGAATACTAAATTTACCCTTGAAAGCTTTAGTTATTATAGCTCCTAAATAAAACATTAAATGAAATGTTACTTCACTTATAGGATATTCAAATGTCCTAGTTCACTGAGCAAGGTAACAATAAAACTTGAAATTCTTGGACGATTAATTCATTTGTATAATTAAATTCATTTGGACTTAAAACAATCCTAGAAATATTGAAAAGATGTTTAAGATTCTTCTTAAGCACTTCCTCAATATGATAGGATATTTATAAGAACAATTGGACTTAATTGTTCTTTGATGAAGAAAATCGTCTTTAAACCAAAACACAAAGAACCTAGACGTCATAGGAGTTGACTAGCTATAGGATTAGGAATTTGGTAGAAAACCATAACCTTTCCCTTAGCTTTACCTAGGAACTTGCTTAAATATTCTAATTGAGTTTTAAGTGCAGCTTGGAATGACGGGAAGACCCTCCGGTACGCTTTTATTTTATTTTATTGCAATTTACTTTCTTGCAATTTACTTTATTGCTGATTGCGTTTATTTTTTTCTTGCATGATAAAACAATCATTGCATGAAAACCCACACCTTTAGGATAGCCCCTAAAACCGAAACCAAAATTAAGTTAAAAGTCATTGCAAGATAAAATTCACCGCCACAACATTTCAAAATATAAAACAACTCAAAATTTAATCACAAACGAACACAAAATTACAATTACAACTAAATTAAAACGTCTCGTTGGATGATCGGGAATACCTCGGATGATGTAACCTACGTGTTGCTAACGGGATTTCCCACGGTCTAAATGAAAGTGTGGAACTCATTCAGTTGAGTTTAGCAAATTCATCCGGACTAAGTGAATCCGATAAAAATAATGATGCGGAAGGATGGAACCGTGGGATCTTAACCGGTGTCGTTATAATCAACTTTAAGATTTGTTTTAAATAAAACATAAAAAACACCTGGAAATTAAGATTTTCTCTAAACCAAAACACTTTTCTCAACTCCCGATTTATGATTTCTAAAACTAAACCTCGTAACAACAAGGAGCTCGGAGCATGGTGCGGCGACGACCATCGTCATCGGCAAAACTCGAGTCTACTTCAGCAAAACTTTCCTAGAATTAAAATAACCAAGCCATAGGACTTCGAGGTAGCTTGCACTAGTGCAACATAAATCCTCAACTCCTCGTTAGGCATTTGCATTGCAAATTAAGCCCTAACCGGTCTTAGGATTCCGAGGTAGTCGTCCGATACGACAATAAACCCTCACATCTTCTGAAGCTATTTGTTTGATTTTATCATACAAATATAAGCCCTAATTAATTGAAATTGGCAAGATCGAAATATCAAATAAACATTAGGACTTTCCTAAATTCAAGACAAACAATAAGACGATCGGGAAATTATCGAAGTTCACTTCGAATCGGTGATTTCTCCTACCTCTCTTCCTTTGGATTCACAAAACAAAATGTTCCAAAATTTGATCCATTCCCTATTGAAATTCCAAAATTCAATCTTTGAAAACCTTAAACTTTGAAATTCTTGAGAGCGGAATTATTGATTATTATCGAGAGTTTTCTTAGGTGATTCCCGTCACTTAAGATGTAATTAACTATAGGGGCTTGCCCTTATAGGGAATTTTAAAGAACCCGAGTAATATAAACCCTGTTTGATACTTTCATATTAAGCGAGGGAATTTGTCGGCTTATAAAATTGGTTCGCAAACCAAACGGATGTCACAAAACTTCTAGTTTATTTGATCGAGCCCCACCATCAAGCGAGTGTGTCTATCCTTAGGGATAGATATACGGTTTGTGGTGCGGTGCTCGTTTATATAAACTATTTGGGGATGTGAGATCGGTTTAATCTCATATCTTAAAACTTTCAAATTTAAAAATTATTTTCAAAATCAAATACTACTTTCTAAATTATATATATTTAAATTAAATTTAAAATAAAAATTCGCCGCACAACTTCTGTTAGGCGACCACTTTTCAAAATAAAACACACAACCCAAAAAAAAAAAAATAATGCCGACACAGCCTATCATACTTTTTAAGGAAAGCATCTCTCAAATATGTAAATATGACCCACCAAGTTATGACATGGGATTTTGTAGGCTTGTGATGAACCTATCTATAGGCTTTTACTTTTTCCTATAAATTATAAATTTTTAGTTCAAAGATACTAAAGTTTCAGGTGGAGGAACGAGAAGACTTGACAGGTATGCTTTTATAAGTTTATAGTACCTTCTTTTCTGTACTTCTTTCAATTTACTGTTCATTTTTACAAGTTTGCATGTTAAACAAAAATTTTACCTTGCATGAAAACCAAAAGATTTAGGATAGCCACAAAACTGAAACCAAAACTAAAATTAAAATTAAAACGAAACAAGATAAAATTCACTGCCACAATAGTCAAAATATAAGACAACTCAAATTTAATCACAAAAAAAAAATATCACAAGTGAAATTAAATTAAAACATATCTATCGGATGATTGAGAAAACCTCAGAGGATGCAACCTTGTCGGCATGTTTTAGGTTGTGTGTTTTTTTTTTTTTTGAAAAGGGGGTCGCCTAACAGAAATTGAAAATAATTTTAAATAAATAATTTTGAAAAGTAGTATTTGATTTTGAAAATAATTTTAAATTTGAAGGTTTTAAGATATGAGATTAAACCGATCTCACATCCCAAATAGTTTATATAAACGAGCGCCGCACCACAAACCGTGTATCTATCCCTAAGGATAGACACACTGCTTGACGGTGGGGCTCGATTAAATAAACTAGAAGATTTGTGACATCCGTTTGGTCTGCGAACTAATTTTATAAGCCGACAAATTCCTTTGCTTAATATAAATGAATTAAGCAGGGTTTATATTACCTGGGTTCTTTAAAATTCCCTATAAGGGCAAGCCCCTATAGTTAATTACATCTTAAGTGACGGGAATCACCTAAGAAAACTCTCGATAATAATCAATAATTCTGCTCTCAAGAATTTCAAAGTTTAAGTTTCAAAGGATTGAAGTTTGGAATTTCAATAGGGAATGAATCAAATTTGGAACATTTTGTTTTGGGAATTAAAAGGAAGAAAAGTAGGAGAAATTACAGATTCGAAGTGAACTTCGGTAATCTCCCGACTATCCTATTGTTTGGCTTGAATTTAGAAAAGTCCTAATATTTATTTAAATATTTTGATCTTGCCAATTTTAATTAATTAGGGCTTATATTTGTATGATAAAATCAAACAAATAGCCTCGAAGATGTGAGGGTTTATTGTTGTACCAGACGACTACCTCGGAATCCTAAGACCGGTTAAGGCTTAATTTGCAATACAAATGCCTAACGAAGAGTTGAGGATTTATGTTGCACTAGGCAAACTACCTCGAAGTCCTATGGCTTGGTTATTTAATTCTAACACAGTTTTGCTGATGACGATGGCCGTGCTGCCCACCATGCTCCGAGCTCCTTGTCGTTGCAGAGGTTTAGTTTTAGAAGTCATAAATCAGGGGATGAGAAGAGTGTTTTGGTTTAGAGAAAATCTTAATTTCCAAGTGTTTTTTTTTATGTTTTAATTAAAACAAATCTTAAAGTTGATTATAACGACACCGGTTAAGATCCCACGGTTCCATCCTTCCGGCATCATTATTTTTATCGGATTCACTTAGTCCAGATGAATTTGCTAAACTCAACTCGAATGAGTTCCACACTTTCATTTAGACCGTGGGAAATCCCGTTAGCAACACGTAGGTTACATCATCCGAGGTATTCCCGATCATCCAACGAGACGTTTTAATTTAGTTGTAATTGTAGTTTTGTGTTACGTTTGTGATTAAATTTTGAGTTGTTTTATATTTTGGAATGTTGTGGCGGTGAATTTTATCTTGCAATGACTTTTAATTTAGTTTTGGTTTCGGTTTTAGGAACTATCCTAAAGGTGTGGGTTTTCATGCAACGATTGTTTATCATACAAGAAAAGTAAGTGCGATGCGATTAATGAAATTGCAATAATGTAAATTGCAAGAAAGTAAATTGCAATAGAATAAAAGCGTACCTGGAGGGTCTTCCCGTCATCCCAAGCTGCACTTAAAACACAATTAGAATATTTAAGCAAGTTCCTAGGTAAAGCTAAGGGAAGGGTTATGGTTTTCTACCAAATTCCTAATCCTATAGCTAGTCATCTCCTATGACGTCTAGGTTCTTTGTGTTTTGGTTTGAGGACGATTTTCTTCATCAAAGAACAATTAAGTCCAATTGTTCTTATAAATGTCCTATCATATTGAGGAAGTGCTTAAGAATAATCTTAAACATCTTTTCAATATTTCTAGGATTGTTTTGAGTCCAAATGGATTTAATCATACAAATGAATTAATCGTCCGAGGTTTAGTTAAGTTTTGTTGTTATCTTACTCAGTGAACTAGGACATTTGAATATCCTATAAATGAAGTGACATTTCATTTAATGTTCTGTTTAGGAGTTATGATAACTAAAGCTTTTGAGGGTAAATTGGTATTCAAATGGTTTGTAATTTAGTTTAATTTACATTAATGGGTTTAAATTTGGAATAGTGTTCAAGTTGCTTTATATTTAATTTCTTTCTGTTTTAGGTGATGTTATTTAATTCAATTTAATTTAATTTAATTGAGTTTTAATTTTAATTTAATTTAATTTAATTCAATTTAGTTTGGTTTGATGTTACATTAAATTAATTTGATTTGATTTAATTTTTAATTTAATTTGATTTAATTTAATTTAATTTAATTTAATTTTATTTTATTTTATTTTTTTAATTTAATTTAACTTTTAATTTCAATTTAATTTAATTTAATTTAATTTAATTTAATTTAATTTACTTAATTTAATTTAATTTTTAATTTAATTTTATCTTTAATTTAATTGAAATTTTTTTTAAAGAGTTTAATAATTTAATTTTAGTTTAATGATTAAGTCTTTTAATATTTTGAATTTGAGTTATCATTTTAATTAAGAATTGAATATTAATGAGATAATTAATTTAGGGATTTAAATTAAAGAATAAATCTCTTCCTAATAATATCCCTATTTTAATAATTCTAATTTTCTTATTCTTCCAAATTTAATCAATTATTTAATTAAAGTTTAATCATTTTAAATTGCCTAATGGGTTTCTACTCTTTAATTATTTAAATTTCAATCATCCAAATCAAATTAGGATCAAAGATTGTACTTGCTAATTTTTTATTAAACCTAAAGTTTTAATTAAGGATTAAGATTTTTAATTACCATTTTACCCTTTAAGCTTAATAATTTCATAACTCACTAAATTGAATTCAAATGAACTTGAAATTTTTATGTGACTTCACTCATATGTCAATAAAGACATGAGAGGAGAAAATGTGATTTTTCTGTATTTAATTTATTTATATAATTATTTTTGGTAGAAAATAAAGATTTCCAAGGAAAATTTAATAACATGACCAAGGGAAAGTTTCTGTCCTTAAGAAAATTAGGGGACATTCTAATGATCAGGGAACCACTTGGACCAATTTTGGTGATTTTTTGAATTATATTATTTTTATTATAATTATTTTAAGTTTTGGAGTGTTAATTAATTTAAAAATAAAATAAATGTTGAAAAATGAATTTTATATTTTTCAAAAATCTCTCTGATATCAAAAAAATCAGAGAATCAAATTTTACAATTTTCTGATTTTTCTATGATTTATTATAATTATTTTAGTGAAAATGCTAGAAAATACATTTTTTTTAATTTTAAAATTACCCTAGGGCTTTAAAATTTAATATCTCATAAAATATACCTAAGAAAAATATGGGGTCTATTCCTAAGTGATTAAAATTCAAAATTTGACATTTTGGTGAATTTTATTATTTTTGTGATTTTTATTATTTTTTAATTATTAAAAATATTAAAATAATATTAAAAATCAACTTTTTTAGAAAATTGGAATTTTAATTTTCTTAAATTCTCCTAATATCAGAGAGGCTCCAAAACCAATTTGGTGAATTTTTGAAAGGTATTTTGAAAGTTATGAATTTTTTAAGTTTAAAATGACTAAGTGGCTTAATCAACCCAATTAATGGGGCTAACCAGGTCCAATTGACTTCAAATTTTTATAGTGGGTTCCTCTGATCCTAAAGGTCAGTGGAGAATTGATTTGAAGTCAATTTGATGTATAGTTAGCTCTAATTAATTAGAGATCCATTTTGGGTGTTTAAGCCAATTAGGGTTGTTTTAAATGAACTAACTCAAAACCTATTTTTCCTAGGGTTCTCTAGTTATAAGGAACATCATCAAATTTTCCTAGAATTTATTTCACAACATGCTATTTATTGGAATTAAAATACTCGTAACGAGTAACATGAATTTGAAAAATCAATAACTCTTCATAGGGATGGCCTCGACTTTGGAAAATTCAGGGAATGTTCCCAAATTCAGAGGCTTCAAAAGCCCTATGGTCTCATGCCATGGTGAATTGTATACATGCATGGAGAATTAAAAGTATGCAGAGAGTAAATAAATTATAAAAAATAAAATACTTGATGAAATTGAATGATTTCTTTTCCACATTATTCTCCTCTGTTCACTGAGCAAGAGGGTATTTTTATTTTATTTTTCTGATTTTTCTACACAGAGTTATGAATTTTTGAAGTTTAGGGAATTAAATAAATCAAAAAATACCCTAATTTTCTATTTATCCACGCGGCGCCGCGTCAACCTCGGCAGCTCCGAAACGCCGCGTGGCGCGCTCCCATTCGACGCCGCCATCTGACTCAGCGCTCCCGGGGCCCGCTGTATCATTCCGTCTTCTGATCCGACACGATCCTGGCCGTTCGTCCGCGCGTGTATTAAATGAACGGCATCCGTTCATCGTCCCCAAGTGTCCTCACCCGAGAGCCGTCCACACTAAATCCCTAATATCTCACTCGATACTCAATGGATTTTCATGTTCTTATGCTCTATGGATTTGTCTTGAAGAGACGAACACATCTATACGGCTATCATGCATTGAAATTAAAGCATTTGAAATGGAGAATCTCCAGAAGCTCGGGATGAAGAATTAGCTCATACCTTTACTCAGAGAAGTGTGGCTTTGATCTGAGAGTTGTTGCACCTTTGATTGGATCCCAGCAAG
This sequence comes from Papilionanthe hookeriana x Papilionanthe teres, assembly GCA_022702705.1. NCBI lineage: Eukaryota > Viridiplantae > Streptophyta > Magnoliopsida > Asparagales > Orchidaceae > Papilionanthe > Papilionanthe hookeriana x Papilionanthe teres. The sequence goes on along the minus strand of CM040431.1, from coordinate 16,456,700 downwards.
CTCCAGATGAAGTCTCCTGGTCTGGTGAATTGTCTAGGTGTAATTTCGACCACAGCCGATCACAAAGCTTGGAGGTCGGAGCAACCGGGTGGCCCGGAGATGGGGCTTTTGCTGGTGGACACCTTCCCTTGGTCCAGTGAAGGTGTAGAACCAATCAATTTGGGGATTGGCTCACTGTGGAGAAGTGTCCTGGTTTTGGGTGGAATTTCAGTCGAGAAATTGGATTTTATCAGTGGGGATTAGGGCAAATTGACACCTGGGATCAAGCTGCTCCGAGGGTGGAGAAGGGTTTGGAACAATTTTGGCGCAGTTTTGGCAAGGTTTGTGCAACTCTCCTCTCTTGGCCGTGAGGGGTGGAGTTTAAATAGGAGAGGGTGGAGGGCCTCCCAGGGATGGCCAAGGGTTGGGATCAGCTGCTCTGGTCATGGGAAGAACACCTCCAATGGCCACTGGGGATGGGGCAGCTCAGCAGGTGAGAATTCCAAGTTGGGCTCACATGTGAGCTCTCGGCCATGGTGTTTTCTGGCGGCTTGGTGGCTTGCCGGCCAAGCATTGGTCACCATCTTGTTCAGGTGGGTCAGGGCTGGGGTTTGGTGCATTCAATTGAGGTTTGACATGTGTAAAGGGTTTGATTTAGATGGAATGGGGGAGGAGCTAATTTTGAGTCTAAATGGGTCAACCCACCCATTTGGGCTTGGTGCACCCCTCAAGGTGGCTTTGGATGCTGTGGGGGATCAAAGGGATCAGCTGGTTTGGCATGGAGAAGTCTCCATCCAAATATATTTGGATTAAATTTAAGTTTAGGTGAAACATGATTAAGGCTAATGAGCTTTAGGGATTAAGGAAAGCCCTCCCTCTTCTTACCCAATATGGCATGGTGGAGTGTCCAAAGCTCTCATGGCTCACATGTGGCTCATGCATGGCTTCATGGCTCACCTTTGGCTTGGCAAAAAGTTTTGTCAATTTCATGAAAATGGATTTTAGGAATTTTTGGTAATTTGATGGAAATTTGTATGAAACTTGATTTGGAATTATTTGATGATGAATTTAGGACTTAGGTAATGGCTTTAATTAAGTGGATGGCAAATGGAGATGTCATGTGGGCTTTAGGGTAGATTTTGGGCCTTTTGAAATGGTTTTAGATGGGCTTTTAAGATGGTTTAGGAAAGTGGGCTTTTGGATTTTAAAATGGATTTTGGGATGAAATTTTGTAAAGAGGTTGGGCTAAATAATTGTTGGGTTTAGCTCATGGATGTATTATGAGTGACTTGAAGCAAATTGGGAGTGATTTGGGTTTGAATTGGGTTGAATTTGGGCTCTTTTGGTGAATGGGCCAATATAGGTCCAAGTGGGCCAAGTTGGGCCAATGTTGGGCTAGGGTTGAAATTGATGTAAAATCAATGTTGAGAAATGTTTATGGGAGTGTTTCAAAGAGGTTTTACCTTTGGTTGGGCTTTGATTTTGGGGTTTGGGCCCATTTGGGTTAGGTTTGAGTTTAGGTCAAAATTGGGCCTTTTAGCTTTGGGTTGAATTTGATTGGGGTTTGGGTCTAAATGTTGGGCAAATCATGTTAGTGTTTTGTTTGTGGGAATTCTAAGGAAGTTTTAGAAAAGGTTTGGGGTTAATTGGAGTTGAATTGGGTGAGTTTGGGTTAGGTTTGGGTCATGGGTCCAAATTGGGCTTTAAGGCCAAAAGTGAAATTGGATCCAAATGTCAATCAAATTGGGCTTGGATTTAGTCTAGATTGGTGTTGGGAATGTTGAATTGAAGTTTAGAACTGAATTGGACCAGAATTTGGGTCAATTGGGTAGGTTTGGTTTGATATTGGGTTCACTTTGGGTTAAAATGGGTCAAATTGGGGGTTTTGACAAAAGTAGGGTAAATTGACAAAATTGGCCCATGGTGTAGTTGAAAAAAATGAAATTGGGAATATTTGGGATTTTCTGGAATTTTCTGGGAATTTTCTGAATTTTTGGATTTTTTGGCCAAGGGGGGTATTTTGGGTATTTGGAGGGTATTGGGAGGTTTTCTTGGAATTTTTGGTATTTTTGGGTATGGATGATCAATTTGAGTAATGTGGAAATATTTAAGATCAATTTTGAGGAATTTTGGGTGATTTAGGAAATTTTGAAAAATTTGGGTAATTTCAAGGGTTTTGGGTAGGCTAGGCGGGTGTAGGGTCCCGGGGGTCAAAAATTGAAGATTTGGGAAATTGAAGATTTGGGAAATTGAAGATTGGGTGGATGTAAGTGGAGTGAAATCATTTTGGTTGATCCATGAAGCCATATCAAGCCCACATGAGCCATGAAGGGACCCATTTGAGGCATTCACTATGTTGTTCCTAACCTCTTAGCCAAGGGCTTAGGGGTTAAGGACCATCCATGTGAATCACCTACATGAGTCAGGAGGTCAAGTTAGGTATGGGTATGTGAAAATGTAGTGTATAGGTGTAGTGTGTGTGTAAGTCAGCCCTTCACCAGACCAGGCCACCTGTGGGCAGTCCTAAGGCCAAAGAGTCCTATAGGAACTCATCCTTAAACTTCCACATTTGATTTCAACCCTCTAGGTGATTAGAGGTCTATATTCAAGTTTGTGGAGTTTGCAGGGAGTTAAGAAGTGGTTTGAATTTCTAAAAGGTGGGTCCCAATTCTAGTCCTCTAAGATAGTCAAAGGAAAAGCCTAAGGCTAGATCCTAAGTACTAAAGAGAAGAAGAGAAGACCTCATCAAAAATGAGGTCAACAAACCTACGACTGCTAACGAGATTTCTCATGGTCTAAATGAAAGTATGGAACTCATTTAGTTGAGGTTAGTAAATTCATTTGGACTAAGTGAATCCAAAGAAAATAGTGGTGCCGGAATGAGGAAAATGTGGGATCCTTACCGGTGTAGCTATAATAAACTTTAATATTCCCCTAATAAGATATTAAGACATCTCAACTTAAATAATTCCAAAACACGATACTTCTCTTTTCTCTTCAATTGATACTTCTTTAAATTGAACCTACTACGACGAGGAGCTTGGAGCATGCATAGTGGGCAACACGACCATCTTCAGCAGTAAAACTCCTTAAAATTAAAAAACAAGCCATAGGACTTCGAGGTTGCTTTCCTAGCGTAGCATAAATCCTCACATTATCTCTTTAGGCCTTTGCATTTCATGCCATATAAGCCCTAACTTGTCTTAGGTTCTGAGGTTGTCATCCAGTATGACATAAATTCTCATATATTCCAGGCTATTCACATGATTGGTATCAAGTGAATGTAAGCCCAAATAATAAAATTGGCAAGTTTGAACATTATATAATTATCTCAAAATCTAAGTCAAATCATAGATTAGTCAGGAAGGTACCAAGATTCCTCTTGAATCCATGTCCTTGCCCTAGCTTTTTGTTCCTTTGGATTCCCATGATAAATGTTCCAAAATTTGAGCCACTCATCTATTGAATTTCCCATTATCATATTTTCTTGAAGAACCCTACCTTTTGCAAGTTGTGAATACAATATTTCCTGATTTTTATCAAGAGTTTTCTTAGGATACTTAAGTTATCTAATATGTAATTAACTATAGGGGCTTGCCCTTATAGGAAACGTAAAGACCCCATATTAATATAAACCCTATCTAATTCATTCATATTAGATAGGGGAAATTGTCAGTCAACATGAATGGTTCGCAGGCCAAATGAATGTCATGAATTCTTTAGTTTATTTAATCAAGCCTCACCACCAAGAAATGTATTTATTCTTCGGGATAGATATATGTCTTGTGGTGAAGTGCTTGGTTGTTTAAACTATTGATTATATGGAATCAGTTTGATTTCATATTTTAAAATTAAAATGATATTTACTTAATATATATATATATATGTATATGTATATGTATATATATATATATATATATATACATAAATTAAAACCCCAAAGACATTTTGGCGATTGGCATGATGGAAATCAAACTTTCATTGTATAGCAAAAGCAATCTCCTTATAATCCTCTCCAAGAACAATTTAAAAAGAAAAGAAAAATTTTTCACACTCTCTCTTTTTCTCTCTCTCCTTGTCACCCCATTCAGGGCTCTCGCCCAAGCCTTCTTCTTCTCCTCCAAGCCTTCTTCTCCTCTTCCAATTAGTTCAAGAGTTTAAGAGGGTTTTAAAAAAAATTCCTAGCCTTATTTATAATTTCCCAAGTGGTGCTTAAGTGTCTCTTCAAAAGTGTCCATATTCAATGAATCCTCTAAAGGGTGCCTCAAGTGCCTCTTCAACAGTCTTTAAAAATTTCCTTCTAACCGCCTCAAATCCATCTTCCATTTTATCATTTTCAATGAATTCACCAAGAGAAAAGTGAAGCACCACTTAAAAAATTGTCCAAATCTGATGTATATTCGAGAAGGTATGTTGAAAATCATCACCGGCTCTTAAGCGTCGGTTTTGGGCGCTTAAGCGTCTCCTCTCTATCTGGTGGCGCCTAAGCACCATATATGGGCACTTAAGCACCGATCACAAGCACTTAAGTGCCCGATTTTGACCCTCAATGCTCCGGTGTGCACCAGTTCGACCGTTTGCCCTATTTTGATACATTTTTGTTCCTTTTTCTCCAATCACTCCAAATTCTTCAATTTGATGTACCTACAACCAAAAACATAAGAAAACATACCTTTAAAGTGCAATATCATTAGAAAATATAACATAAAAAATAGTACATTTTTAGGCGCATCAGGAAGACTCTACTAAAATCCTTCCAGAGCTTCTTCAAAAAATCCTAAGTGCATTCTACGGTTCTCCAGCCATTTCCCCCATTGCCTGAGGCCAACTTCTCCACTTAAAAATCACCCAAAACATGACACTATTCTGTCATATCATACACCTCCACTAAACTTCAAATTGATTCACCTCTGAGCTTCCCCTGTCCAAACGAAGAAGATCCTCATTTAAATCCCCATCTCTAGACCTCCATGCACCTGAGTTTGATCAAGGTTGTGCCACCTATTGAAGGAGTTCTTACACAACCTCAACATTAGCTCAAATTGACACTTGGAGGAGTTTCACGAGGTCATAATGAATGTGCAGAACCATCCCGATCGAGGCCACACCTCTTGGGCTCAGGTATAGACCTCTCCCCCTCAAATCGAGCTTGGTTTGAGCCTTTGTGAAGAAAAAAGTTTAATTATACGCTTGATTAACCATACAGATGTGTTTCTCTAGACTAGATGAAGGTGTAGGAACAAACTCCATGTGAATTAGTTGAGTGTAAAGTGAGATATTAGGGCTAGACGGTGTGATGTTCTCAGTTCACACCAGTTGGGGATGAAGAAGGAGGACCATCTGATCATGTGTGTATCAGATGGATGGTGCTGATGAAGCCGAATGATGGAACAAGACATAAAACGTGGGTCTAGTCAGTGCTGACGCGGAAGGCGACGTTGAATGGGAGTGCGCCGCGTGGTCTATACTGAGCTGCCGAGGATAAGTTAGCGCTGAGCTGGTTAAATAAAAAAATTACCGATTTGTTATTTAAATTAATTCAGAAACGTAGAAAAATTATAACTTGATGTAAAAAATTCATAAAAATAAAATAAAAATACTGTTATGCTCAGTGAATATAGAGGAATATTATGAACCAAAATAAAAAATATTTATCTTATAATTTATTTATAAATAACTAAATACTCCAGAACTTATTTTAATTAAAAATAATTAAATATTAATAAAAATGTATAATTTGGAGGGGTTGTTTCTATTTGAGCTAGGGTATCTTCCCTAATTTTTCTAGGGCCAGAAGATATCTCCATGGACAAAAGCCATAATTTTCATAATATTTGGCATATTTTCACTTTAAAATAATTATAAAAATTACAAACAGAGGTTAGAATGCTATAAGAGTTGGTCTTGGAAGTTCACCGTGGTTAGATAAACTTAGAAAAAATGAAAATCAAAACTTAAAATACAAGATGTATTTTTCTAATTAAAAATTTTGAAATACGCTAAAAAAGAGAAAAACATAAAATAATTCAAATAATTGCCAAATTGGGCCAAGTTGAAGCTTACCAATTCATAAGGATCCTTTAAAAACCTTAAGGGCATAAAAAATATTTTTGATATAAAAATAAATTTTCAAAGTAAATAAGAATTTTTGCTAAAAATAATTATATAAATTAAAAGAAAAATAAAAAAATATATAAAAAGAGATTTGGAGTGATCCTTATGACTATGGACACTAAAAATGAATAATAAAATAAAATCATATTTTAAGTAAAGGGTTCATTTTTTAGCTTTTTTCTAAATTTTAAAATAATTAAAAATGTAAAAAATCTTAAAAATATAAAAATGTACCAAAATGTCACAAATTGTTTCCTGACCACTTGGGAACACTTAGGATATTTTTCCTAATTTTCTAAATATAGTTATGTATTTTAAATGCCTAAATTGTAATTTCCCCTAATTGGACACTAAAATAATTCTAAAAATTAAAATAAAAATCACAAAAATATAAAGTTTCTTTCTTCGAGTTCTTTGAACTCAGAGGGGATAAAAAGCCATTATCAAGATTAGAATATATTTTCTATTTAAATAACCCATAAAATCAACATATAATTATAATAATTAAAATATAGTTTTAAAAAAATGAAAGTCATTCCTAGAGGTCCCTTGACCTAGTTGAACCTCCTAAAAATTTCAAAGTGGGGTAACATGATATAAATTCTTATATGATATTTTATTTGACTCGTGAGTGGGGTAACATAAAAATTTCTATATGATATTCCTATAATTATACAAATTAAAAATAAAAAATATATAAATTCCTATATGATATTTTATTTGACCCATGAGTGGGGTAACATAAAAATTTCAAAGTAAATGAGTTAAATTTAAGGAATTATGAAGTGGAAAATTCATTTAAGGTAAAATGATAATTATGAAATTTGAACCTTTAATCAATATTTAGGTCAGACTAATGGGGTAAATGGGTAATGTTGATCTTAATTAGTTTTTTTTTTTATGATTGAAACATGAGAGGTTAAGAGGTAGAAACCAACTCACCACTTTTCCATAACAAGGTAAAATTGTAATTTTCTAATTTATTATGACTCGAAAAATAATTAAATTCAAATCATCCTGAAATGAGGGGTTTGATTTAATAGGATTATAATTTATTAATTCAAAACCCTAGTCAAGATTGAATGATAATAGAATCTTTTAATATGAATCATATTCAGCTCACCTAATATTCCCGAAATTATAAACTTACCCATAAAAGTTTAAAGGCTTGGTAGTGAACCAGGTTTAATCTGAATTGACTTAATGAGATTTATAAAAAGGAAACATAATTGATTGTAAACACTTTTAAAACACTACCAGCTCGGTTTAAATCAAAAGAGTGGAAAACCTTTAATTAATTCCACATGCCCTTATGGGCATCCACCCACATAATTCTTAAATAAAATGTCAAATGAAAGTCTTGCTACCCCACTCATAGGAATAATTAAAATACCAAGCTTCATTGAGCACAGATCTGAAATATTGCCATAAATCTCAATTTGGTTGTGGATGAATGATTTATCAACATAAAAAGTTCAAAAGAACTCAAAATGATTTAGAATATTTTTTTAAAATGTTGTTTAGGGTTATACCCCGAGCACTTTTATGATCTTTTGGATGTTTTTAAGGTCAATTAAAGTTATTATACTTTGATGAAGAAAATCATCCTTGAAACCTTCTATGGATCCACCAAGTTATGGCTCAAAGTTCCCTTTGAAATTTAACTCGTTTAAGCCGCACTATCGCTTAGCTTATCGACGGAAACTTTTGCTCCTCGCTCTTTTGATATATATATATATATATATATATATATATATATATATATATATATATATATATATATACATGCTATTAATACTAACATTTCAGCAGATGCACGAGAAGATGTTAGATACACGTTTACATTTTTTGTATCGCGATTTCATTTAAGCTTGCTTTACTGCATTTTCTTACCTGCATATATTTATTTTACTTACAAAACTAAAAAAAAATCTGCATGCCAAACCATAACAAAAACCAAAAATAGAACAACACACTTTTAAAATTATAACTACATTTTGAAAAATAAAAAAATAACATAATACACCCATTTTGGACTCCTAGAATCCCTCGTTTGGCAAATTACAACTGTTTACGAGATTTTCCAGGTCTGGATAAGCTTAACAACTTATTTAAACTAAGTAGATCCAAGAGAAAATAGTGGTGCAAGAATGAGGAAACTGTGAGATCCTAACCTTTGTCACTTTTATAAAATTAAAATTCCCCAAATTAGACATTTAAACATCAACAAAACAACAAAACCAAACATTAAAACATATATGGTAAAACCTCTTGAACCTTAGACTTTACGACTGCTACTTCAGCAAGGAGCTTAGAGCAAACATCATAGATAGCATGACGAAGATCTGCAGGAGAATATATTTGAGAGAGAAAATGAGACTACAATAGCAAAATCTCTCCTTAAAATTAAACAACAAGTCATAGAACTTCAAGGTAGTTGTCTAGCATGATAATAATCCTCTACTCATCCTTAGGATTTTGTGTAACAATGTTATACAATATAAGCCTTAACTCATCTTAAGATTTCGAGGTCGTCATCCCATATAATGTAAGTCCTCCTATCTTCCAGGCTATTTGTATAACTGGTTTCATGCAAATATAAGTCATCAATAATAAAATTGGTAGGATGAAACATCAATAATAATCTCTTCGAAATTAAAGCCAAACCATAGGATAGTTTTGGAGTCACCGCGGTTCTCCTCAGGATCCATGACATCCCATAGCTTTCACTTCTTTGATTCTGAAAATAAATGTTCCTATTTATACCATTCCCATTTAAAATTTTTCATGTCCAACCTTGAAAACCTTGAAACTTTGAAATTCATGAAGACAATGCATCTGATTATCATTGAGAGTTCTCTTAAGTGACTCTGATCATTTAAGGGGTAATTAACTATAGAGGCATGACCTAATAGGGAACTTTAAGAACCCAGGATAATACAAAATCTATCTAATATTTCAAATTAGATAGAATAACTTGTCGGTCAACATAAATGCTTCACAGAACAAATGAATGTCATAGATCCTTTAGTTTATTTAATTAAGCATCATCATCAAGTAATATGTCTATTCTTCGGGGTAAATGTATGCTTGCAATGTTGTGTTTTTTTTATTTAAAACATCGCATGTATGAGATCAGTTTAATTTCATATTTTTCAAAACAAAATATATTTTTCCCAAAGATGAATAAAAGATAAATAATTTGGAAAGACAAAAAATAGCGGAAAATAAATTATATTTTTCTTTATGATATATGAGGCTCACACCTCTGTGATTTCGATAATGTGGCGATTAGTGTTTTCATTAGACTTTATCCTATGTGATTGCTGTCAATAGGGATAGAAATTCCTCCTTATGTCTATTTATAGGTCAAAAGAATGTTATAATCCATGAATCCTCCATCCCCATGGCATGTCAAATTTGTTCTGATCCTCTTTCTAGGTTGTAAAACATGGATAAAATATGGCTATTGTTACTCAAATTTTATGGTTAATCATTTCATTCTTCTGCGTTGCAAGTAGGAGTCACAAATCAGAAACTATGTTAACAGCATAATTGATCAATGCCAGTCACCAAGTTAGAAATTATTGCTCGCTAAATTAGAAAGTGTCGGTCACCAGAATAGGAATCTCGTTGTCCGCTTTAATATATATATATATATATATATATATATATATATATATATATATATATTAAACCAAACAAACCATTAATGCTTTCATGAAAAAGTTGAGAACGTTCAAAGTCTCATTGCATGCCAAAAGTCTCATCCAAGGGGTCATAAATGTGCCTCTCGGAAAAAATTCAGCAAAGTCTTGCTTTACTCTTTTTCTTAAGAGAGGGTGAAGTACAAGGCCCTTGATAAAATCCCGAAGGCTAGTTCTTCCGGTGGATCTGGGGATCTTTTCATGTCCTCATAAATATTCATTGCATCAGCTGGCCAACCATATCTGAGAAATCCCCTGATAACCTTGGCATAGGTCTGTGAATCAGGAAATAATTCCTTTTCCTTCATACTAGCCCACACTTGCATAGCTTCTTCCATCTTTTGACCCTTCGCCAAGGAAATAATCAAATCCTTGTACAGAAACATTTCTGGCTTAAACCAGTCCTCCTTTTCAATTAACCTAAACATCTTGAGTGCCAATCCAACCTCCTCTTGCCTCTCAAGCTCATTGAGCGTTGTGATCTTCTCTAGCTTCAGCAACCGCAAAACATGGGACTCGATAAACTTATCCAACTTATCATCATTATCCTTGAACCTCTTCATTCCTTGTATCACGAAGAGTGCCTCCTTCCCGAGAAGCTTCTTTCCACTCCATAGTGGACCCCTTAGCCTCCCATCATGGTAGAGTCGTAGCTGTTGTTCTAGCTCCGTGATTGGCTCTTTCAAAACAGGTTCTCCATATAAGCTTTCACATGTATATGTAGTAGAACCTTGAGGAAGATGTTTTGTGAGGATTCCGAAAAAGGAAGCAGAGAAATTGGGGTTTTTGGCTCGAAAGAGGGCTCGTATCACCATTGATGGAATTTGCTTTACTTCTCAAATCCTAAAATAGTTGGACACTAAAATACTGACGATCGTCATCGGAGCACCGCAGCAGCTACGCGAGAACCGTCCACGTCTCTCTCTCTCTCTCTCTATATATATCTATATATATATATATATATATATATATATATATATATATATATCCGTGTGTGTGTGTGTGTAATTTTGAGAAGTAACATTTTGTACATCTAATCCGGGGAATAAACTTATTACTTAACGATGAGGCTCAATTAAATAAACTAAATAATCTATGACATCCGTTTAGTCTGCGAACCATTCATGTTGGTCGACAAGTTCCTCTATCTAATCTAAAAGATTAAATAAGGTTTATATTACGTGGGTTCTTAAAGTTTCCTATAAGGGAAAGCTTCTATAGTTAATTACATCTTAAGCAACCGAAGTCACCTAAGAAAACTCTCGATTTATATCAGGAAATATTGTCTTCATGAACTCAAAAGGTTTATGATTTTCAAGGTCCAACATAGGAAATTCAAATGGGAAAGGTGAAAATGGGAACAATTATTGTGAAATCCAAAGGGAAAAAGCAAGGGGATGCCATGGATCCTGAGGAGAACTCCAGTGACTTCCCAAACTACCTTTATGGTTGGTGCAACTTTTCTAAATTGCCAAAATTTATGAACTCGGATATATATATATATATATTGATTTAGTTTTCTATTTAGTCACACAATTAAATGCAAGTATACGTATCACTCAAGTAATACAGGGCTCTAATGGAGTCCTGGTTATCGATCCAACGAGGAGGTAATTAATTCTATAATGTAGCATTGAAATCACTTAACAAATCACAGCACAATTGCAATAATCACTAACAAAAAAAGATGAATAAATAGTTTCAGTTACTAATTCTACCAAAGTACGTTCTAAATTCCTAACAAAGTTAACTAACACAAGACTAAATTTATAACAAAAGTTCAATTGTAAGAAAGAATCCTCCTCCTCTCCAATAATAATGTGATGATTTAGTGACATAGATCAGTGATACAATAATATTGTGCCAAATAGGATAATTCTTATTCTTTACCCTCTTCTGAGCGATATAAAGAATATTGGTAATCCTAAGTTCAATCCCCAAATTTGTGGTTAGGCTGGGAGGACGCTGACTCTCACTCCAGAGCTACCACTTCCCTTCACCTAAAGGCTAACTCTCGCTTTGGTTTCCAAACCCTAGGACCAAATTGGGGATTTCAGTCTGTCACTCTAAAATCTCCAATTCTACGCCCATCAAAATATATTTCCCTATTTATTTACACTCAACCCCCATGAACTACGTCACTCATTCATGGACATTGAATGTGACCTTTACTTTTGTTGTGGAACTCATAATCCTTTTAGAACATATGTTTCCCAACAATTTTTAACAATTCAATTGACCAGTTCAAAAATTAAATGATGTACTAAGTGAAAAAGTCAGCACAAATTCTCCATAATAAATCAGCACATCATTTCCATGTCACAACCTTAGCACATAACATGAAAAGAAGAAAGACAAAGAAATCTACTCAAAACTCATGAGGAAAATACGACAAAAGATTGATTTAATATATAAAAGCAACATCGTACAAACAGAGTAAAGAAAAGACAACCTATCTCAAACTCTTCCCCAAGCGAATCTCAAGGAATTTCTTTGACTCCTCTTCTTTCTTCACAACAACACACAACTCTCTCTTTAGATAAGTAAGGAAGAAGAAATCTCTCACTTTTCCTCTCCTCCTACACTCCTTAGAAGAGAACACACACAAACCCTAGATGGACTCTCTACACTAAAAAAATGAAAAGACACTCTCACTCTTCACTCACACACAAAAAAGACTCTCCCTCTCTTCTATGTTTGGCTCCAAAACAGTTTGAATTCGGCTAAAACTGATTTCCCAAGAGTTTCCTCAAGCACCCCTCCAAAATGTGGCCAAATACATTGAGTCTAGTCTTAAATCGGGATAAGGCGTAGTCTGGCATAGGATAGGGCGCCGCCTGGCACTATTTTCTGCCTTATGGTCAAAACTCTCTGTAAATTGGCACGGTCCAGCGCTGGTGACATCGCCGTTAAGCGCTCCAGTTCAAAATCTACATTTGCCTCATTTTGCTCCAAATTTGCTCCTTTTTGCTTCATTTTCCTCCAAAGACCTAAAATCATTGTACCTACATGAAGTCATGAAAAATACATTTCTTTAAAGTGCAATATCATAAAAAATAGGTATGACAATGAAATTAAAAAACAATTAAATTTCAGTGGATCAAGATCCTCCAAACTTAGCTATTACTTGTCCTCAAGTAATTTAGTTAATGCATAAAAGAATGAGCTACTGAAATGAACTTTCTTTCTATAATACCATAATTTTGACTTAGATAAATACAGTAGTAAAATTTTCAGAAAGATCTTTGAATAATTCAAGTACATTCTGCAGGTATAAGGCTCTCTAGTCATCAAGTCTAAGAGTCCTAGCATTCTATTCATTTCAGAAATGACTGTAGATTGTCTTATTAAGGCACTTAAAAGGATTACATGAAAAGAAGTTTATGAGAACACTACTAGTAAAGATGCTAATCCTTACATATAAGTTCAGGAAAGTAATTAAGTTCTTCCTTTTAGGTATATTCAAGTGAAGCCAATTTTTTATTAGGCATCTTGATCCCTGATTACAATATACAAGAGTTTAATCCTTTAATTTTCTTGTTTAAATCTCTTCCTTTACAATTGTGCCAAAAACTTGACTCCAAAGCAAAGTAAGATTTCAATTATATCTTTAAATAGTAGGGCTTTTAAGCAAGTATACATATCGTTATCAAGTAATATAGACCTTTCTGATTAAGCCCCGAACATCGATCCCACGGAGATTACGGTTAATCATGGTAGCTTTCAAGAGAAGTTCTAGTCTACAATAACACTCTTTGGCTTGGAAGGTCGATAAAAGTTTGGTTTTGATTATATCTAACAATTATCACTACAATACTACTTCTACTCCTAAACTAAAACACTTAGAGAAAATTAGAAAGTGGGGTTGGATATATTAAAAATACTCTTCCTTATACAATTAAATTAGTGACATCTGTAAAAATAAAACAAGTAGCGAGAGAGATTGTGACATTGTGACAAATATGAGAAATTATATTCTTTACCCTTACTTGGTTCTATAAAGAACATATGTTAATTTGATGATTTGAAATTTTGTAGATAGGTTAGGTAGGGAAGATACTAGCTCTCACTCTAGAGTTCTCTCTTCTCCCACCACTTGGGGGCTAACATCTCATAACAAAACTTTTCACATTAAACCAAATTAGGGTCTTTAGTCTATCACCCTAAAGTCCTCTAATTCTACGCCTCTTAAACATGCATATCTCTCTATTTATTGCACTCAATCGTATGGACTACATTCTCACCCATATAATCTCATGTGATTTTTAGCAATAGTTGACTAAGACAATACCGCACTGGTTCTTACATGTTCTCACAACATATTTTAACATGCAAGTTGATCAAGTTTACATGTAAATGAAGATCAAAGTAAAATCATCACAAAATATTCTAACTCTACTCAATTCTATATCCTACACATGCATACTAATTCAATGTAAGAGGGAACAGTAAAGAAAACTACTCACTACACATGGAGAAACAAAAACTTTTCATTGAACAACACTTTGAATCCATACATACAAAGTACCAAATTTAAACCAAAATATAATGAAAATACTCATATTTGATGGAAATCAAACTCTCCATGTATAGAAAAGGCAATCACCTTGTAATCCTCTCCAAGAACAAAGTGAAAAGAAAAGAATAAATTCTCACACTCTCTCTTTCTCTCTCACCTTGTCGCCCCGCTTGGGGCTAACGCCCAAGTGTTCTTCTCCAAGCCTTCTTCTTTTCTTCTAATTTTCTCCTTATCTTCTCTCAATCTTCTTCTCCAAGAGTTCAAGAGTATTTTTATAATTCCCCAAGAGATTCTTAAGTGTATCTTCAAAAAGAGTCCACATTCAATGATTCTTCCAATGGGTGCCTTAAGCGTCTTTTCACTCCAAGAGACATATCTCTTTCATAATAACTCCTTCTAACCAACTCAAACTCTTCTAGAAATTTTATTTTATCATTGCCAATGAATTCTCCATGAGACACACTTTGCAACCTTAAAAAATCGTTCAAATTTGATGTATATTGAAGAAGTTATGCCAAAAACCATAACTGGCGGCTATGTGCCGATGGTTTGGCGCATAGGCGCTACTGTCTGGCGGCTATGCGCCAACTAGTGGCGCCTAGGCACTAAACACAGGTACAAATGTGTCTGGTTTGACATGTTTTGCTCTGTTTCAAACCGTTTTTCTCCAATGCTCCATTTTGGTCCATTTTTATTCCTTTTGTTCCAATCACTCCAAATTCTTCAATTTGATGTACCTACAACCAAAAACATAGAAAAACATACCTTTAAAGTGCAATAACATTATAAAATTTAGCATAAAAAGTAGTACATTTTTAGGTTGATCACATCTCCTCAAGCTTCTCCTCACTTTTTCTTTTCTTTTTCTTCTTTTTTTTACTTTTGTTTTTTGCTTTTTCAAGTGTGGATTGCTATATTTGGACAGCCTTTAATAATTTTGAACTTCACTCTTCTCACCCTAAATTTAAAACTTACCATAATCCTTTACCTTATAGGCATTTCTTTAGCTTATTATTGATTCATCATAGAGTCCCAATCATTTCCTTTCACATAAAGTTTTAAGATTCTTAATATTTTAAACATACAGTTTTTCTTACTTTGAATAGTTGATTATAGTCCTATTCTCTTATACCAAATATCTTAGCCTACAAAATTATTTTTCATTACCAAAAACTTTCATTCAAGTCCACTAAAGTACTCAAATAAAATCAAAATACAGTTAACTGAAATTGAGCTCTATCACAGGAAATCATGTTAATAATTTTGAAAATCCATTTAAATGAGAACAATTAATAGTTAATTCTTTCTCTCCCCCAAACTTAAATTTTTTAATATCAATAATATTAACATAGGTAGAAAGAAAAGATCTAAACATATATGTAACTCATTGATCTACTTTTCGATATTTATACTTACAACTATGATATGAAAATTAGTAAATGCAACAAAAACTTGATCTCACACTAAATATATATATACTGATGATTATGTTATGGAATTTATGATTTATATTGTGGATACTACGCAAGTACACGTATCGTTATCAAGTAATATAAGGCTCTAATGGAGTCCTAGATATCGATCCCACAAGGAAGTTATAGAATTTTAAAGACAACTTAAAGTAGATTTACTTACTAATCTAGTATACGGAAATTAAGAACACTTAGACTATAATAAACTAATGCTTAAAAGGTTGAATATAAGATTTCAGAAAAGTATATTTCTCCTTGTTTGAGAGAATTAAGTGAATGAAGAATTAAACGAGTTTTTTAATTGTATTGTGCCAAATAGGAGCATTCCTATTCTTTACCCTTTGGTCCAGGTACAAAGAACATTGACTAGTCTTATGTTTAGTTATTGAATCTGCAGCTAGGCTGGGAGGATACTCACTGCCACTTCAGAGCTCCCACGTTCCCCTCGCCTGAGGGCTAACATCTACACTTCAGCTCTCAAACAATAGGACCGAATTGAAGATTTTTAGTCTGTCACACTAAAATGTCCAATTATACGCCCGATAGTTAATATTTCCCTATTTATTTGCACCCTCCTTCCAAGGCTTTTGACTTCCCTGAATCTTGGATGTAATCTTTACTATAGTTGATAATTCAACATATGTTAACAAATCAATTGGCCAGATTGAAAGTAAATTAAGATTTAAGTAAAAGATTAGCACAATTTCTATTTTCATATTTTTAGGTACAACTACTTTAATTCATCATTTCACAAAATCTCGATAACAAGGAGAAAAACTAAGGAAACTACTCAGAATGCATGGGAAAAATAACACAAATCATGGATTTCATTAAAGTTAACAAACAATAAACAAATATACTTATCTCAATTCTTCTCCCCAAGAAGACTCCTTGAAGTTCCTTTGACTCTTCCTTCTAGTACAGCACACTTAATTAAACTCACCAAGACACTAAACACTCTATCTACACACTAGAAAGACTCTATATAGAAATTAAAAGACTCTAGAATGACACACAACTGACTAAAATTCGTCTCTATTTATAGAAGGAGTCAAATCTCCAAAGGTTGCTTAAGCACCTCTTCAAAAAGCATCCAGGTTCAATGTATCTAGCTCAATTCAACTGTCTCGCCATCGGCGAGCTTCTAGAAGATGGGCTAACCGCGCCAATCTCGCTTTCGGCGGCCTTTTCCTCGCCGTCGGCGGGATAGTTCACTTTTCATCTATTTCAGTCCTTTTTGCTCCAAATTCACTTCTTTTCGTGTTCTTTGCTTTCATTACATATAAATCTTCATTCCTGCAATAAAATAAAGAAAATACCTTTCTTTAAAGTGCAATTTCATATAAAATTGGTATAAATTTCTCAATACATTTTTCTGTGGTTAAAATCCCCCAAACTTAACTATTACTTGTCCTCAAGTAATTTTAATACTAAATAAAAATAAATGATTATTTGTAGTAAAGTTTTAATTCAGAATTACTATGAATTTGATTCAAATAAGTATTATAGTAAAGTTTTCTAGAAATATTTTTAAAATAATTAAACTAATTCTATAGATATAAGGCTATTTAGTTCTCAAGTTTAAGATTTCTAGTCTTCTGTTTATTTCAAGAATGACTATACTTTTCAATCTTAAATTACTTGAGATATTCAGATGATAGGAATTTCATGAAAGCTCTACTTAGTAAAATACTAATCCATATATATAAGTTCAGAAATGTAATTGAAGTTTACCCTTTAGGTTGATTCAAATGAAGCCAATTTTTTATAAGGCATTTCCTCAAGTTTGTCCTCACTTTATATATATATATATATATATATATATATATATATATATATATATACATACATACATATATATATATATATATATATATATTTATGGCGGTTGGTAAGGAGTTTGCTCTGCTAGGGTTTCGGCCATGACCTGCCGGCGGCTAAGTCTCGAGTGAGCTCTCTGGTGGGTTCTCAGTCTTGGTTCCTCTCACTTTGGCCTTTTGTGAAGTTTGGTTTTGTGATTTGGTCACTTTTCTGGCTGTTTGAGTCTTCCCGGGCTCCTCCTTTTCAAAATTTTACTGTTCCATTGCTTACTTACTGAGCTCCACATCCTGATGTTCCTACCTGTAAGGTTCTCTTTGTTCTTTGTGGTCTTTTCTGTTTCACTTTTCTGGTTTGTCCCACCTGGTTTCTCCTCCTGCCTCCTGCTGGTGGGAGTTCCCCCGACCGAGGCTTCCCTATGGCTTGTCCAATTGATTTGGAAACCAACTTAAGTTGGGCTAAAGCCACTTATGCTTGGAGTGGTTGGTAATGCCCCTTCGATCGCCGACCCCTCTAAACTCATTTTCCCCAAAACCTTCATGAGGCTGCTTGCAGGGAAGATATCCTGCCCTTTCATTCACCCACTTGAAGTTAAAGAAGGTTGCCCTGCTGTTATTTTCACTGATGAAGAACTGTCAGCTTTGGATGAGGAGGTGAAACTTTCTCTGATTGGCAAATTCATGCTGGGACACCCAAAAATGGAAAGTGTCAGAAATTTCTTTGCATCCCTTAACTTCAAGGGCAATTGGAAAATTGGACTTTTAGATGGGAGACATTTGCTAATTAACTTCACTAATGAAGAGGATTATGCACTCCTGTTTGCTAAACAAGTTGTTAACATAGGCTGGGGTGGAAATGAAAATCATCAAGTGGACCCCCAACTTTGATCCCGAGCAAAGATCCACCCATTGTTCCTATTTGGTTCAAATTACCAAATCTTCCCTATAGGTACTTCAACCAAACAACACTATTCCAAATTGGTAGATCTCTTGGCACACCCCTAAGACTTGATGTTGAAACTCTAAATAAGGCTAAACACGAAGCAACTAGAATTCAAGTTGAGAGGGACATTACCTTGCCTATGGTCCACAAGATCCGGATTGGTTACGCCAGTGAGGGACAATGGCAAGAAGTCATTATGCAACAAAAGCCTTACTTCGCTCCCATTGTAAAATGTTTGGACATACCAATGAGAAATGTTTTAGACTCCACCCCCTAGCAGAAAAGTACAGAACACTGGTAAAACTACAGCTGAAATTTCCTCACATGAAGCTGCTGTTGCTAATCAGGATCTGGGGGCTTCCAGATCTGCTGAATTTCTTCCAGCTTCTCGGGGACCAGCTGGTATTTCCCCTCCACAAGCTCCAATTCACCTTGCTTCTCCTATCACTGGTGCTGGTAATGCCCTCCTTAGAACAACCCCTCCCCCCTACCAGTTTATGAATCAGCTTCCCCTACTACTGCTAGTCCCACTGACTGGTGTAGAAAGGAGGAATTGGAAGTCAGAATGATCACACCCACTCCATCAACTGAGCAGCTAACTGACCCACAGGTCCCCACTCAAGTTGAAGTTAATCAGATGCAATCGGATTTGGAGGGCAAATGGCTCACACAGATCTCCAAGAAACGAGAAAAAAAGGCTCTTTCTGAAGTTCAGAAGCTGGGTACTCCTCTTTCTGTGGGGGAACTGGCTGGCAATTCTTTAACCAGGGGAAGATCTAGATCTAGATCTCAGTCTTCCCTCACCCCTTTACCTAATCTATGATTAGTTTCCTAATTTGGAACATTAGGGGTATTGCTAATCCCCTTACTTTTAAAAGGCTTTTGTATCTTAACAAAAAATATAAATTTTGGTGCATTTCTATTTTGGAACCACTAGTTCACAAGTGTCCACGAGAAGATTATCAGCAAATTACATGGATTCTCTCATTATGCTAATTGCAACAACAAAATTTTGGTTTTCGCGAGAAAAGAGGTTTCTGGATCGTTCTAATTGACAACGAGACAATTTATTCACTCTTCTTTTCGATTAATGGGAGACACGGCACTGCAACCTTTGTCTATGGTGGCTGCAATATAGTCGACAAAAAATTGTTATGGGACCGAGCTTCATGAGATCGGTTTACGGTTGCATTCACCTTGGTTAGTTGGAGGTGATTTCAACGACATTGGGTCTACTCGTGAGAAGAAAGGAGGCGGACCTCCCAAGCTTCCCGATATGACTATTTTCAATGATAATATCTCTGCTTGCCAACCTCTTTGACATTGGCTTTAGAGGATCCGAGTTCACTTGGAAGAGGGGTAAAATGCGGGAGAGACTTGACGGGGTCTTGGTGAATAATGATTGGCTTACAAGTTGGCTTCAAACTTATGTTACTCATCTAAACTTCTCTGGATCTGATCACAGGCCCCTCCTCATCTCCATAACCTCTCCTAGTTGCTCCAATATTCCCCCTCCCTTCAGATATTTAAATGTTTGGTCCACTTATGAGGGTTTTCATAATGTGGTAAAGGATCACCTGGATTTGTGAGGACCGACTGATCCATTAACTAAGCTAAGTATTTTGCGGAACAATTTAAGTAAAGCCCTTAGAAAATGGAGTTGGACATCCATTGGGGATTTTCTTCGTCGTTGTTAATGAAGCCGAGAGGAACTTGTCTAAAGTGGAAGGCTGCTCGTTGAAGCTGGACTTGAACCCGAAGATATGTTCTACTCTGCACTGACTGAATTTACTTACTACTATCGAGAAGTTGGATCGATATCGAAACAGAAAGTCTGCTTTTAACCATTTCCTTCATGGGGACGGAAATACTCGATTTTATCGAGCTCGTATCAAATATAGAAGAAAATGCAACACCATTCACTCCATTTTGTCCTCGGATGGGAGAATGCTAATTGATGACAATGAGATTGGGCTAGATGTTGTCTCATACTTTGAAAAGCTCCTCAATCACAACCCCATGTGCGGAAACCCATTGATGATTCTATGTTCCATGAGAAGTACCAATACACCAGTAATCTACAACTCACTTCCATACCCTCAGCTCAGGAGATCTGGATGGCTCTAAATTCAATTGACCCATCTAAAACTGCAGGCCCAGATGGTTACACTGCTGACTTCTACAAGAAGGAGTGGAATCTGGTGGGGGAGGATGTTGTTGCTGCCGTCCAAAGCTTCTTCCAAGGACAATCCCTGCCTAGCTATTTCTATGCTTCTAGCATGGTACTGATTCCAAAAAGCTCTACCTTACAAAGATGGGAACACTTTAGACCCATTAGCCTCACTTCGTGATTAGTAAAGTAATCAGCAAAGTCATGGTGGGAAGACTTCAACCTCATTTGGATAACATTATCGGCTCGAATCAATCCGCCTTTGTCGAAGGCGGATTAATTACGATAATGTTCTGTGCTGCACAAGAACTCCTTTTGGATTTAAATAAAGTCCATAGAGGAGGCAACCTGATTTATAAACTTGACATACAAAAAGCATATGATACTATAAATTGGGATTTTATCATTGAAGTATTGATTGCTTAGAGGATTTAATCACCAATTACGTAACTTTATTTCAAGGTGGCTCCACTCCAATGAACATTCCATCCTAATTAATGGTTCTGCTAGAGGCAAGTTCAAAGCCACTAGAGGTCTACAGCAAGGTGACCCCTTATCTCCCACTATCTTCATCCTTGCAGTGGACTATTTCTCCAAGATGGTTGACCATGAGTTGCTGAACAAACCTTATGCAAGGTTCCATCACAGATCCAACCTCTCCATTACCCATCCGATTTATGCCGATGATATCATGCTTGTTTTCCGGTGCTCGCAAGCAGTACTGTTAAGAAGGTTAAAACATGTTTGGATTCCTTTCAACAACAATCGGGTATGGTGTTCAATGCCGATAAGTGTCAGTGATTTTCTCAAACTTGACAACTAGCCCGAGTCAAGCAATGGATCTTGAACTACACCGGCTTCAAATGTGTTTCTCCTCCTCCGAAATACACGGGAGCTTTCCTCACCATGGGCGAGAACCAAACAAATACAATTTGATGATATCATTGCCAAGATTAACTCACAACTTAGCGAATTTGGACCATCTCCTTTTTATCTAATGGTGGTAGGATCACCCTTCTCAAGAGTATCCCGACCACTTTCCCCTCATACCTACTCCAAATGGTCACTATGAAGAAAAGTACCCAACTACGGATGGAGAGGGCTTTTAACGGGTTTCTACGGTCCGGCCGGAATAAGCAACCGCACTCTGGACCTCTTGGCAAGCTGTTGCTAAACCAAGCTGCTGCCAGTGGCTCGGGACCGAAAGGTCTCCACACATCCAACAAATCAACTTCGCAAACTTTGGGTACATTTCGGGGCCCAAACCTCTCTATGGGCTAAGTTCATGATGGGGAAATACTGCGGATCTTCACACCCCTCCTGAGTGGAAAGAAAATTGGGGGATTCTAGAACACAGGTCAAACTTCTTAATGTTAGAAAGACAGTCGAGGACTTATATATCCGGAATTTGGGAAGGGGAGAAATCAACTTCTTGCTTGATAATTGGTGCCCCAAAGAATGGCTGGTTGCTAGAAGCCCACATCTTGATCATTCTTCTAAAGTTTCGACTTCGGGAGGGGCATAAGCTGGTCTCTTCCCCACCTCAAAGCCATTCTCCAAGACTATTCGGCTTCTCTGATCTCCACCATCAAAATTACTAGAACTGCTCCTGACTCTATCTGCAGGCCCAATTATCAACATCAAAGCATCTCTAAAGTCTTCTATAACACCCTATACCAGTGGACTCCTGTGCCTTGGCATCTAGCTGTTTGGAATCAATTTTTGTCCCCATCTATGGCCTTCCTTTGTTGGAGAACTCTCCACAGATTAATTCCCACAGATGACATTCTGAAGCTTAAAGGGCTTAGAGGCCCTTCCAAGTGTGTCTTATGCAATTCTCAGGAGGAATCCATCCCCCATTTGTATTTCAACTGCTCTTTCTCCAGTTCAGTTTGGCATCACTTATCTAATAGCGAGGCGATTAAGAATAGTCATCGGGAAGAATTTAATGATCTCTGGTTAGAGGGGAATAGCAAGCATATTCAAACTATCCATCTCATTGTCATCCGGTTTTCGTAGATGGCCGGGAACAATGCCAAATTTAATGGTATTGCTTGCCTCTTCTACCAAAGTGGCCAAAAACTGCAAAGCCTATCTACGCAAAATCATCCGTCACAAAGGCTTCACCAACCTCGTTAAACATTGATTTACAAACTTCCTCTACTCCTGCCCCCAAGGTCCTATTGGTTAATTGGCTTCCCCCATTAGACCAACTATTAAAATTAACACTGATGGCAGTTTTTTAAATGGGAAAGCCAGTGTTGGGGGCATTTTCAGAAATCACTATGGTCATTGTCTTCTTTATTTCTATGCTCCTGTACTAGCTATGGATGCAATGGAAGCTGAGTACATTGCAGTCCTTTATGCCTACGTGCCTAGCACAATACGTTCATTGGTCTAACCTCCTGGATTGAAGTTGATTCCACTGCTCTTGTTCATAACTTACATCTGGAGTGTGGTTCTTCTTGGAGGCACAACTACTCGGATCCACCGGATTCAACAGCCTCTCATCCCCTCGGATTACCTTCTCTCGCAATTTTTAGGGAAGGAAACAAAGTTGCCCACTGGCTGGCATGTAAGGGTGCTTCCTCTCGGCGGGTAAGGGTATCCACTACCCCAAATTATGAGTTAAACTTGCTCATTGCTTGGAGACAAACCGAGCCTCCCCAAATTGGGTCGGGGAGGAAATAATTCAGCATGGTTGGTTTTTTGGCCTTCTGTTTTTTCTCCTGGCTGTGACTCTCTAGTTGGCTGGATGTTGGTAATCTCCTACTATCAGCCCATTACTCCTTGGGGAGTGTCATTGGGTTATGTGTTTATTGGGCACATCTTTTTTTGGGATAAGTCTTTTTTACTTTTAGGTTAGTTACTTTTCCCTTTTGGTGTGAAATTGTATTGAGTCATGTTTGTTCCCATGAGGGATATTTTGTAACTTCACTCCTTTAATTCAACATGTAGGGAGCCTATGTAGCTCCTTTCCCTTAAAAAAAATAAATAAATAAATATATATATATATATATATATATATATATTCTTTTTCTTTTCTTTCTGGATTGATTTTCAATCCTTTTTTCTTTATTTTTTTTTAAGTAAGGATCAATATTTTTTGTTAGCCTGTTAATAATTTTGAACTTCATTTTTCTCTTCCTAAATTTGAAACTTCAAAATATTTCCTTACTTAATATATATTTCGAAGCTTTTACTTCATTGGGTTTCAATCTTTTCTTTCTCAACTAAATATTTAAGAATTTCATATCTTAAAATATAGTTTTCTTTACTTTAAATAATTAACTATATTCTTATTCTCTTATACTAAATATCCTTAATCTACAAAATTAGTTAATCATTAAAAGTATTTCTCTTAACTTTCTATAATAATTAAATAAATTAATTCTAGTTTACTGAATTAAAATTACTACAGAAAATCATTTTATAATAATTTTTGAAAATATAAATTGAGAACAATTTAATAATTAAATTTATGTTTTTCCCTCTCCCAAACTTAAATTTTTCTAACTATATAGGGTGAAAAGGAAATAAACTGTAATATTTAAATCATACCTTCGAGCTTTAGGTTTTTCTTCTTTTTGAAATTCTGCAGGTTCTTTTCATCACTTAATTACCTGTACTGTTAATAACTTTCTACATACATAATATTAAAGAAAGTGCTGGGTAAAGAAGTTTAACACAATACTACCACATTTTATACTAACATATTACACTACATCCACATACATTTACTAATTCAATCCAATGTTACAATAGCAGTCTGAAAACATTAAAAATTTAAAAACTATATAATTTTAACAACAATGTTTAAAAGAATCTACACCACATCATAATCAAGTTCATAAACTAAACATTAATACCAAATTTTTAAGAAAAACATACAATCAATCATAACATCAAAGTTTATAAGTCAAATAACTAAACAAATAAACAAATATAAAATCTAATCTTCTGCATCAAAGTCTCAAACTATATCGTCATTTCCTTAATCAGTGGGTGGATTAGGCTGGTAATGACTGTAGCGGGGGCATTCAGGAAATATAACATCAAGCTCTCCTCTCCTGTAACGATTCTCAGCATCATAATAAGCTATCTCAAACTCCGAATGTCTCTGGAGATACTCACTGTCATAATCATGCCTTCGCTCTAATCCTCCAATTCTCTGATCAATATGCTCCAGTTTTTCTTCAATCTTTTCAAAGCTCTTCTGCTGCAGGGTCATTTCATTCATCAAATCATGAAGGGTAGGAGAACTATAAGTAGGAGGGTCATAACTGGTAGAGTGAATATCTCTACTCGAAGAAGGTACATAACTCCTAGTCCCAGATCTCCATCTTTCGTGGGATTCATAAGTCTTAATATTAGCCGGAGTAATGGGTTTCATAGGCTCCACCCATTCCTCATCATCTCTTACTTCAACTCCAGATAATTGGCAGAGTGCAAAAATCAAACCAGGGTGTCCTAGTCCTCCTCCACTCTCACTTCTTGCAGTGGCTAATATATTCTTATAAATTATACTTCCCACATTAATAGTTCTTTGGTTCTGAATACAAAATTCGAATCGTTCTATCTCTTGTTACCTCACTATGGTGATAAGTGGGTAACAAGGTAGAACAAATAAAATAGTGTCAGGCTTTAGATAATGCATTCAACATTGAGAGAGGAAAGTTTACCCTTTCACGCTGCTTAATCTTCCAAACTCCTTTCCCGTTAGTGAGAAAGTTGATCACTTCTTCCAGTGGTCCTTCCATAGTTCCAAAGGTATCGTACTCACTAGTGTGCAAGTCACATACTTCGTAGAATGAATTAATCCTTGCAGCACTGAAATCCACCAAATTCCTCTCACCTTGATTGGTGCATCTTCGATCGCAGACAGATTAGCATAGAATTCTTTTACCACTTCCACAGCAGCTCTGTTGGTTATGTAACAGAAGTTTTCCCATCCTCTTTCTTTTATTATTCACTCTACTTCTCCTCTGGGATTTTTTAAAACTTGATTTTGAATGCATTTTCTCGCTTGAATGTTGTGAAAATATCTTGACTGTGCCCTTGCATTCACAAATCGAGTTTCGTCGTAATCCATTCTTCTCTTTTGTCGTGGAGCCATTTTTCAATCTATGAAATTCACAAAAAATCTTAACTAAACTTCTAAATATTACTAAGATGGCTTCCAATAGTTACTAAAATCAATCTATATCAAGTTCCATGAATTTCTTCCAAGTCTTTTCTTCTCATTCAAATTTTTCCCAAATTCCTCAATGTAGAAGAAATTCATGGTGAAAATAAAAAATTTTTACATAGGAGTGAAGCTCTTACCAAGGGAAGATGAAATCCAGCGTCAAAATGTGTTGAAATCGCTCCAAATCCAAGATCTATCAAGCCCTAAGTCGGTTTTTCAAAGTTTTGAGGAAGGGGATGATGAATAGTGTCAGTTGACCGGTCAAAATATAGTACATTTCGTGATCTCGCTAATTAATTCACCAAGGCTAAACTTTCGGGAAAATCTCGCAGTCAGCGGGGTCGATCTCGCCGTCGGCGGGATTTCCGAATTTTTTTAAAAAATTTTTATATTTTCAATTATGTTCAATTTAATTAAGCCTTTTTCTAATGTTCGGTCACTTAATTTGATATATTTTTCTAAGATTAGATATTCTACTGACTCATATAAGGTTTACACAACACAAACATTATAACTTTTATAAATGAAATCCATGAACTTACAAACTTCAAATACCACAAAACTAACAATTGACTTAGCAAATTAATAAAAACACATCTAACTCAGCATTGCAATCCACACCACAATACTCTAAATGCTGAGACTAAACAAACAACATACAATCTCATATAAACAGAGATTAATTTCGTAAAATCCAAATTATATTAAAAACTAAGTTCAAATCAACACACAAATATAATATGAATAGAAATTTCTGCTACTCATCGGAATCTGAACTGATCTCTTCTCTGATGTTTCCAATAGAACGCAGGTGCACAAACAAATTATAGAAAGGTCCGAAAGGGAATTCTGCAGTAGAATCTTCTTCAATCCACCATTTCTGTCTCAATAGTCGTATAAAACTCGCCTCCAGATGTCCTGTATGGTCAAAGTGCTCCTTCATTCTCCAATCGATGTGATCGAATAAATCAGAGATATTATCAATAGAATTCATCACATTCTGTAGTTCCTTCTCCAATCCTTTAAGTTTCCTTAAAATGAGGTTTGTTCTATCAGTCAGGGGCCTAATTAAAGGATTGTTTTGAGATGCTTGATCAGAAATAATTATCGTTTCATCATTGTGACCCAATGTAGGAAACATATTGGTAGGATCTAGTATTTTCCAAGGCAATAGCACTTTTTCTCAAGCTTCGTAGGAAACTTGGTACTGACTACATAAAGCAAAAATTGTTGAAGGTGTCTGAGTCCATGAATCGATCCATTCACAATTAATCCTAATGCAGACTTCACAATGATAGATCCAACATCGATAGGCAATCCAGATTGAATACAGTAATTTAAAATTGTGCATTCCTTCGAGACTTTGTTTACCCTCATAGTGGGTAATAACTTCGACGAAATAAAGAAATGTCAATGCTTTAAGACGGGATTAAGAAGTGATGCAGAAAAACTAACGTACCAGTCTTCTCGTAATTCCCAATCATCAGGTTCGTCGGTCAGATATCTGTAGATCTCATTCATATTGTATCTTGTAGGAACAAAATTTAAATAGTGGCAAACAGGGGTATTTTCAATCGACTATAATTCATTGATTCAAGAAGGAGTGAAAGTTACCCATCTGCCTCTTACGTAAACACTTCCATTATGGATCGCATGCAGATTAGAGTAGAATTCCTTGACTACTGGAATGACTACAACAGATGTTGTATAGCTGAATAACTCCCAACGTCGTTGAACAATCATTTCTTCAATTTTTGTTGTTGAATTCTCCGCTCCTCTGTTTACGAATCCTCTTTCTTTAATCAGTCGCTTCTTCATCAAAACCTTGTTGAATAGTCACTGAGCCTCAGAACATACGAATTTCATTCGATTAAAAACTCTGGATTTCGTGGTTTCTAGTGGATTGGGGGCAATAATAGATTGTTTTGGAGGGGCTCTAATCGTTTCTAAAGAAGAAGATAGTGTAAATATGAAGTTCTGAACGTTTTATATAGAGAAATGGCCTTAGAACCGCCCAAAACCGCAAAATAACTCACAAAAATCATTTTTCAACTATCTCGCCGTCGGCGGTAACGATCTCACCGTCGGCGGGATAGTTAATATATTTAAACTGAATTTGGCGCGCCGATCTCGCTGTCGACGGGATCAAACTCGCCGTCGGCAAGAATAGGTAAATTTGCCCAAATTCGCTCCAGTCTGAATATTTTCTGATTTCTTCATATAGATTCAAATTTTTAATGATTTTAAAAAGTAAAATGAGTAGTAGAATTTATTCTATATTTTAATTTTCAATAACATTAATAAATATATCATAATTAATAATTACTATGGGTTGCCTTCCATAAAGCGCTTGGTTTAACATCGTCAGCCCGACCTAATTTAGTTAGTAATCGAAGTTGATCGAGCATTAAAACCTCTTTAAAATTTGGTCTTCTCCTTTCAAAATAAGGTTTTAATCTGTGTCTGTTTATTTTAAATCTATGCCCAGTTCTTGGATCTTCAATTTCTATAGTTCCGTATGAAGATATTTGAGTTATAGTGAAAGGCCCTAACCATCGAGATTTCAATTTCCCAGAATTAATTTCAATCTTGTATTATAAAGCAA
This sequence comes from Papilionanthe hookeriana x Papilionanthe teres, assembly GCA_022702705.1. Lineage (NCBI taxonomy): Eukaryota > Viridiplantae > Streptophyta > Magnoliopsida > Asparagales > Orchidaceae > Papilionanthe > Papilionanthe hookeriana x Papilionanthe teres. The sequence continues at coordinate 16,428,186 of CM040431.1, read as the reverse complement.
AACTTCTTGTCCTGGCTAAAAAATCTTCAGGTTAATCTTTCGATCATGCCATAATTTCATTTTTTCTTTATAAATTCTATCATTATGATAAGATTCATTTCTTAATTCATCTAATTCATTCAATTGCAATAATCTCTTCTCACCAGCTTCTTTCAGATTGTAATTAAATTCTTTAATTGCCCAATAAGCTTTATATTCTAATTCAACTGGTAAGTGGCAAGTCTTTCCATAAATAAGCTCGTAAGGAGTCATTCCAATCGAGTTTTATAAGCAGTCTTGTATGCCCATAATGCGTTGTCTAGTCTTATAGACCAATCCAATCTATTAGGGTTTACAAGTCTTTTCTAAAATACTTTTAATTTCTCGATTAGAAACTTCAGCTAATCCATCGGTTTGGATGATAAGCAATTGATATCTTATGAATAATATTAAATTTTTCTACTAGTTTGTGAATATATTTATTTCTAAAATGAGATCCTCCGTCAGTGATAATCACTCTCGGCATTCCAAATCTAGTAAAAATATTTTTCATTAGAAACTTTGAAACACTCTTAGCGTCAGATCGAGGTAAAGTTTGTGCTTCAATCCATTTAGAAACATATTCAACAACAACTAATATATATATAAGTTTCCAAATGAAGGAATAAATAGTCCCATAAAATCTAATCCTCAAACATCAAAAATATCAACTTCTAATATAAAATTTAGAGGCATTTCATTTCTTCTAGATATATTACAAACTCATTGGCATTTGTCGCAAGTTCTGATAAATCTATAAACATCTCTAAAAAGAGTAGGCCAATAAAATCCAGATTGTAAAATTTTATAAGCAGTTTTATCTGTTCCAAAATGTCCTCCAAAATCGAATCATGACATTTCCGAATGATTTGTTCGTTTCTTCATAAGGCACACATCTTCTAATTATAAGATCCTTACATTGCTTATATAAATATGGTTCATCCCAAAAATATGATTTAGCATCATGAATGAATTTTTTCTGTTATTGCAAAGTTAACATAGGTGGCAAAATATCACTTACAATATAATTTACTATGTCAGCATACCATGTTATTTTCCACTCATTTATATTATATAGTTGTTCGTTAGGAAAACTGTCAGTAATTTCATTATCAATGTCAGATAATTTATTATATTCTACCCTTGATAAATGATCTGCAATTTGATTATCAGTTCCCTTTTTGTTAATGATTTCAAAATGAAATTCTTGCATTAGTAATATCCATCTAATTAATCTTGCTTTGAAATCTTTCTTTTGCATTAGATATTTAATAGCAGAGTGATCAGTATGCACAATACATTTAGTTCTAATTAGATAAGGTCTAAATTTATCAAAATCCTAAACAATTGCTAATAGCTCTTGTTCAGTAACTGTATAATTCATTTCAGCATTATTAAGAGTTTTACTAGCATAGTATATAACTTTGAAAATTTTATCATATATTTGCCCAAGTATCGCTCCTATAAGCATAATCATTAGCATCACACATAAGTTCAAATGGTTTCTCCCAATCGGTGAAACTATTATAGGTGCTGTGATTAGTTTATCTTTTAATAATTCAAAAGCATTTAGGCATTCAATTGTGAATTCAAATTTCTTGTCCTTTTCTAAAAGTTGCCAAAGAGGTTTAGTAATTTTTGAAAAATCTTTTATGTAGCGTCTGTAAAATCCAGCATGTCCAACAAAACTTCTTGCCCCTTTTACTGTAGTTGGAGGTGATAATTTAGCTATAACTTGAATTTTTGCAGGGTCTACTTCCATGCCATTTTCCGAAATTTTATGCCCTAATATAATTCCTCCTGCAACCATAAATTGACATTTCTCCCAATTTAGAACTAAGTTAGTTTTTTCGCATACCTCTAATACTTTTTCAAGATGATTCAAACATGCCTCAAATGACGTTCTAAATACAGAGAAATCATCCATAAATACTTCTATTTCATCATCAATTAATTTACTAAATATAGACATCATACATCTCTGGAATGTTGCAGGTGCATTACATAATCCAAAAGGCATTCTTTGAAAAGTAAATGTTCCATAAGGACTAGTAAATGTAGTTTTCTCTTGATCCTCAAGAGCAATAGTTATCTGATGATAACTGGTATATCCATCTAAAAAATAAAAATATTTATGTTTGGCTAATTTATCCAACATTTGGTCTAGAAATGGTAATGGGAAGTGATCTTTCCCGGTGGCTGCATTTAATTTTCTATAGTCAATACATATACGCCATCCAGTAACTTATCTTATAAGAATTAAATCATTATTTTCATTAGCTTTAACGGTCACTCCTCCTTTCTTAGGAACACAATGAATTGGGCTTACCCAAGCACTGTCCGAAATAGGATATATAATACAATTATCTAACCATTTTAATATTTCTTTCTTGACTAATTCTTTCATTATTGGGTTTAATCTCCTTTGAGGATCTACTCTAGGCTTATGTTCATTATCTAAAATAATTCCGTGCATACAGTATCGAAGGACTAATTCCTTTAATATCTGCTAAAGTCCAACCAAAAGTTTTCTTATATTTTTTTTAATGTGTCTAACAATTTTTGTTCTTGTGATTCATTCAATTCAGCTGATATAATAACTGGTAGGGTTGAATGGTTACCTAAGTAAGCATATTTTAAATGATTAGGTAAAATTTGTAATTCGAGTTTAGGATGTCTAATAATTGACGGAACTATATTCTTTTCAGTTTTTTCAGTATTATCCAACATGTCAAATTTTTCCTGTATATAATCCAGTTTTTCATTATCTGCTTCTTCAATTAATTCAGTATTTTATTTTTCTAACTTTTCTTCATAATATCTTTTAAAATGTTTATTTTGCAAATGTTGAAGTATTTCTATTCGAAAACATTCATCATCTTTTTTTAATGCAGGATATTTCATTGATTTTGTTATGTTAAAAGTTACTTTTTGATCGTTTACTCTCATAGTCAATTCTCCTTTCTGAACATCAATCATAGCTTTTCCAGTGGCTAAAAAGGGTCTTCAGAATATTATAGGAATTTCTTTATCTTCTTCCATATCTAAAACAATAAAATCTACCGGGAAGATAAATTTATCCACTTTTACTAACACATCTTCAATAACTCCCTTAGGATAAGTCACGAACGATCGCTTAACTGAAGAGTTACAGAAGTAGGTGAAATTTCTCCTAATTCTAATCTTTTAAAAATTGATAGAGGCATTAAATTGATGTTTGCTCCTAAGTCACACAAAGCTTTTCCATAAAATTTTTCTTCAATAGCGCAAGGTATAGTGAAACTACCAGGATCTTTTAATTTTTCAGGAAGCTTTTTTTGAATAATTGCACTACACTCTTCTCTAAGTGCAACAGTTTCATTATCTGTGAATTTTCTTTTTATATTTAAAATATCTTTCATAAATTTTACATAATTAGGTATTTGTTCTAATGCTTCTACAAAAGGAATATTTATCGTTAATTTTTTTTAAAATTTCAAGGAATTTAGCAAATTGCTTATCTTTTTTATGTTGCTTTAGTCGTTGAGGAAATGGTGGTGGTGGTTTTTCTATAGATATTTTCATAGGGATCTATGGATATTCTAAGTTTTGATCTTGCTGATCCTTTTCTTTTTCGATTTCCACTTCCTCATTTTTACTTTCTGTTTCCTTCTGAATTTTAGTTTCTAACTCTTTTCCACTTCGTAATTATATCGCTTTAATTTGTTCTTTTCCTTGGTCTTTAGGATTTATTTCCACAATACTATGAAAAGTTCCAGGAATTCTATTGTTAAACGCAGTAGCAATATGTCCGAGTTGAGTTTCAATATTTTTAATTACTGTTCCTTGATTTTGTAATTGATTTCCTTGAATTTGTAATTGATTTCCTTGAATTTGTAATTGATTTCCTTGATTTTGCAAGTGCTGATCGATATTTAATATTAATTCTTCTATAGATAACTTCTTATCTTTAAATTGAGTGCTATTAAATCTAGGTGGATAAGAAGGTTTATAATTTGTATTTCCTTGATTAGGTGGATTTCCTATAGAGTTGTTCATCCATTGTTGATTTGCTGTATTGTTATTCCAATTAAAATTTGGATGATTCTTCCAACCAGAATTATAATAATTTACATAAGGATTATTGGGTCTATTATTAATAGCATTTATAGTTTCATAAGGAGATTGAGAATCTATAATTTGTCCAGATGAGTTTTCTTCTAATATAGTAGGAGAGTAATTCATTCCAAAATGATCTAATTTCTTTGATATAGCAGCAATTTTAGAAGCTAACATAGATATTGCATCATTTTCATGAACACTAGCTATCTTTTTAGGATTTATTCTTTTAGCAGGCCATTGAAAATTATTAGTAGCCATTTCTTCGATTAATGCATAGGCTTCATCAAATGGTTTTGACATTAATGAACCTCCAAGAAGAAGATCAATGATTGATCTAAGAGATCCTACTAATCCATTGTAAAAATTTTGTATAATTAACCAATCTGGTAATGCATGATGTCGGCATTTCCTAATAAATTCTTTAAATCTCTCCCAAGCTTCATATATGGATTCTCCATCAAACTAACCAAAAGATGCTATATCATTTCTAAGTTTTACAGTTTTCGAAGGAGAAAAATATTTGGATAGAAATTTTTGTGATAGTTCTCCCCAAGTTTTAAAAGATCCAGGTGCTAACGAATTTAACCACATCTTAGCCTTATCCCTTAAAGAAAAAGGAAAAAGCCTAAGTCTAATAAAGATCATTAGATACTCCTTCATATTTAAAAGTAGCACATAGTTCCAAAAACTAGCAAGATATAAAATAGGATCTTCATTAGGTGAACCATTAAATTGATTATTCTATACCATTTGGATAATCTGCAGTTTAAGTTCAAATGAGTTAGCAGACTACATCAGTGGTTTTGAATAGTTAGGTGAATTTCATCTAATGTAGGGTTAAGCATAATCTCTTAATGGTCATTGTTGGTTTATATTTTCAATTTCTGGATTATTTGCCATTTGTGTTAAATTTATAATTTCTCTCTTTTGTTTTCTAATTCTTTTAATTGTGCGCTCTAATTCTGAATCGTAAGGTATTCAATTTTCGTTTCCAAATTTACGTATACAATTTTTAAGTAATATTTAAAATAGTCCGTTACTCTAGTAATTATTTTAATAATTTTATTAATTACCTTATTAATTACTTTACTTCCCCGGCAACGGCGCCAAAAACTTGATCCACTTTTCGATATTTATACTTACAACTATGATATGAAAATTAGCAACGACACCAAAAACTTCATCCCACACTGAATATATATATACTGATGATTTTGTTATGGAATTTAGTATTTATATTGTGGATACTACGCAAGTATATGTATCGTTATCAAGTAATATAGGGCTCTAATGGAGTTCTAGATATCGATCCCACAAGGAAGTTAGAGAATTTTAAAGACAACTTAAAGTAGATTTACTTACTAATCTAGTATATGGAAATTAAGAACACTTAGACTATAATAAACTAATGCTTAAAAGGTTGAATATAAGATTCCAGAAAAGTATCTTTCTCCTTGTTTGAGAGAATTAAGTGAATGAAGAATTAAATATGTTTTTTAATTGTATCGTGCCAAATAGGAGCATTCCTATTCTTTACCCTTTGGTCCAGGTGCAAAGAACATTGACTAGTCTTATGTTTGGTTACTGAATATGCGGGTAGGCTGGGAGGATACCGACTGCCACTTCAGAGCTCCCACGTTCCCCTCGCCTGAGGGCTAACATCTACACTTCAGCTCTCAAATAATAGGACTGAATTGAAGATTTTTAGTCTGTCACACTAAAATGTCCAATTTAAAGCCCGATAGTTAATATTTCCCTATTTATTTACACCCTCCTTCCAAGGCTTTTGACTTCCCTGAATCTTGGATTTAATCTTTACTATAGTTGATAATTCAACATATGTTAACAAATCAATTGGCCAGATTGAAAGTAAATTATGATTTAAGTAAAAGATTAGCATAATTTCTATTTTCATATTTTTAGGCACAACTACTTTAATTCATAATTTCAAAAAATCTCGATAACAAGGAGAAAGACTAAGGAAACTGTTGACCTCATTTTTTATGAGGTCTTCTATTCTCTCTTTAGTACTTAGGATCTAGCCTTAGGCTTTTCCTTTGACTATCCTAGAGGATTACAATTGGGACCCACCACTTAGAAATTCAAACCACTTCTTAACTCCCTACAAACTTCACAAACTTGATTGTAGACCCCTAATCACCTAGAGGGTTGAAATCAAATGTGGAAGTTTAAAGGATGAGTTCCTATAGGACTCTTCGGCCTTAGGACCGCCCCGGTGGCCCGGTCTCGGTGAGGGCCGACTTACACACACACTACACTCATAAACTATATTTTCACACACCTCCTAAAACCACACCCATACCCAACTCGACCTCCCGACTCATGAAGGTGATTCACATGGATGGTCCTTAACCCCTAAGCCCTCGGCTACAGAGGGTTAGAACATCATAGTGGAATGCCTCAAATGAGTCCCTTCATGGCTCATGTGGGCTTGATATGGCTTCATGGCTCAACCAAAATGATTTCATTCCACTTACATTTACCCAATCTTCAATTTTCTAAATTTTCAATTTTCGACCCCGGACCCTGCACCCACCAAACCTACCAAATGTCCTTGAAACTACCCAAAATTTGCAAAATCACCTAAATTACCCAAAATTCCCCAAGACCAATCTCAAACATTCCCACACTACGCAAATTGACCATTCATAGCCAAAAATACCAAAAATTCCAAAAATACCTCCCAATACCCTCCAAATACCCAAAATGCCCCTCTTAGCTAAAAAATCCAAAAATTCAGAAAATTCCCAAAAAATTCCAGAAAATCCCAAATATTCCCCATTTCATTTTGTCCAACTACACCATGGGCCAATTTTGTCAATTTACTCCACTTTTGTCAAAATCCCCAATTTGACCCATTTTTAACCCAAAATAAACTCAATGTCAAACCAAACCTACCCAATTGATCCAAATTCTGGTCTAATTCAATTCTAAACTTCAATTCAACATTCCCAACACCAATCTAGACCAGATCCAAGTCCAATTTGATTGACATTTGAATCCAATTTCACTTTTGGCCTTAAAGCCCAATTTGGACCCATGACCCAAACTTAGCCCAAACTAACCCAATTCAACTCCAATTAACCCCAAACCTTTTCTAAACCTTCCCTAACATCCCCACAAACAAAACACTAACATGATTTACCCAAAATTTAGACCCAAACCCCACTCAAATTCAACCTAAAGCCAAAAAGCCCAATTTTGACCTAAACCCAAACCTAACCGAAATAAGCCCAAACCCCAAAATCAAAACCCAACCAAAGTGAAAACCTCTTTGAAACACTCCCATAAACATTTCCCAACATTAATTTTACATCAATTTGAACCCTAGCCCAACATTGGCCCAAGTTAGCCCAATTTGACCTACATTGGCACATTTACCAAAGAGGTCTAAATCCAACCCAATTCAAGCCCAAACCACTTCAAATTTATTTCAAATCATTCATGAAACATTCCTAAATTAAATTCAACACTTATTGGATCTAATCCTTTGCAAAATTCTCATCCTAAAATTTGTTTTAAAATCTAAAAGCCCACTCTCTAAACCATCTTGAAAGCCCATCCAATGTGAAATCCAAAAGCCCAAAGCCCACATGACAATTCCTTCTCATCATCCCTTTAATTGGGATCAATTCCTAAGTCCCAAATCAATCATCAAATCAACCTAAATCAAGCACCATCTAAATTTTTCACTAAATTGCCAAAATCTCCAAATTCCTTTTTCATATAAATGGATCCACTTTTCCTATGTCAAGGATGAGCCAAATGAAGCCACATGCAAGCCATGGACAAGCCACATGAAGCCATGGAAGGTTTGATATGTGACCAAGCCATTAATGGCAAAAGGAGGGCCCCCTTTCCTAATCCTTCATTAAGCCTTTTTAACCATAAGCATGTCACACACTAAACCATGCTTAGCCACCTCACCATGGATCGAGACTTCACCACTCCATGGCAGCTGACCCAAGTGACTCTTTTCAGCCCAAAACTAAGCCTTGGGTGGTGCACCTAGCCCAAAAGGATGGGTTGACCCAAATCAAGCCAAAGTGGCCTCTCCCCCATACCATTTTAATCCAAGCACTTTACACATGTCTAAGCCCAATTGACTTCACCATTGCCAAGCCCTGACCTCCCTGGTCAAGATGGTGACCCCTGCCTGTTGGCCAGCCACCTGGGCCGTCGGAAAACACCACACCCGAGAGCATCATGTGAGCCCAAGCTTGGAATTCTCACTCGCCGAGTTGCCCCATGCCCAATGGCCACCATGGCTGTTCTTCTCCTCACCAGAGCAGCTGATCCCAAGCCCTAACTCCCCCTGGGAGAGCCTCCACCAGCCTCTATTTAAACCCCACCTCTCTCGGCCATGGGGGAGGTGCTGAACTAACCTTAAGGAAACTCTGCCAAAATCACTCCGTACTCTCCCCACACCTGCAGCATTTGATCCCCACTATCCTCCCGCCATAATCCCCACTAATCGAGCTTAATTTTGGAGCTCAATTCTCGAGCCGTAACAGGACATTCCCAAATCCTTCACCAAAGTCAAATTAAACTCACCTACACCTGCACAAGGTCAAGAGGAGAAGTTCCCCAGTGAAAGCCCCCTCTCCAGACCACCCATCTGTTCCTGACTCCAAGCTTTGTAATCGGCTGTGATCGAAATCATACCTGGACAATTCACCAGGCCAGGAGACTTCATCTGGAGCTTGTTTGGACTCAGTCGAAGGTGACACAACCCTCAGATTGAAGCCACACTTCTCTGAGCTAAGGTATGAGCTAACTCTTTATCCCGAGCTTCTGGAGATTCTCCATTTCAAATACCTTAATTTCAATGCATGATCACCGTATAGATGTATTCGTCTCTTCAAGACAAATCCATAGAGCACAAGAACACGAAAATCCGTTAAGTATTGAGTGAGATATTAAGGATTTAGTGTGGACGGTTCTCGGGCTGGGAAGCTTGGGGACGATGAACGGATGGCGTTCATTTAATACATGCGCGGACAGACGGCCAGGATCGCGTCGGATGAGGAGACGGAATGATACAGCGGGCCCCTGGAGCGCTGAGTCGGATGGCGGCGCCAAATCAGAACACGCCGTGTGGCCTTTCGGAGACGCCGAGGTTGAGTCAGCGCCGCGTGGATAAGTTGAAAAATAGGTTATTTTTCTATTTATTTAATTCCCTAAACTTCAAAAATGCATAACTTTGTGTAGGAAAATCAAAAAAATAAAATAAAAATACCCTCTTGCTCAGTGAACAGAGGAGAATAATGTGGAAAAGAAATCATTTAATTTCATCAAGTATTTTATTTTTAATAATTTATTTACTCTCCGCACATTTTCAATTCTCCATGCATGTATACAATTCACCATGGCATGAGAAAATAGGGCTTTGAAGCCTCTAAATTTGGAAACATTCCCTGAATTTTCCAAAGTCAGATGCCATCCCTATGAAGAGTTATTGATTTTTCAACTCTAGGTTGCTAGTTTGAGTATTTTAATTCCAATAATTAGCATATTGTGAAATAAATTCTAGGAAAATTTGGTGATGTTTATTATGACCAGAGGAACCTAGGAAAAATAGGTTTTGAATTAATCCACTTGGAATAACCCTAATTGGCTTAAACACCCAAAATAGATCCTTAATTAATTAGAGCTAATCATACATCACATTGACTTGAAATCAATTCTCCACTGACCTTTAGGATCAGAGGAACCCACCATAAAAATTTGAAGTCAATTGGACTTGGTTAGCCCTACTAAATGGGTTGATTAATCCATTTAGCCAATTTAAACTTTAAAAATTCATAACTTTCAAAATACTTTTCAAAAATTCACTAAATTGGTTTTGGAGCCTCTCTGATATCAGGGGAATTTAAGAAAAATAAAATTGCAATTTTCTAAAAAAGTTGATTTTTTACATTATTTTAATATTTTAATAATTAAAAAATAATAAAAATCACAAAAATAATAAAATTCACCAAAATGTCACATTTTGAATTTTAATCACTTGGGAATAAATCCCATATTTTTCTTAAGTCTCTATAATGAGATATTAAATTTTAAAGCCTTAAGGTAATTTTAAAATTAAAAAATGTATATTTTTAGTATTTCGACTAAAATAATTCTAATAAATCTAAGAAAAATCAGAAAATTATAAAAATTGGTTCTGTGGTTTCCTTGATATTAGAGAGATTTTTGAAAAATATAAAATTCATTTTTCAATCTTTATTTTATTTTTAAATTAATTAATACTCCAAAACTCAAAATAATTATAATAAAAAAATATATAATTCAAAAAATCACCAAAATTGGTCCAAGTGATCCTCTGGTCATTAGGAATGTCCCATAATTTTCTTAAGGACAGAAACTTTCCCTTGGTCATATTATTAAATTTTCCTTGGAAATCCCTATTTTCAACCAAAAATAATTACATAAATAAATTAAATATAGAAAAATCACATTTTCTCCTCTCATGCCTTTATTGACATATGAGTGAAGTCACATAAAAATTTCAAGTTCATTTATGCTCAATTTAGTGAGTTATGAAATTATTAAGCTTGAAGGGCAAAATGGTAATTAAAATTTTAACCTTTAATTAAAACTTTATGCTTAATAAAATTAAAGAGTAAAGTATTTGATCCTAATCTGATTTGGATGATTGAAATTTGAATAATAAGGGTAGAAACCTATTAAACAATTTAAAAATAATTGAAATAAACCTTAATTAAATAATTGATTAAATTTGGAAGAATAATAAAATTGGAATTATTAAAATAGGGATATTATTAGGAAGAGATTTGTTCTTTAATTTAAGAATCCCTAAATTAATCATCTCAATAATATTTAATTCCTAATTAAAATGATAATCCAAATTTAAGATTTAAAATGCTAAAAGACTTAATCATTAAATTAAATTAAAGTTAAATTATTTAAATTAAATCCTTTTAAAATTTGAATTAAATTAATACTTTAATAATTAAAATTAAATCATCTTTAAGACATAAAAAAATAAAATATTAAATTAAAATTAAAAATAAAATTAAATTAAAATTTAAATTAAATTAAATTAAATTAAATTAAATTAAATTAAATTAAATTAAATCAAATTAAATTAAATTAAATCAAATTATATCAAATTAAATTAAATTAAATCATATTAAATTAAATTAAATTAAATTAAAGTTAAATTAAATTGAATTAAAAAAATAACATCACCTAAGACATAAAGAAATTCAAAAATAAATATAAAGCAACTTGAACACTATTCCAAATTTAAACCCACTAACTGAAATTAAATCATAAACCATTTGAACATCAATTTGCCCTCGAAAGCTTTGTTGTCATAACTCCTAAACAGAACGTTAAATGAAATGTTACTTCCCTCATAGGATATTCAAATGTCCTAGTTCACTGAGTAAGGTAACAACAAAACTTGAATTCCCGGACGATTAATTCATTTGTATGATTAAATTCATTTGGACTTAAAACAATTCTAGCAATATTGAAAAGATGTTTAAGATTCTTCTTAAACACTTTCTCAATATGATAGGATGTTTATGAGAACAACTGAACTTAATTGTTCTTTGATGAAGAAAATGATCCTCAAACCAAAACACAAGAACCTAGACGTCATAGGAGATGACTAGCTACAGGATTAGGAACTTGGTAGAAAACTATAACCCTTCCCTTAGTTTTACCTAGGAACTTGTTCTAAATGCTTAAATATTCTAAATTGTGTTTGAGTGCAGCTTGGGATGACGGGAAGACCCTCCAGGTACACTTTTATTTTGTTGCAATTTACTTTATTGCAATTTACTTAATCGCATCGCACTTACTTTTCTTGCATGATAAACAACTGTTGCATGAAAACCCACACTTTTAGGATAGTCCCTAAAATTGAAACCAAAACTAAATTAAAAGTCATTACAAGATAAAATTCACCGCCACAACATTTCAAAATATAAAACAACTCAAAATTTAATCACAAAACGTAACACCAAATTCACATGAACATTAAATGAATGATAAAATAAATTTGAATCGTTAAAAGACAAACAAAATGAACATAAATTTCAAATCAAATCCCAATCAAAAATTCAAATTCAACCTTCCAGATTTCAAATCAAATCTCAATCAAAAATTCAAATTCAACATTCCAGATTTCAAATCAAATCTCAATCAAAAATTCAAATTCAACCTTCCAGATCTCAAATCAAATCTCAATCAAATTTAAACTCAATCTTCCAAATCTGAAATCCAATCATTGCTCTCTCCTTTGTCCGGGATGGAAGCGGTCGATTCCATCGACATGGAGCCACGAGGTTTTCGATTCGAATCTAGTGGGAAGGAATTATATCCAATCCAAACCAGCAACTCTCAATCAACTCTTTTGATTTGGATATGTAGCATCTACATATTCCCTCCTAATTTGTTTCTTTCCACAAAAAAAATCTTTTACAACTTTCATGAAATTCTCGAAACACCAAAATTCCACACTTTTCAAATCAACACTACAAATCTTTACAAAATCAATTACTTCAAATTCAAATTCTTGGGGTTGAGGATTTTACATCCGAGACTGCATTGCTTTATAGATTCTTTCCCTATCGCAATGAAATACATCAAAATCAAATTCTTAGGGTTGAGGATTTTACATCCGAGACTGCATTGTTTTAGGATTCTTTCCCTATCGCAATGAAATACATCAAATTCAAATTCTTGGGGTTGAGGATTTTACATCCGAGACTGCATTGCTTTAGGATTCTTTCCCTATCGCAATGAAATACATCAAAATCAAACTTTTGGGGTCGAGTATTTTACATCTGAGACCGCATTGCTTTAGGATTCTTTCCCTATCGCAATGAAATACATCAAAATTCAAATTCTTGGGGTTGAGGATTTTACATCCGAGATCGCATTGCTTTAGGATTCTTTCCCTATCGCAATGAAATACATCAAAATTCAAATTCTTGGGGTCGAGGATTTTACATCCGAGACCGCATCGCTTTAGGATTCTTTCCCTATCGCAATGAAAAACATCAAAATTCAAATTCTTGGGGTCGAGGATTTTACATCCGAGATCGCATTGCTTTAGGATTCTTTCCCTATCGCAATGAAATACATCAAAATCAAACTTTTGGGGTCGAGGATTTTACATCCGAGACCGCATCGCTTTAGGATTCTTTCCCTATCGCAATGAAATACATCAAAATTCAAATTCTTGGGGTTGAGGATTTTACATCCGAGACTGCATTGCCTTAGGATTCTATCCCTATTGCAATGAAATACATCAAAATCAAACTTTTGGGGTTGAGGATTTTAAATCCAAGACTGCATTGCTTTAGGATTCTTTCCCTATCGCAATGAAATACATCAAAATTGAAATTCTTGGGGTTGAGGATTTTAAATCCAAGACTGCATTGCCTTAGGATTCTTTCCCTATCTCAATGAAATACATCAAATTCAAACTTTTGGGGTTGTGAATTTTACATCCGAGACTGCATTGCTTTAGGATTCTTTCCCTATTGCAATGAAATACATCAAAATCAAATTCTTGGGGTTGAGGATTTTACATCCGAGACTGCATTGCCTTAGGATTCTTTCCCTATCACAATGAAATACATCAAAATTCAAATTCTTGGGGTTGAGGATTTTACATCCGAGACTGCATTGCTTTAGGATTCTTTCCCTATCGCAATGAAATACATCAAAATCAAACTTTTGGGGTCGAGGATTTTACATTCGACAATCGCATCGCTTTAGGATTCTTTCCCTATCGCAATGAAATACATCAAAATTCAAATTCTTGGGGTTGAGGATTTTACATCCGAGACTGCATTGCCTTAGGATTATTTCCCTATCGCAATGAAATACATCAAAATAAAACTCTTGAGGTTAAGGATTTTACATCCGAGACTGCATTGCTTTAGGTTCTTTCCCTATCGCAATGAAATACATCAAAATCAAACTCTTGAGGTTAAGGATTTTACATCTGATACCGCATTGCTTTAGGTTCTTTCCCTATCGCAATGAAATACATCAAAATCAAACTCTTGAGGTTAAAGATTTTACATTCAATACCGCATTGCTCTGAGATCTCTTCTCATTGTAATGAGTCAATCCAATCAATTCAATTTTCTTTTGAGGTTGAAGATGTTACATCTAAAACCACAAAATTCCAATTTTTATTTCAAGTTCAAATCCTTTCAAATTAATTTTGACAAACTTCAATCTAAATTAGAACTCAAACTAAAATCTGAGCTCACACATCAAAACTTAAACTTAAACAAAATGAAATCTAAATCGAAATTCCCCGCATCATGTGATTTGGGATTCACCTCCTTTTCCTTTCCCAGGCGAGAGTTCAAGAATCTCCGGCCTCGTAGATATACTTGACACTCCCCAGTGGAAACTCTTCTACTCTGTCCCAAGTTTGTCACTTGGACTTTTATGTTGGTTTTGTTGATCGCTTCGGTCAACACCAATACACGCGGTGTGCTTGGATAGCACACCACACCTATTGGGGGTCCATTTGTTGACCTCATTTTTGATGAGGTCTTCTTTTCTCTCTTTAGTACTTAGGATCTAGCCTTAGGCTTTTCCTTCGACTATCCTAGAGGATTAGAATTGGGACCCACCACTTAGAAATTCAAACCACTTCTTAACTCCCTACAAACTCCACAAACTTGATTGTAGACCCCTAATCACCTAGTAGGGTTGAAATCAAATGTGGAAGTTTAAAGGATGAGTTCCTATAGGACTCTTTGGCCTTCGGACCGCCACTGGGTGGCTCGGTCCAGTGAGGGCCGACTTACACACACACTACACTCATACACTATATTTTCACACACCTCCTAAAACCACACCCATACCCAACTTGACCTCCTGACTCATGAAGGTGATTCACATGGATGGTCCTTAACCCCTAAGCCCTTGGCTAAGAGGGTTAGGAACATCATAGTGAATGCCTCAAATGAGTCCCTTCATGGCACATGTGGGCTTGATATGGCTTCATGGCTCAACCAAAATGATTTCATTCCACTTACATTTACCCAATCTTCAATTTTCTAAATTTTCAATTTTTGACCCCCGGGACCCAAGACCCACCAAACCTACAAAATGTCCTTGAAACTACCCAAAATTTGCAAAATCACCTAAATTACCCAAAATTCCCCAAGACCAATCTCAAACATTCCCACACTACGCAAATTGACCATTCATAGCCAAAAATACCAAAAATACCTCCCAATACCCTCCAAATACCCAAAATGCCCCTCTTAGCTAAAAAATCCAAAAATTCAGAAAATTCCCAGAAAATTATAGAAAATCCCAAATATTCCCAATTTCATTTTGTCCAACTACAACATGGGCCAATTTTGTCAATTTACTCCACTTTTGTCAAAATCCCCAATTTGACCCATTTTTAACCCAAAATAAACCCAATGTCAATCCAAACCTACCCAATTGATCCAAATTCTGGTCCAATTCAATTCTAAACTTCAATTCAACATTCCCAACACCAATCTATACCAGATCCAAGTCCAATTTGATTGACATTTGAATCCAATTTCACTTTTGGCCTTAAAGCCCAATTTGGACCCATGACCCAAACTTAGCCCAAACTAACCCAATTCAAGTCCAATTAACCCCAAACCTTTTCTAAACCTTCCCTAACATCCCCACAAACAAAACACTAACATGATTTACCCAAAATTTAGACCCAAACCCCACTCAAATTCAACCCAAAGCCAAAAAGCCCAAGTTTGACCTAAACCCAAACCTAACCTAAATAAGCCCAAACCCCAAAATCAAAACCCAACCAAAGTCAAAAACTATTTAAAACACTCCCATAAACATTTCCCAATATTAATTTTACATCAATTTGAACCCTAGCCCAGCATTGGCCCAAGTTAGCCCAATTTGACCTACATTGGCACATTTACCAAAGAGGTCCAAATCCAACCCAATTCAAGCCCAAACCACTTCAAATTTATTCCAAATCATTCATGAAACATTCCTAAATTAAATTCAACACTTATTGGATCTAATCCTTTGCAAAATTCTCATCCTAAAATTTGTTTTGAAATCTAAAAGCCCACTCTCTAAACCATCTTGAAAGCCCATCCAAAGTGAAATCCAAAAGCCCAAAGCCCACATGACAATTCCTTCTCATTATCCCTTTAATTGGGATCAATTCCTAAGTCCCAAATCAATCATCAAATCAACCTAAATCAAGCACCATCTAAATTTTTCACTAAATTTCCAAAATCTCCAAATTCCTTTTTCATATAAATGGATCCACTTTTCCTAAGTCAAGGATGAGCCAAATGAAGCCACATGCAAGCCATGGACAAGCCACATGAAGCCATTGAAGGTTTGACATGTGACCAAGCCATTAATGGTAAAAGAAGGGCCCCCTTTCCTAATCCTTCATTAAGCCTTTTTAACCATAAGCATGTCACACACTAAACCATGCTTAGCCCCCTCACCATGGATGGAGACTTCACCACTCCATGGCAGCTGACCCAAGTGACTCTTTTTAGCCCAAAACCAGGCCTTGGGTGGTGCACCTAGCCCAAAAGGATGGGTTGACCCAAATCAAGCCAAAGTGGCCTCTCCCCCATACCATTTTAATCCAAGCACTTTACACTTGTCCAAGCCCAATTGACTTCACCATTGTCAAGCCCTGACCTCCCTGGTCAAGATGGTGACCCTCGCTCGCCGGCCGGCCCACACGGGCCGCAGGAAAACACCACACCCGAGAGCATCATGTGAGCCCAAGCTTGGAATTCTCACCTGCTGAGTTGCCCCATGCCCAATGGCCACCATGGCTGTTCTTCTCCTCACCAGAGCAGCTGATCCCAAGCCCTAACTCCCCCTGGGAGAGCCTCCAGCCAGCTCTATTTAAACCCCACCTCTCTCGGCCATGGGGGAGGTGCTGAACTAACCTTAAGGAAACTCTACCAAAATCACTCCAGACTCTCCCCACACCTAGAGCATTTGATCCCCACTGTCCTCCTGCCATAATCCCCACTAATTGAGCTCAATTTTGGAGCTCAATTCTCAGGCCATAACAGGACATTCCCAAATCCTTCAACAAAGTCAAATTAAACTCACCTACACCTGTACAAGGTCAAGAGGAGAAGTTCCCCAGTGAAAGCCCCCTCTCCAGACCACCCATCTGTTCCAGACTCCAAGCTTTGTAATCGGCTATGGTCGAAATTATACCTGGACAATTCACCAGGCCAGGAGACTTCATCCGGAGCTTGTTTGGACTCGGCCGAAGGTGACACAACCCTCGGATCGAAGCCACACTTCTCTGAGCTAAGGTATGAGCTAACTCTTTATCTCGAGCTTCTGGAGATTCTCCATTTCAAATACCTTAATTTCAATGCATGATCACCATATAGATGTATTCGTCTCTTCAAGACGAATCCCTAGAGCACAAGAACACCAAAATCCGTTAAGTATTGAGTGAGATATTAAGGATTTAGTGTGGACGATTCTCGGGCTGGGAAGCTTGGGGACGATGAACGGATGTCGTTCATCTAATACATGCGCGGACAGACGGCCAGGATTGCGTCGGATGGCGGTGCCGAATCAGAACACGTCGCCTGGCCTTTCGGAGACGCCGAGGTTGAGTCAGCGCCGCGTGGATAAGTAGAAAAATAGGTTATTTTTCTATTTATTTAATTCCCTAAACTTCAAAAATGCATAACTTTGTGTAGGAAAATCGAAAAATAAAATAAAAATACCCTCTCGCTCGATGAATCGAGAGGAGAATAATGTGGAAAAGAAATCATTTAATTTCATCAAGTATTTTATTTTTAATAATTTATTTACTCTCTGCACATTTTCAATTCTCCATGCATGTATACAATTCACCATGGCATGAGACCATAGTAGCTTTCGAAGCCTCTAAATTCGGGAACATTCCCTGAATTTTCCAAAATAAGAGGCCATCCCTATGAAGAGTTATTGATTTTTCAACTCTAGGTTTCTAGTTTGAATATTTTAATTCCAATAATTAGCATATTGTGAAATAAATTCTAGGAAAATTTGGTGATGTTTATTATGACTAGAGGAACCTAGGAAAAATAGGTTTTGAATTAATCCACTCGAATAACCCTAATCGGCTTAAACACCCAAAATAGATCCTTAATTAATTAGAGCTAATCATACATCAAATTGACTTGAAATCAATTCTCCAATCGACCTTTAGGATCAGAGGAACCCACCATAAAAATTTGAAGTCAATTGGACTTGGTTAGCCCTACTAAATGGGTTGATTAAGCCATTTAGCCAATTTAAACTTTTAAAATTTATAACTTTCAAAATACTTTTCAAAAATTCACTAAATTAGTTTTGGAGCCTCTCTAATATCAGGGGAATTTAAGAAAAATAAAATTGCAATTTTCTAAAAAAATTTGCTTTTTTGCATTATTTTAATATTTTAATAATTAAAAAATAATAAAAATCACAAAAATAATAAAATTCACCAAAATGTCACATTTTGAATTTTAATCACTTGGGAACAAATCCCATATTTTTCTTAAGTCTCTATAATGAGATATTAAATTTTAAAGCCTTAAGGTAATTTTAAAATTAAAAAAATGTATATTTTTAGTATTTCCACTAAAATAATTCTAATAAATCAAAGAAAAATCAGAAAATTATAAAAATTGGTTCTCTGGTTTCCTTGATATCAAAGAGATTTTTGAAAAATATAAAATTTATTTTTCAATCTTTATTTTATTTTTAAATTAATTAATACTCCAAAACTCAAAATAATTATAATAAAAAGAATATAATTCAAAAAATCACCAAAATTGGTCCAAATGATCCTCTGGTCATTAGGAATGTCCCATAATTTTCTTAAGGATAGAAACTTTCCCTTGATCATATTATTAAATTTTCCTTGGAAATCCCTATTTTCCACCAAAAATAATTACATAAATAAATTAAATACAGAAAAATCACATTTTCTCCTCTCATGCCTTTATTGACATATGAGTGAAGTCACATAAAAATTTCATGTTCATTTAAGCTCAATTTAGTGAGTTATCAAATTATTAAGCTTGAAGGGCAAAATGGTAATTAAAATTTTAACCTTTAATTAAAACTTTAGGCTTAATAAAATTAAAGAGTAAAGTATTTGATCCTAATCTGATTTGGATGATTGAAATTTAAATAATAAGGGTAGAAACCTATTAAATAATTTAAAAATAATTGAAATAAACCTTAATTAAATAATTGATTAAATTTGGAAGAATAATAAAATTGGAATTATTAAAATAGGGATATTATTAGGAAGAGATTTGTTCTTTAATTTAAGAATCCCTAAATTAATAATCTCAATAATATTTAATTCCTAATTAAAATGATAATCCAAATTTAAGATTTAAAATGCTAAAAGACTTAATCATTAAATTAAATTAAAGTTAAATTATTTAAATTAAATCCTTTTAAAATTTCAATTAAATTAATACTTTAATAATTAAAATTAAATCATCTTTAAGACATAAAAAAATAAAATATTAAATTAAAATTAAAAATAAAATTAAATTAAAATTTAAATTAAATTAAATTAAATTAAATTAAATTAAATTAAATTAAATTAAATTAAATCAAATTAAATTAAATTAAATCAAATTAAATTAAATTGAATCATATTAAATTAAATCAAATTAAATTAAAGTTAAATTAAATTGAATTAAAAAATAACATCACCTAAGACATAAAGAAATTCAAAAATAAATATAAAGCAACTTCAACACCATTCCAAATTTAAACCCGTTAACCGAAATTAAATTAAATCATAAACCATTTGAACATCAATTTACCCTCGAAAGCTTTTGTTGTCATAACTCCTAAATAGAGTGTTAAGTGAAGTGTTACTTCACTCATAGGATATACAAATGTCCTAGTTCACTGAGTAAGATAACAACAAAACTTGAATTCCCGGACGATTAATTCATTTGTATAATTAAATTCTCTTGGACTTAAAAATAATCCTAGAAATATTGAAAAGATATTTAAGACTCTTCTTAAGCACTTCCTCAATATGATGGGATGTTTATAAGAACAATTGAACTTAATTGTTCTTTGATGAAGAAAATCGTCCTCAAACCAAAACACAAGAACCTAGACGTCATAGGAGATGACTAGCTATAGTGAGTAGGACCTCGGTAGAAAACCATAACCCTTCCCTTAGCCTTTACCTAGGAACTTGCTTTAAATACTTAAATATTCTAATTGTGTTTTAAGTGCAACTTGGGATGACGGGAAGACCCTCTAGTACGCTTTTATTTTATCGCAATTTACTTTATCGCAATTTACTTAATCGCATCACACTTACTTTTCGCATGATAAACAATCGTTGCATGAAAACCCACACTTTTAGGATAGTCCCTAAAACCGAAACCAAAACTAAATTAAAAGTCATTACAAGATAAAATTCACCGCCACAACATTTCAAAATATAAAACAACTCAAAATTTAATCACAAACAGTAACACCAAACCGCAATTACAACTAAATTAAAACGTCTTGTTGGATGATCGGGAATACCTCGGATGATGTAACCTACGTGTTGCTAACGGGATTTCCCACGGTCTAAATGAAAGTGTGGAACTCATTTAGTCGAGTTTAGCAAATTCATCCGGACTAAGTGAATCCGATTAAAATAACGATGCCGAAGGATGGAACCGCGGGATCTTAACCGGTGTTGTTATAATCAACTTTAAGATTTGTTTTAATTAAAACATAAAAAACACTTGGAAATTAAGAATTTCTCTAAACCAAAACACTTTTCTCATCTCCCGATTTATGACTTCTAAAACTAAACCTCCGCAACAACAAGGAGCTCGGAGCATGATGGGCAAGACGACCATCGTCATCACGCAAAACTCCGAATCCGCTTCAAGAAAACTTTCTTAAGAATTAAATAACTAAGCCATAGGACTTTGAGGTAGTTTGCCTTGTGCAACATAAATCCTCAACCTTTTGTTAGCCATTTGCATTGCAAATTAAGCCCTAATCGGTTTTAGGATTCTGAGGTAGTCTTCCGATACGACATAAATCCTCACATCTTCCAGGCTATTTGTATGATTTTATCATACAAATATAAGTCCAAATTAATTAAAATTGGCAAGATTGAAATATCAGCTAATATTAGGATTTTCTTAAACTCGAAGCCAAACAATATGATAGTTTAGGAAGTTGCCAAGATTCTTCTTGGATCCTCAGCTTCTCCTATTTCTCTTCCTTTTGGACTCCTGAAATAAAATGTTCCAAATTTATCCATTCCCTATTGAAATTCCAAAATTCAATCCCTTGAAAACTTAAACTTTGAAATTCTTGAAAGCAGAACTACTGATTATTATCGAGATTTTTCTTAGGTTATTCCCGTCACTTAAGATGTAATTAACTATAGGGGCTTGCCCTTATAGGGAATTTTAAGAACCCATGTAATATAAACCCTGTTTAATGCTTTCATATTAAGCAGGGGAATTTTTTGGCTTATAAAATTGGTTCGCAGACCAAACGGATGTCACAAATCTTCTAGTTTATTTAATCGAGCTCCATCACCAAACAGTGTGTCTATTCTTCGAGATAGATACACAGCTCATGATGCGGTGCTCGTTTATATAAACTATTCGGGATGAGAGATCAGTTTGATTTCATATCTTAAAATTTTCAAATTTAAAATTATTTTCAAAATCAAATACTACTTTTTAAATTATTTATTTAAATTAAATTAAAAATTCGCCGACAATTTCTGTATGCGACCTCTTTTCACAAATACAACACACCAACATAAAAATAAGCCGTACAGAAACTACTCAGAATGCATGGGAAAAATAACATAAATCATGGATTTCATTAAAGTTAACAAACAATAAACAAATATACTTATCTCAATTCTTCTCCTTAAGTAGACTCCTTGAAGTTCCTTTGACTTTTCCTTCTAGTACAGCACACTTAATTAAACTCACCATGACGCTAAACACTCTATCTACACACTAGAAAGACTCTATATAGAAATTAAAAGACTCTAGAATGACACACAACTGACTAAATTTCGTCTCTATTTATAGAAGGAGTCAAATCTCTAAGGGTTGCTCAAGCACCTCTTCAAAAAGCATCCAGGTTCAATGTATCTGGCTGAATTCAACTGTCTCGCCGTCGGCGGGCTCGATCTCGCCGTCGGCAGGCTTCTAGAAGATGGGCTAACTGCGCCGATCTCACTGTCGGCGGCCTCGATCTCGCCGTCGGTGGTTTTCTTATAATATATTCAAAAACTTTCGAGAAAAACTCGCTATCGACGGCCTTTTCCTCGCCGTGGCGGGATAGTTCACTTTTCATCTATTTCAGTCCTTTTTGCTCCAAATTCTCTTCTTTTCGTGCTTTTTGCTTTCATTACTTATAAATCTTCATTCCTGCAATAAAATAAAGAAAATTCCTTTCTTTAAAGTGCAATTTCATATAAACTTGGTATAAATTTCTCAATACATTTTTCTGTGGTCACTCATACCTCAATATGTTGGGCTTTTCATACCTTTGAGTTTAGGCAGGTCTTCATTATAAATTTAGAAAAGTAGGCCTGAAATAATTAAGAGCATTTCTACACACAACTATATGTTAGAAATTTGCAAAGTGAAGAAGTTTGAAATCTTAAAACATAAAACATCAACTAAACACATAACACATTAACATCCAACTGTTACAATCATAGATTAAACTAATAAACTAAATACAATCACATCAAATTCATCAAAATTTAACATAAAGTTCACAACAAATACATCCAAATACACATTACATCAAAAATACTAATCACAGTCTCAAATACATCACAAATACATCAGAAAATACTAAATGCAATGAAAATTAAAATACTAAACTACTAATCATCATCTGCAGGAGCTCCGCCATCATTAGGTTCATCAGGCTAGTATGGAGTGTACTCAGGGCATGTAGGGAATACAACACTAGTGTCTCCCCTGAGGAATCTGATCTGTGCATCATGAAAAGCTATATCATATTCTCGCCACCGCACTTGATAATCATCATTTATCTTATTCCTTGCTTCTAGTCCCTATACCGTGGTATTCAAATTTTCTAAATGATACATAACATCATACAGAGTAGGTTCCCTAGATGTAGATGGTCTCTCCTGATTAGAAGAAGGTACATCGGCTTTCTTACTCCATTTCCATCCTACATGGGTGTCGGCATATTTTTAAGTTGAATGTGTGTTGTATTTTGAAAAGGGGTCGCCTACAGAAATTGTCGGCGAATTTTCATATTTTAAATTTAATTTAAATATATATATATATAATTTGGAAAGTAGCATTTGATTTTGAAAATAATTTTTAAATTTGAAGATTTTAAGATATGAAATCAAACCGATCTCACATCCCAAATAGTTTATATAAACGAGCACCGCATCACAAACCGTGTATCTATCCCGATAAATAGACACACTGCTTGATGATGGGGCTCGATTAAATAAACTAGGAGATTTGTGACATCCGATTGGTCTGCGAACCAATTTTATAAGCCGACAAGTTCCCCTGCTTAATATAAAGGAATTAGGTAGGGTTTATATTACCTGGGTCCTTAAAGTTCCCCATAAGGGCAAGCCCCTATAGTTAATTACATCTTAAATGACGGGAATCATTTAAGAAAACTCTCGATAATGATCAGTGGTTTTGCTCTCAAGAATTTTAAAGTTTAAGGTTTTAAAGGATTGAATTTTGGAAATTTAAATAGGGATTGGATCAAATTTGGAACAGTTATTTTCAGGAGTCCAAAGGAAAAGAAGTAGAAGAAGCTGAGGATCCAAGAAGAATCTTCACAACTTCCTAAACTATCCTATTGTTTGGCTTCAATATGGGAGTTTATTTAATATTGCAATTTTGTCAATTTTAATTAATTAGGACTTATGTTTGTATGACATAATCACACAAATAGCCTCGAAGATATGAGGGTTTATGTCGTATCAAACGACTACCTCAGAGTCCTAAGACCGGTTAGTGCTTAATTTGCATAACATGATTATGCAAATGTCTAACAAAAGGGTTGAGGATTTATGTTGCACTAGGCAAACTACCTCGAAATCCTACGATTTGGTTGTTTAATTCTAGGAATGTTTAGCTGATGTAGAGTTGTTTTACTGACGAAGATGGCCGTGCTGCCCACCGTGCTCCAAGCTCCTTATTGTTGCAGAGGTTTAGTTTTAGAATTCATAAATCGGGAGATGAGAGAAGTGTTTTGGTTTAGAGAAAATCTTAAAATCTAAGTGTTTTTAGTGTTTTAATTAAAACAAATCTTAAAGTTAATTTAACAGAACTGATTAAGATCCCACGGTTCCGTCATCCCAGCACCGTTATTTTCATTGAATTCACTTAGTCCAGATGAATTTGCTAAACTCAACTGAATGAGTTCCACACTTTCATTTAGGCCGTGGGAAATCTCGTTAGCAACACGTGGGTTACATCATCCGAGGTATTCCCGATCATTCAACGAGACGTTTTAATTTAGTTGCAATTGTAGTTTTGTTGTTCTATTTGTGATTAAATTTTGAGTTGTTTTATATTTTGAAATGTTGTGGCGGTGAATTTTATCTTGTGGTGACTTTTAATTTAGTTTTGGTTTCAATTCAGGGACTATCCTAAAGGTTTTGGTTTTCATGCAACAGTCTTGTTTATCATGCAAGAAAAAGTAAAGTACAGTGCATGTAAGTAAATTACAATAAAGTAAATCGCAATAAAATAAAAGCGCACCTAGAGGGTCTTCTCGTCATCCCAAGCTGCACTTGAAACACATGTTAAGGCATTTAAATATTTTGCAAGAAATACCTAGGTAAGGCTAATGGAAAGGGTCTTGGTTATCTACCAAATTCCTAATCCTATAACTAGTCATCTCCTATGATGTCTAGGTTCTTGTGTTTTTGTTTAAGGATGATTTTCTTCATCAAAGAACAATTAAATTCAGTTGTTCTTCTAAAACATCTCGTCATATTGAGGAAGTGCTTAGCACAAGTCCTAAACATCTTTTCAATATTTCTGGGATTGTTTTCAGTCCAAGTAAACTTAGTTGCACAGGTGAATTAATCATCCAGGAGTTTAGTTAAACTTTGTCTCTTGCTCAGTAAACTTAGGTATTTGATTACCTGATGAATGAAGTGACATTTTACTTAATACTCTATTCAAGAGTTACAATAATTAAAGCCTTTAAGGGTAAGTTGGTTTATTGAGAATTTTAATCAAATTTGAGTTAATGATTTAAAGTGTTTTAGTTTGATTATGAGGTTTTAATTAATAATTTTAAGTTTGGAATAGTGTTCAAATTATTTTAGATTTAATTTAAATCTTTACACTTTCAGTTATCTTAATATTTCAAATTGATGTTCATGTTTCAAATTCACTTAGATAGAAAGAGGTGTTGAAATTATTGATATGTTTTGATTTAACTCTTAATAACTTCATTTAGGTTTGTTGTTAAATGATTTTTTAATTTAATTTAATTCAATTTGACTTTAATTTAATTTAATTTAACTTTAATTTTAATTTTAATTTTAATTTTAATTTTATTTAAATTTAATTTAATTTAATTTTAGTTTAAATTTAATTTAATTTTATTTTATTTTTAATTTTGATTTTAATTTTAATTTTAATTTAACTTTAATTTTTAATTTATTTTTAATTTTTAATTTAATTTTAATTTAATTTTAGTTTTAATTTTAGTTTTAATTTTAGTTTTAATTGTTAATTTTAATTGTTAATTTGGATTATTATTTTAATCAAGAATTAAATATTGTTAAAGTGACTTATTTAGGGATTTTTAAATTAAAGAATAAATATCCTCTTAATAATATCCCTACTTTAATAATCCAAATTTTAAATGTATTATTTCCAAAATTTAAATTATTTAATTAATTAAAGTTTCATTTTGATATTTTCAAAGTGTTTAATGGGTTTCTACCCCTTAATTTCCCTAAGTTTCAATCATCCAAGAGAAAATTAAAATCAAATGTTTTACCCTCCATTTTGATTAAACCTAAAGTTTTAATTAAGGGTTAAAATTTTTAATTACCTTTATGCCCTTTTAAGCTTATTTATTCCATAACTCACTAAATTGAGCTCAAATGAATTTGAAATTTTTATGTCACCTCACTCACATGTCAATCAAGATATTAGAGGAGAAAATGTGATTTTTCTGAATTTAATTTATTTATGTAATTATTTTTAGTAGAAAATAGGGGTTTTCAAAAAAAATTCAACAACATGAACAAGAAAAGGTTTCTATCCTTAAGAAAATTATGAGATGTTTCGATAACCAGAGGACCACTTGGACCAATTTTTGTGATTTTTTGAATTATATTTTATTTATTATAATAATTTTGATTTTTAAAGTATTAATTAATTATAAAATAAAATAAAATTTGAAAAATATATTTTATATTTTTCTTAAATCTCTTTGACCTCAAGGAGTCCAAAGAAACAAATTTTATAATTTTCTAATTTTTCTTTGATTTATTAGGATTATTTTAGTGAAAAAGGTTAAAAACTCATTTTTTTAATATTAAAAATTACATTAAGCCTTTAAAATTCAATATCTTATCATAGGACTTGGGAAAAAAATTTAGTTTATTCCTAAGTGATTAGGAGTCAAAATGTGACATTTTTATGATTTTTAATATTTTTGTGATTTTTATTATTTTTTAATTATTAAAATATTAAAATATTGTGAAAAATCAACTTTTTTAGAAAATTCCAATTTTAATTTTCCTAAACTCCTCTAATATCAGAGAAGCTCCAAAACTATTTTTGTGAATTTTTGAAAAGTATTTTTGTAGTTATGAATTTTGAAAGTTTCATTTTACATATGAGGCTTAATCAACCCATTTGGTGGGGTTAATCAAGTCCAATTGATTTCAAAATTTTATGTGAGATTCCTCTGACCCTAAACAGCAATAGAGAATTGTTTTCAAGTCAATTTAATGTGTGGTTAACCCTAATTAATTCAAATTTAATTTTAGGGGTTTAGGCCAATTAAGGTTATTATGAATGAATTAATTCAAAATAAATTTTTCATAGGGTCCTCTGGTCCTAAGAAACATCGCCAAATTTTCCTAGAATTTATTTTACATCATGCTAATTATTGGAATTAAAATACCTAAAATAGTGACATGAACTTGAAAACTCAATAACTTTTCACAGAGATGGCCTCTAACCTTGAAAAATTCAGGGAATGTTCCCAAGATCAGAGGCTTCAAAAGCTCTATGGTCTCATACCATGATGAATTATCTATGTAAATGAAGAATCAAAATACTGAAAACAGTAAATAAATTGTTAAAAATAAAATACACATCCAATTAACTTGATTTTTTTCCACATTATTCTACTCTGTTCACTGAGCAAGAGGGTATTTTTATTTTATTTTTGTGATTTTTTATGCAAAGATATGAATTTTTAAAGTTCAGGGCATTTAAATAATTGAAAAATACCCTAATTTTCTACTTATCCACGCGACGCCGCGTCAACCTCGGCAGCTCCGAAAACCCAGGCGTTGCGCTCCCATTCGACGCCGCCACTTGAGTCAGCAACCACGCGTCCCGCGGTTCACGTACCATTGCGCCGTCCGACTTGATCTCGACCGTCCGCTCGATACACGAGCGATCCAACGGCTCCTGGTCATCGTCTATGACTGGTGTGCACCCATGACCATCCACATTAAAACCCTAAGATCTCACTCGATTCCCAATGGATTTTTGTATTCTTATGCTCTATGGATTCGTCTTGAAGAGACGAACACATCCATACGGTTTATAGGCTATGAAATTAACTTAAACAAAATAGAGAATCACTTGAAGCTTGGGAGGAAGAGTGAGTTCATACCTTTGCTCACAGAAGTGAAGCTTCGATCCGAGAGTTGTGTCACCTTCGATCGAGTCCGTGCAAGCTCCGCATGAAGT
Organism: Papilionanthe hookeriana x Papilionanthe teres; assembly: GCA_022702705.1. NCBI lineage: Eukaryota > Viridiplantae > Streptophyta > Magnoliopsida > Asparagales > Orchidaceae > Papilionanthe > Papilionanthe hookeriana x Papilionanthe teres. The sequence goes on along the minus strand of CM040431.1, from coordinate 16,400,062 downwards.
CTCGGCTCTAGGAAATTGTCTAAGTATGAAAGTGACCAAGGCCGATCACAAAGCTTGGAGGCTAGAAGTAATGGCTAGCCCGGTGAGGGGGCTTTGCCGGGGAACTTCTCCTCTCGGTCCGGTGAAGGTGTAGGACCAATCAATTTGGAGATTGGCTCACCGTGGTGAAGTGTCCCGTTTTTGGGGTGGATTTTCAACTCGGAAATCGAGCTCGTTAATGGGGTTTAGTGGCAAAGGAACACTGGGGATCAACCGCTCCGGGTTAGGAGAAGGTCCCGGAGCAATTTTGGCGCAGTTTTCTTTAAGGTCCGGTTCATCTCCTTCTTTGGCCGAGAGGTGGTGGTGTTTAAATAGGAATGGCTAGAGGGCTTCCCAGGGGTTTTGAAGGCTGGGATCAGCTGCTCAGGGGAGGAGAAGAACAGCTCCAGTGGCCATTGGGGTTGGGACAGATCACCAAGTGAGTTTTGAATTTTTTGGCTCACATGAAGCTCTCGGCCATGGGGTTTTCCGCAGGGTTAGGTCAATATCTGGCTCAGAGGGGTCAGGGGTTGTCAATGGTGCAGTCAATTGAGGCTTGACATATGTAAAGGAGTTTAATTGAAATGGAATGGAGGGAAGGCTATTTTGGGTTCAAATGAGTCAACCCATGGTTTTGGGCTAGGTTCACCACCTAAGGCCTGGTTTTGGGCTGAAAAGGATCACTTGGGTCAGCTAAGAGAAAATGGTGTGGTCTCCATCCATGGTGAGGTGGCTAAGCATGGTTTAGAGTGTGACATGAGTATGGTTAAAAGGCTTAATGAAGGATTAGGAAAGGGTCCCCTCCTCTTGCCATTAATGGCTTGGTGAGGTGGAAAGTGGCTTCCATGGCTTCCATGTGGCTTGTACATGGCTCAATGGCTCACATTTGGCTCGGAAAAAGTTTGGTCTATTTCATAAAAATGGATTTTAAGGATTTTGGATATTTTGGTGGAAATTTGGATGAAGCTTTATTTAGAATTATTTGATCAATGTTTTAGGACTTAGGGATGATTTTAATTGAATGCATGATGAAGAAGAGTGTCATATGGACTTTGGATGAATTTTGGGCTTTTGGATTTGGTGGAAGTGGGCTTTTAAAGGCTTCATGGAAGTGGCCTTTTGGATTTTAAAATGGGCTTTTGGGATGAAAGTTTTGTGAAGGACCATGTCAAATAAATGTTGCAATTGGTTTAGGCATGTGTCATGAGTGGTTTGGAACAGGTTTAGAGTGATTTTGAATTGAATTGGGTTTAATGTGGGGTCTTTTGGTAAAGGGGCCAAGGTGGGCCAAATTGGGCTAACTTTGGTTAAGGTTGGGCTAAAGTTGGATTTGATGTAAAATTAATGTTGAGAAATTTTTATGGGAGTGTCACAAAGAGTTTTCAACTTGGGTTGGGCTTTGATTTTGGGATTTGGGCCCATTTGGGTTAGGTTTGGGCTTAGGTCAATTTAAGGGATTTTGGTTTTAGATTAGGTTTGAGTGGAGTTTAGGTCCAAATTTTGGGAAATCAAGTTAGTGTTTTGTTTATGGGGGTGTTAGGAATGCTTTAGAAAAGATTTAGGGCCAATTGGGGTTGAATTGGGTTAGTTTGAGCTAGGTTTAGGTCATGGGCCAAAATTGGGCCTTAGGCTTCAAATTGAAATTGGGCTCAAATGACAATCAAATTGGACTTAGATTTAGTCTAAATTGATGTTGGGGATATTTAATTGAAGTTTAGAATTGAATTGGACCAGAATTGGGGTCAACTGGGGTGGTTTGGTTTGACATTGGGTTCACTTGGGTTTAAAATGGGTCAAATTGGGGGTTTTGGTAAAAGTGGAGTAAATTGGCAAAATTGGCAATGGTGTAGTTGAACAAAATGAAATTGGGAATATTTGGGATTTTCTGGAATTTTTTGGAAATTTTCTGAATTTTTGGATTTTTGGGCTAAGAAGGGCATTTTGGGTATTTGGAGGGTATTAGGGGGTACTTCTGGAATTTTTGGTATTTTTGGCTATGGATGATCAATTTGAGTGGGGGGAAATGTTTAGGACTGATTTTGAGGAATTTTGGGTAATTTAAGTAATTTTGCAAATTTTGGGTAGTTCCAAGGGCATTTGGTAGGTTTAGTAGGTGTAGGGCCCCGGGGGTCAAAAATTGAAATTTTGGAAAAATGAAGATTGATCAAATTTGAGTAAAATGGAATCACTTTTTTTGATCCATGAAGCCACATTAATCCCATATGAGCCATGAGAGGACTCATTTGGGGCATTCACTATGTTGTTCCTAACCCTCTTAGCCATGGGCTTAGGGGTTAAGGACCATCCATATGAATTACCTACATGAGTCAGGAAGTCAAGTTGGGTGAGAGTGTGGTTTTAGGACTTGGAATGTGTGTGAGAGTGTAGTGTATGTGCAAGTCAACCCTCAACAGACCAGGCTACCCAAGGTATTCCTAAGGCCAAAAAGCCCTATAGGGAACTCATCCTTTAAACCTCAACATTTGACTTCAACCCTCTAGGTGATTAGGGGTCTACAATCAAGCTTGTGGGGTCTGCAGGGAGTTAAGAGGTGTTTGAATTTCTAAATGGTGGGTTCCACCTCTAGTCCTCTAAGATTAGTCAAAGGAAAAGCCTAAGGCTAGATCCTAAGTACTAAAGAGTGAGAAAAGAAGAGACCTCATCAAAAATGAGGTCAACAATGGGCTTCATAGGTTTTCAGGTTTAATTTACTTATTGGCTTCAGGGGGTGGACTACCTCATCATTATCTTCAATTGCTACACTTGACTAAATACACAAGGCATGAATTAGGCTGGGGTGTCCTAGTCCACCTGTAGTCTCTCCTTTTGAATTTGTCAAAATACTTTTATGAATAATAGCCCCAATATTGATATTCTTCATATTCTGAATATAGTAATTCAGAACAGCTCTATCTATAGTAACTTTGCTGTGATGGCTGGTAGGTATAAGTCTTACATAAATGAAATAATGTCAGGCTTTCGATACAGGATTCAAATGTAGAAAGAGGAAAGTTGACTTTTTTTACTTTGGTTTAATCTTCCATTCCCCTTTTCCATCAGTCAAATAATTCATAACCATATCCAATGCTTCATTAGTAACAAGAAAATTATCAAATTCACACAAGAAAGGTTCTCTCAACTAGTAAAATGCATTGGGTAAACTCTATCATTTGTCCTCTAATAAGGATATATTCACTCTGAGAATAGTATAAATTACATAAAATTCTCTTACAATCCCCAGCATCACTTCAACAGTAAAATAACATAAAATTTCTCATTGACGATTAGCAATTAATTCTTCAATCACACCTCCAAGATTTTCAAAGGCTTTTTCTTGAATACACATCTTATTACTAAGAAATGTACTAAAGCAGGAATAAGCCTTGAAATTCACAAATTTACTCTTCCCTTTTGCCATTCTTGGAGCCATTTTTCTAAAAATATCAAATTAATCTAAATCAATTTCAAAATTACATGTAATAGACTCCAAAGTAAATTTAAATAAACAAGAACTCCAACACCATGGAATATCTCCAAATTTTCTTTAAAAACCTCAAAATTCAAATCTCCTTAATGTAAGAGAATTCCACTGTCAAAAACGAAAAAATTTAGTTTAAAGTGAATCTCTTACCAAGAGAAGATGAAATCCAAACTTTTTCTGCCACAAAATTGCTTCAAATCCAAATGCAAGTTAGCCCTAGGTGTGAAAATCGGCCTTGGCTGGAGGTAGAAGATGACATTTTGGGTAAAAATTGTGGGACCCAAGGTTAAATCGCAAAATTTGAGGGTTTAAGGCCTTTTTGTCTGTCGGGCGCGGTCCAGCTCTGGTGACAGTGCCATTCGGCTCAATTTTCATTTCAATAGGCCAAACTCTCTATCTTTTTGTGCGGTATGCACTGGTAGCTGCGCCGTTCAACGACAGTTCAAAATATGGGCTACCAACTTTCTTTTGCAATTTTGATCTTTTTAAGCCCGCTCTGACGTCAAATTAGTCCATTTAAACACTGAATAACATACTAAAGCTATGGCAAAAAATATTTTTTAACACAAACAACCCAAAACATCATATATATATATATATATATATATATATAATCCAAATTATAAACAACACAAATGACACTAAACACTACACATTGTCAAGCCATAAGATACTAAAATTCAGCGTCGCTCACAAGCACGACACACTAACGCTGAAAACTGAACAAGAAAGCAAGTTCAAATAAAACATTCAAGAAAAGCAAACTAAGTAATCAGTTCAAACACATAAACACATAAATACAATAATTAAGTTTCTATTCTTCTTCAGAACTATCATCAACTCTTATATCTCTAATTGATTAAACGTGAAAGAACAGATTGTAGAATTGGACGAAACGGGAATTCTTCAATTGAATCCTCCTCAATCTAACCTTTTCTTCTCATCAGACATATCAAACTTCCTTCAAGGTACCCAGAATGATCAAAGTGTTCCTTCATTCTCCAATCCAGGTGATCAAAAAAGTCAGATATATTACTGATTGCATTCATCAGGTGTTGCATTTCTTTCTTCAATTTCTCAATCTTCTTCAAAATGATATGTGAACTTTCACGAAAGTAAGAAGGAATAGGTGATGAACTTAAAGATGGTTGATCTTCAATGATACTCATGTCATTCATATCACCAACTTCCTGGTTACTATGTTCTTCTGTTGGGTCTATAGGCTTCGAAGGTAGAAGTATTCTCTCTCAATTTTTATATGGCACTTATGATTGACTGTAGAGGAGAAATATGGTGGAAGGATGTCCAAGCCCACATTTTGATCCATGTACGATCAATCCCAAAACATATTTCACAATTATAGAACCAACATCAATAAGCATCCTTATTTGAATACAATAGTTCAAAATAACACATTCCTTGGTTATTTTACTGATTTTCATAGTTAGGAGTAATTTTGAACATATAAAATAATGTAAGTGCTTCGACATAGGATTTAGCAGTGTGGTCAAAAAACTCACATACCTATTATCTTTTATCTTCCATCCATCACTTTCATCCGTCAAATATCTGTATATATCATTCATGTTGTCTTTTGTTGGGGAAAAATTTGAATAGTGGCAAATCGGCACATTCTCAATCATATATAAATCATTAATCTTTGCAGGAGTAAATGTGACAAACCTACCTCACACATAGACTGATCCTTGGTTGATTACATGAAGATTTGAATAAAATTCTTTCACAACAGAGACGACTACGGTGGCAGTAGTGTAACATTACACTTCCCAACGTCTTTGAACTATGATTTCTTAATTTTGAGTAGTAGGAGAATTCATATCTCGATTCACGAAGCCTCGCTCCTTAATCAGCCTCTTCTTTAAGATATTCTTGTTGAATAGATGTTGTGCTTCGAAACTGATTAACTTTCTACGGCTGAAAACTTGAAATCTTAAAGTTTCGATCGAGTCAGAATCCATTTAGATGAGAATCGGGATCTTACTTTTCGTTTCTCTGGTGGTTTTGGCATGTAGCGGCGGTTTTTGGGAGTTTAAATGGAAGAAATGCCGCCTAGAACCACCAAAATATGATTTTAAGAACAAAAAATGGTTTTCTGAACAGCAGCGCGGTCCTGCATTGATGGCAGCGCAGTCCGGCGCTAGTTTAATTTTTGCCTTGTCAAAGTGCATTTTGTCCAAATTCTTTCCAAACTTCGATTTGATTCATTTTTTTAATATTTTTTATGATATTTAAGGAAAGTTAGGACTTAATTAAGTAACAATCAAATAAAAATAACACATCAAACAAGCAAACCACTCAATAACTGTGGGATGCCTCCCACAAAGCACTTGGTTCAGCCCGATATAACCTTAGGTTATTCCTGTTGATCAAACATTAAAACCTCTTTAAAATTAGGTCTATTACATCCAAAATATGGTTTTAATCTTTTTCCATTAACTTTGAATATTCTTCCAGATTTAGGGACTTCGATAATCACAGCTCCAAATTGATAGATTTTTACGACAGTGAAAGGTCCTATCCATATAGATTTCAGTTTCCCAGGAAATAATTTCAATCTTGTATTGTATAATAAAACTTTTTGTCCTTGTTCAAATTCCTTTTTAACAATTTTCCTATCATGCCATATTTTTCTTCTCTCCTTGTATAATCTATCATTATCATATGATTCATTTCTGATTTCTTCCAACTCATTCAATTGCAACAATCTTTTCTCACCAGCATCTTTCAATTTAAAATTCAATTTATTTATCACCCAATATGCTTTATATTCTAATTCAAATGGCAAGTGACAAGTCTTTCCAAAAATTAATCTATAAGGGGACATTCCTATATAAGTTTTATAAGCAGTTCTATATGCCCATAATGTAGTGTCTAATCTAGCAGATCAATCTAATTTCTCAGGATTTATGACTTTTTCTAAAATTCATTTAATTTCACGATTAGATACCTCAGCTAAGCCATTAGTTTGGGGATGATAAGTTGTAGAGATTCTATGCATAATAATATATTATTCTACCAATCTCTGAATTAGATTATTCTTAAAATGAGATCCTCCATCAGTGATGATTACTCTAGGCATTCCATATCTTGTAAAAATATTTTTCATTAAAAACCTTGAAACACTTCTAGAATCACACTTAGGTAAAGCTATTGCTTCAATCTATTTTGATACATAATCAACAGCAATTAATACATATATATATTCCCAAATGAAGGTATAATTGGTCCCATAAAATCTAATGCCCAAGCATAAAAATCTCAACTTCCAAAGTAAAATTAAAGAGGCATTTCATTTCTTCTAGATATATTACCTATTCTCTGACATCAATCACAGGTTTTGATAAATTTATAAACATCTCTAAAAATAGTAGGCCAGTAAAATCCAGATTGTAAAATCTTATGTGTTGTTCTATCAATTCGAAATGTACTCCAAATTCAAAATCATGACATTCTCGAATAATTTATTCAGTTTCTTCATAAGGCATCTCCTAATAATAAGATCTTTACATTGCTTATACAGATAAGGATTGTCCCAAAAATAAAATTTAGTATCATGTTTGAATTTCTTCCGCTAATGCATTGTCAATTACAGTGGTAAAATGTTACTAACAATGTATTTTACAATATCAGCATACCATGGTATATTTCCTTCTCTAATATTATATAGCTTCTCATCAGGGAAAGTTTCGATTATTTCCTTTTCAAAATCAGCCAATTTAGGTTGTTCAAGTCTAGATAAATGATCAGCTATTTGACTATCTACCCCTCTTTTATTGACAATCTCAAAATCAAATTCTTGCATTAAAAGTATCCATCGAATTAATGTCGGTTCAGCATCCTTCTTTTGCATTAAATATTTAATAGCTAAATAATCAGTATGCACTATACATTTTGCTCCAATTAAGTAAGATCTAAATTTTTCAAAGGCATAAATGATAGCTAATAACTCTCTTTATGTAGTAGTATAATTAATTTGAGCATCAGTAAGAGTTTTAGTAGCGTACTATATGAGTTTAAACATTTTTCTCGTGCATTTGCCTTAAAATCACTCCAATAGCATAATCACTTGCATCACACATTAATTCAAATGGTTTCTCCAAGTCAGATAAAACTATTATAGGAGCAGCGATTAATTTTTCTATTAATAAATTGAAAGCTTTTAAGCTTTCATCATTAAACTCAAACTTCTAATCTTTTTCCAAAATTTGGCATAGAGGCTTAATTATTTTTGAAAAATCTTTAATATATCGCCTGTAAAATCCAACATATCCTAAAAAGCTTTTTACCCTTATCATAGTGGTTGGAGGTGGTAATTTTTCTATAATTTGAATCTTCACAGGATCTACTTCCATGTTATATTCAGATATTTTATGCCCAAGCACAATTCCTTCTACAACCATAAATTGATACTTTTCCCAGTTTAGGACTAAATTTGTTCTTTTGCATACCTCTAAAACTTTTTCTAAGTTGCATATGCATGCATCAAATGAATCTCCAAACACTGAGAAATCATCCATAAACACTTCTATTCCATCATCTATTAATTTTGCTAAATATGAACAGTATACATCTTTGAAATGTTGCAGGTTCATTCCATAATCCAAAGGGCATTCTTCTAAAAGCAAAAGTTCCGTCAGGGCTAGTAAATGTAGTCTTCTCTTGATCCTCAAGAGCAACAGGTATTTGGTGATAACCAGTATATCCATCAAAAAGCAATAATACTTGTTTCCAACAAGTATGTCTAACATTTGGTCTAAAAAAGGTAAAGGGAAATAGATCTTTTCTGGTGGCGGGAATTAATTTTCTATAATCAATACATATTAGCCAACCATACTTGTTTTTTCGAAATGATTTTATTTCATTTATTTACATCAATAGTTGCTCATCCTTTATTAGGAACACAATGAATTGGGCTAACCCAAACACTATCAGAAATAGAATATTGAATTCCAGCATCTAACCACTTTAAAATCTCTTTTTTAACCACTTCTTTCACCAATGGGTTCAATCTCCTTTGAGGATCAACTCTAGGTCTATGTTGTTCATTCAACATAATTCTGTGCATACATATCGAAGGACTAATTCTTATAATATCTGCTAAAGAACAACCAAAAGTCTTTTTGTATCTTTTTAAGGTATCAAGTAATTTTTATTCTTGCTATTCATTTAAATCCAAAGATACAATGACTGGTAAGGTAGATGATTCTCCTAAAAACATATACTTCAAATGATTAGGGAGAATTATCATCTCAAGTTCATGAGGTTTTATTATAGATGGAATTAAACTTTTATCTCCACTTTCCATAGTATCCAATCTTTCAAATCTTTCCTGAACAAATTCTAACTTTTCATTCTTCATATCATCTAAATCATCTTCACTTTCACTTTCATCCTCACATTCCAAATTCTCTTCAAACACTTCTTTAAAATGATCTTTTCTCAAATAATCACAGATTTCCATTTGAAAGCACTCATCATCTTTTTCAGCTGAAGGGTATTTCATAAATTTCAGAATATTGAAAGTCACCTCTTGATCATTAACTCTCATAGTTAATTCTCCTTTTTGAACATCATTATAGCTCTCTCAGTAGCAAGGAATGGTCTTCCCAAAATAATTGGATTTTCTTTATTTTCCTCTATATCTAATACAATAAAGTCTACAGGAAAGATAAATTTATCCACCTTCACTAATACATCTTCCACAACTCCTTTAGGACAAATGATATAACGATCAACCAATTGAAGAGTCACTGATGTAGGTGAAATTTCTCTTATTCTCAATCTTTTGAAATTTGATAAAGGCATAAGATTAATACTAGCTCCTTAATTTACTCCTTGTTTTGATCTTTTGGGTTGATCTCAACATTGCCAGGAATATTTCCAGAAGGTCTATTATTAAGCACAGTAAAAATATGTCCCAATTGATTCTCAATGTTCTTCATCGAAAAATTTTGAGCTTGAATTTGATTACGCATATTCAGAATTATATCTTCAGTAGACAACTTATTTTCTAGAAATTGTGGGTTACTATTAAAACAGGAAGGATAAGGGGTCTATAATTGATATTTCCTTGGTTGTTTAGATTTCCAACTGGATTCATAAAATTGTTTCCCCATTGAGGGTTAACAATAGCATTGTTATTATTCCAGTTGAAGTTTGGGTGATTCTTCCAACCAGGATTATAATAATTTGAATAAGGATTGTTTACTTTATTCTTTATAGTATTCAATATTTCATAAGGTGTTTGAGATTCTATCATCTGTCCTGATGAATTTTCCTCTAACACTGGGGTGTCTGAGAATAATTCATTCCATATTGATCTATTTTCTTCGAAAGTGCAACAATTTGAGATACTATCATAGTTATCACATCATAATCATGAATACTAGCTACTCTCTTAGGATTTACCCGCTCAGAGGGCCATTGAAAATTATTAGTAGCCATCTCTTCTATTAATGAATATGCTTCATCAAAAGGTTTTGATATTAATGATCCTCTAGCAGCACTATCTATAATCGATCTCAAAGATCCCACTAATCCATTATAAAATATTTGAATTATTAACCAGTCTGGTAAAGCATGGTGTGGAAACTTTCTCAGAAGATCTTTAAAACTTTCTCAAGCTTCATATATAGATTCTCCATCAAATTGACTAAAAGATGTGATATCATTCCTCAGCATAGCAGTTTTTGAAGGAGGGAAATATTTTGATAGAAACTTTTCTGAAAGTTCTGATAGATCCAGGTGCTAATGAATTTAACCATGCCTTAGCCTTATCCCTTAATGAAAAAGGAAAAAGTCTAAGCCTAACAGCATCGTTTGACACTCCATCGTATTTAAAGTTAGCACACAGTTCTAGAAAACTAGTGAGATGTAAGTTAAGATCTTCATTAGGTGTTCCTCCAAATTGATTATTCTGTACCATTTGGATAATCGCAGGTTTTAGCTCAAATGAATTAGCAGCAACATCAGGGTTTTGGATAGTTAAGTGAATTTTATCTGCTATTGGATTAGCATAATCTCTTAAAGGTCTTCGTATATTTTCATTTTGATTATTTTGATTGTTCAAATTGTTCACCATTTTGTGAAGATTTTCATATTGTTTTTGTTGTTTTCGTATATTTCTATTAGTTCGCTCTAATTCAGAATTGTACGGCACTAAACCTATAGATCTGATACTACGCACACAATCACAATAAGCACACTAACAATAAATAAACACACATAATTAAGACTTGTAATTCAAATATAATCTTTCAAATACTACCGAATTAATTTTTACAATTTCCTCCCCGGCAATGGCGCCAAAAACTTGGTGCGACTTTTTTAAATTGCCAAAATTTATGAACTCGGATTTATATATATATATATATATATATATATATATATATATATATTGATTTAGTTTTCTATTGAGTCACACAATTAAACACAAGTATACGTATCGCTCAAGTAATTCAGGGCTCTAATGGAGTCATGGTTATCGATCCCATGAGGAGGTAATTAGTTCTATAATGTAGCACAGAAATTACTTTACAAATCACAACACAATTACAATAATAACTAATAATAACATATGAATAAACAATTGTAATTACTAATTCTACCAAAGTACGTTTTAACTTCCTAACAAAGTTAACTAACACAAGACTAAATTTATAACAAAAGTTCAATTGTAAGAAAGACTCCTCCTCCTCTCCAATAATAATGTGATGATTTAGTGACATAGATCAATGATGCAACAGTATTGTGCCAAATATGAGCTATCGTATTCTTTACCTTCTTCCGAGCGAAATAAAGAACATTGGTTAATCCTAAGTTCAGTCCCCAAATCTGTGGTTAGGCTGGGAGGATACTGGCTCTCACTCTAGATCTCCCACTTCCCATTACCTGAAGGCTAACTCTCACTTTGGTTTCCAAACCCTAGGACCAAATTGGGGATTTCAGTCTGTCACTCTAAAATCTCCAATTCTACGCCCATCAAAATATATTTCCCTATTTATTTGCCATGAACTATGTCGCTCATTCATGGACTTTGAATGTGACCTTCACTTTTGTTGTGAAACTCATAATCATTTTGGAACATATGTTTTCGAACAAGTTTTAACAATTAAATTGGTCAGATTAAAAAGTAAATGAAGTATGAAGTGAAAAGGTCATCACAAATTCTTCATAATAAATCAACATATCATTTCTATATCACATGAAAAGGAGGAAGACAAAGAAATCTACTTAAGACTCATGAGAAAAAGACGACAAAAGATAGATTTTATATATAAAAGCAATGTCATACAAGCAGAGTAAAGAAAAGACAACTTATCTCAAACTCTTCCCAATGTGAATCTTAAGGAATTCCTTTGACTCCTCTTCTTTCTTCACAACAATACACAATTCTCTCTTTAGATAAGTAAGGAAGAAGGTATCTCTCACTTTTCTTCTCCTCCAACACTCCTTAGAAGAGAACACACACAAACCCTAGATGGACTCTCTACCCTAAAACAATGAAAAGACACTCTTAGTCTTCACTCACACACACAAAAGACTCTCCCCACTCTTCTATATTTAGCTCCAAAATAGTTTGAATTCAGCTAAAATTGATTTCCCAATAGTTTCCTCAAGCACCTCTCCAAAATCCACCCAAATACATTGAATCTAATTTTAATCGGGATAGGGCACGGTTTAGCGCGGGATATAATGCCATTCGACGCTATTTTCCGCCTTCTGGTCAAAACTCTTTGTAAATTGGCGCGCTGCGGTGCTGGTGATAGTGTCATTCAGTGCTCCAGTTCAAAATCTAATTTTTGCCTCATTTTGCTCCAAATTTGTTCCTTTTTGCTTCCTTTTGCTCCAAAGGCCTAAAATCATTGTGCCTGCATGAAATCATGAAAAATTCATTTCTTTAAAGTGCAATACCATCAAAAATAGGTATGAAATAGACATTAAAAAGCTATCAAATTTTTAGTGGATCAATGGTTTGGATTCAATTTTGAAGATATTATTTATTGTTTCATCCTACCAATTTTATTATTTAGGGCTTACATCTGTATGCTACCAATCATGCAAATAGCTTAGAAGATAGGAGGATTTACGTCACATCAGACGACAACCTCAAAATTTTAAGACGAGTTATAGCTTATATTGTACAGTGTGCAAAGGCCTAAGATATCGTTGAGGATTTATGTCGCACTAGGCAGACAACCTCGAAGTCGTATGGTTCGTTGTTTATTCCTAAGGAAGGATTTGTTGTTTTAGATTTATTTTACTGTTGTAGATTTGTTTGCTCAATCGAAGATGTTCTTCTATACATCCTCGTTGTGCTGCCCATGGTGCATGCTCTAAGTTACGTGTTGCAGAGGGTTTTAAGTTTAGAAGTGTAAGGTTCAGAAGGTTCAAAGAAGTTCCAAGAGGTTTAAGGTGTACATGTCAAGTTTTGTTGTTGTGATTGTTGTTTAAATTTCTTATGCTGGAAGTTTAAGTTGATTAAGCGATATCGGTTAAGATCACACAGCTCCCTCATTCAAATACCACTATTTTCTTTTGATTCACTTAGTCTAAATGAATTGTTAAATTCATCTGTACTGGGGAAATCTCGTTAGCAGCTGTAGGTTGCCTCCTCCGAGGGATTCCCAATCATCCAAATAGGGTGTATTAATTTAATTATCTTTTGTTTTGTTTTACAGATTTTGTTTAATTTAAAAATGAGTTTTGTTTTGTCTTGAGTTTTGTTATGAATGTCAATTTCAATTTTGGTTTTGCTTAGCATGCAAATTTTTTTTGAGTTTTGCAAGTAAAGTAAATAAATGCAGGTAAGAAAATGCAGCAAAGTAAAATGAAAGGAAATCGCAATACAAAATTGTAAATGTGTACCTGTCATCTTCACTTGCATCCGCTGAAATTTTAGCTTTTACAATATATATATATATATATGTGATATATATATATATATATATATATATATATATTCAAGAGAATTTGAATAATTATAGAAAAAGAAAGCGTGAAAGGTTCAGGGTGATCACGGGCTCCTAGTAATAGCTTGGATTTTGAGGATGAACTTCTTGAGCAAAGACATAATGGGTTCAATTATCCTCCAAGGTATCCAAAAGACTATAAAGGGATGTGGGGCACAAACCCTATCTTTTAAGTTCCTGTGGAAATTCTCGAGTTCTTTTGAACTTATTATGTTGCTAAATCATTCATCTGTCATTAAAGTTAAGGTTTAATAAGTACGTTTTAACCCATTGCTTAATGAACCTTTATGTTTTAATTATCCCTATGAGTGGGGTAATTATCACTTGATGTTTCATTTATGAATTATGTGATGGAGGCTTTTAAGGGAAAATTGATTTGCTAAGGAAACTTAGCCCATTTGAACTTTAGAGTTGGGCTAGTAATGTTTTCAAAGTATTTGTGATTAGTTACATTGTCTTTTTTAAGCATCATTAAAAAAATGGATTAAGCCTAGTTCACTACTAAACCCTTAAGATTCCATGGGTAGACTTGTGATTATAGGGATATCATATTAGGTGAGCTTAATTCTGATTAAAAATTGTATTATAATCAAACCATTAATTAGGGTTTTGAATTATTGAATTATAACCTTCCACAATCAAACCCCTCACTCTAGAATCATTCAATTTAATTAACTTCTGAATTACAACAATTAAGGGAAAATCACAATTATTCCCTTGTTGTGGGAGAGTTATAAGTTGGTTTCTACCTCTGAATCCCTTGTGTTCTAACTACTTAGAAAAGTCAATTATGATCATTCATTACTCATTACCCTTTGATTTAGCCTAAATATTAATTAGGGCTTAAATTTCATAATTTTCATTTTGCCTACCCTTTAGGGCCTTATCACTTCATGATTCTTTGAATTTAACTCAAATGACTTTTGAAATTTTTATGTTACCCCACTCATGGGTCAAATAAAATATTACAGGAGAAAATACAATTTTCTGATTTTTATTTTATCTATAAATATTTTTAATGCAAAATAGGTATTTTTCAAGTTAATTCAATAACTTATCAAAAGCATTATCTGTTCTTAAGAAAATTATTAGAGGTTCACCCAAGTCAGAAGACCACTCAGGCCAATTTTCAGGATTTTTTGAATTTTATTTTAATTATTATAATTATTTGTTTCCTTTGAGTATTAATTAAATATAAAATATTATTTGACTTAAAAATTACTCTTTATATTTTTCTTAAATTTCTCTGAGTTCAGGAAACCCAGAGGAACAAATTTTATTATTTTATTATTTTTATTTTATTTATTATAATTATTTTAGTGCAAAATTAGGAAAAATTCATTTTTAACCTTTAAAAATTCATAAATAATTTTAGGAAATTAAGAAAAATATTACAATTGCTCCTAATTGATAAGAAAAAAATTTAGAACATTCTTGTACATTTTTATATTTTTGTGATTCTTATGATTTTTAATTAATTTTAATTATTCTTGAATTAAAACTAAGCTTAAAAATGAAGTATTTATTTTAACATCAATTTATTTTTCCTTAAGTTCCTCTAGTCACAAGGAACTTCCAAAACTATTTTTATAATTTTATTAACTATATTTTAATTATTATAATTATTTTAATGCCAAAAAAGCCATTTTTACTTAGAAAATCAGATTTAGTGGTTAAATTAATGGGTTTCAAATTTTTATAGTGAGATAATATAATTATTATTTACAGTGTGGGTTTATTTTTGTGATTTTTCTATTTATATTTTAATTATTTATTTTTTAAAGGCTTTTAATAAGAAAATTACAATTAGTGCCACTATTAATTATTTAAATCTCATTTATATTTTCTTAGAATTCTGTGGCCACACTGAACCTACCAAGATAAGTTTTGTATTTTTCTGATTTTTATTTTAATTATTATAATTTTTTAATTAAAATATAGGTAATTAACTTAAAAATTAGGGCTTTAGTGTTAAGGATGCTCTCTAACTCTCAAAAGATTTAAGAGCACTCTTAACAATAGAGCAAATAAGCGCTCAAAATTTCAAGCCAATGTGATTTATATTTATTAAGTTATGATTTAAATAATTTTCTAAGTATTTAATTAATTAAAAATAAATCGTATGATAAATAATTTTTATTTTTGATTCACATTATTCTTCTCTGGTCACTGAGCAATAAGTATTTTTATTTTTTTATAGGATTTTTCTACACCAAGTTATGAATTTTCTAAGTTTTGGAATTAAAATAAATAAAAAATCCTTAGAATTTCCTACTTAACACAGTCAGCACTGACTGGATCCTACTGCACTCTGAAATCCCACGCGGTGCTCTACCATCCACGTAGCCACCAAGGTAGCACACGCTTTATGCATCTTCAGCTTGTCTGGCACCATCTAGTCCATTAATTCGATACATCCACGAACGGACGACATCTGTTCATCTTCCCCATCTATTCTAAACCGAGAATAGTCTGCCTTCTAACCCTAAGATCTTTCTCTATACTTACTGAATGAATGGGGTTTGTTTATACACCTCTACTCAAGACGAACCTATTTATATGGTTATTTGAGCATGAAATACGGGTTTACTTCATAAATACCCAAACCGAGCTCAATATGGGGGAAAATGGCATATACATTGGTCTGAGAGGTGAGGCCTCAATCAGAAGCTTGTAGAAGCTTCATTGGGACCTAACGAATCTGCTGGAAGTGTCACTTAGCTCTGGTAAATGGTCTGTGTAAGACTTCCTCCTATAGGTGGAAAGGCTGAAAAGGAAGTATGGTGTAGAGGGTTTTGGAGATGGAGTTTTTGGTGGGTAGATTCCTCTCGTTTCTCTGGTGAAGGTGAGGAGCAAGTTAATTTGAAGTTTGGTGGGATTTTGTGAGGTTTCCTATTTCTGGGTGGTTTTTTGATGATGAAATTGGCTTCAGACAGGTGATGGGCTTGAGCCCAAAAGATTATATAGAAGCTCTGGAAGCAATTTGGCAGAGTTTCCCCAAGGTTTGTGCATGCACTATGTTTTGGTTGTGGGAGGTGGCTATTAAATAGACATGGAAAGGGTGGCCACTGGGGCTTTAATCTGGGTGAGCTCAACTGCTTAGGTGGAGGGAAGAAAGTTGAAAGTGGCCAATGGGAGTTAGCCACCTCAGGGAGTTTCAATTCTGGATTTAAGGCTTGGGGTGGCTCTCAATTTTGATGTTTTCCGACGACTAGGCCGGCCAGCCAGGCCATGACTGGTGGCTAGGGTGGTTAGGGGAGCCATAGAAAGCTTAATGATGATTAGCATTGAGGTTTGATTACTTGTGGCAAAGTTTTTTTTTGGTTTAGCCAAAAATGGGAGGATATCAACTAATTCAAGGGACTCTTGGTCCATGGCTCAACTAGGTTTAGCTAGGTGGATCTAGCCTGGCTCTTAGGGCTCTAATGTTGGTTGTGTTTACCATAATTTTGTCAATATGGATTGGTTTGGTCAAATTTAAGGTTTGGGTTAAAAATTGGACATTTGGTTTGAACTTGGGTCTAGGTTGGGCTTGGACTAAGATTTGGGTCAATTTATTGGTCAATTTGATGTGGATGATTGTCATGAGAAGTTTTGAAAAGGAATTGGGGGATTTTGAATTGATTGGGGAGTTTAATTTAGTGGAATTTTGAATTTGGGTCAATTTGGGGCATTTGGGTTAGACTTAGGTTTGGGTTAGGCTAGGGTTTGGGTTAGGCTAGGGTTTGGATTTGGGTCAATTAAATGTTCAAAATGGTATAGGAGATTGCTATGAGGATTTTGGATGTCAATTAGGTGGAAATTTTGGAGTTAGGAGGTTCAATTTAGTGACATTTAAGGGTATATGGTCAAATTTGGGATTTTGAGTTGGGCTTGAAATTTGGTTTTGAAATTGGCTCAATTGGGCTAGAATTTGGTTTCAATTGGGATTGAAAATGATGAATTTTGATTTGAAATTGAAATTGGTGGAATTTGGAATCAATTTGGTGGAAATTTGGGGTTATTTGGGGATTTTGCGCCTATAGAGGCAATTTGAGAATTTTGGTCAAAATAGATCAATTTGGTCAAATGGAGTGGTTCAAATTGGTTTTAGGGACATTTGGAGTGATTTTGGAGATTTGAAAAAATTTAGAATTTTGAAGGTATTTTGGTGATTTGGTGAAAGTTTGGGGCTAGGAGACCAAATTTGGGAATTTTTTGTAAAATTGGGATCAATTGAGAATGCTAATCACGAGGTCACCTTATTTGAGCCATGGATGAAGGGAATCCCATTTTGGATCCTCCATGTGTTGGTCTTAGCCAAATCTAGCCTATGACTAAGGGTTGGGGAATCACCCACATGAGTTTCCAAAAGAAGTAGGGAACTAGGATAAGGGTGATTGGTTTAGAGTTCAGGTTTTGAGTGAGAGTATGGGGATTGTGTGTTTGTGTGCAGGACTGGCCAAAGCCACACCATCTGGGATTAACCCTAAGGCCAAGCAATCTTATAGGAATCCCTTCTTGAACTTCCCTCACATTTGTTCCCGACCTACTAAGTACTAGAAGTTAGTATCAAACATGTGGAGTTCCAAGAAGGGTAAAGAAATGTTTAGAATTTATAATGGGTAGGGTTCCATCACTAGTCCTCTAGGATAGTCAACAAGAAGTCCTATTGCTAGAACCTAGGCTTCTAAGAAGACCAGATCTCAATAAAAGTGAGGTCAACAATCAGATCAGAAGTAAATGAAACTCTACGGTTAAAAAAACAATGCAAAAACCCTTTATGTCTCTGGAAAAATAATACATTGAAAGAAATCATCCAATTAAATCACAAAAACATATCCCATAAATCATAGAGGTGCAAAGAAAGTTTAGTTACACATGGTAGAAAGAACACAGAAAGAGCATCCCATCAAAGCCATTGTTATAAGAAAAAAACTAAAAAGTAAACACATACAAAATGATTTTTTCTCTCTTCCACAACAGCCAACTCATCTCTCATACAATAAAATCTCATAAACTATAAGAAATTATGAAAGAAAAATGGTGGAAAACATCCTCAACTATGGTGCCCACGCTGTCTTCTCTCCTATGAAAGCCAAGAAGAGGCAAAAATTCCCCTTTCTCATGAAAAAAATACATTTTTATAATTAGAATTACATTAGGAATCCAAAATATGCATCCAAAATCTCCAAATTTGTCATTAGGTTCAAAATAGGCAAGAAAATCGTGCAAATCTGGGTTTTGGACATATGGCATCGTAGTCATGCCAGAACCTGGTGTGGTCACACTAGAGCAGGTAGGATCACGCCCAAAACCGGCGTGGTCACGATTACTTTGACGTGTTCACACTCAGTTCTAGCGTGACAGAGCCAGACAACACCTTTTCATGTGGTTTGGCTCCGTTTTGCGTGTTTAACACTTAAACGGAAATAAAAGATAAAGAGCACAAAAAACAATCCACAAGCATAAGATCATGATAAATAATGTGAAATAAAAGATAAAATGCGAGAATAAAAGTGGATAATTCATGTAAAATTAATGCATGTCAATATCTTAAATCTCTTAAGAAGCATGCTAACCCTTCAATAGATAAAATACATTCGAGCCCTACAATAGAATCTGCCTCTTTGAACTTGAAAATATTATCATTCAAATGGTTCAGAACAACCAATTTGAGAGATCACCTAGAAGACCCTAATCTTCACTTGCTTAGTTTCTTAGAGTTATGTGCTAGTTTTAAGTATAATGGTGTTTCCAACGATGCCATTAGACTAAGGCTATTTTCATTGTAACTTAGCGATAATGCAAAGATGTGGTTGAAATCTTTAGCGCTAGGATTGATCACTACAGCGAGTGACCTAGTCCAAAAATTCTTAGTTATATCTCCCTCTATCCAAAAGGACAAACTTAGGAACGTCATCATGTATTTTACCCAGTTTCATTGAGAGTTAATTTATGAAACTTGGGAAAGACTTAAGGACTTACTTAGAACATACTCGCACCATGCCTTACTTGATTAGCTTAATATTCAAACTTTCTATAATTTTCAGGTAGGATCATTGAGGTTAATCATAGAAGATGTAGTTGGGGGGTATGTCCAAGCCAATTAAAGAGGCCTACAAACTTATTGAAGAGATGAAAATAAATAAATTTTAAAGGCCCTCTAAGAAGTTAACCCTACGAAGATAGCCAATGTTAATGATACATATTTTAGTGATCCTAAGTTCACAAGTTGCTGTCATTTCTAGGAAAATAGATAAGTTCGGGTTGAATTCAATACAATAATCTCTACAAAGTGATGAGATGACTTATATACAAGTAGGTGATTCTAGTATTACTTCTCTAGAAAGAATTAATGCTACCTGAAATCGGTTCAATAACCCATATTCTAATACATTAAACTTATGATGAAAGAACCACCCTAATTTCAATTAGAATAATAATAACCATGGTGTAGAAAACTAGTAGTTGAGTAGTAACAAACCCAATATTGTAGGAAAATGGAATAACTGGAGTAGTAGTAATTTAAGACCAACTTATCTAATAGGATTCATTTGTATTCTTCAATTTAGGAATAAGAAATTAGGATTAAAAAAATTGATAGTGAATATGAAGAATCAAATACATATTCATGTTACATCCATAAGGAATATGGAAACACAATTATAACTATTAGCTAACTCCTCAAGTCAAAGACCCCAAAGGACATTAACAAGTAACATAGAGGTCAATTCAATGGATCAAAATGTGGAGTAATACAGTGTCAATAAAGTGGGAAGGAGTTTGAGGAGGTTTCTAGGAAGTATCATAGGATAGAAGAAGAACCTAAGTCTAAAACTGTTGGAGAAAAACCTTTCCCGAACATAGAAAAATACCCTCACCTCCTAGGATAGTATAAGAGAGAACAACATAATATTTTTACTTTTGTCTCCAAAAGCTTTGGTTAGACCAATAGTTCTCTAGATTTATAGAGGTGTTCAAGAAAGTTATAATTAATATCCTATTTTTTATGCTTTTGAACAAATTTCTTTTAATGATAAATTCATGAAGCTTTCAAACAAATTCCTGGCTATGAAAAATGCATGAAGGAAAAGCTAAACATGAAAAAAAAAATTAGATGATTCTGAGTCTATTGCTCTAACTAAGGAGTATAGAGCTATCCACATAAGAAATTTCCACAAAAACTTATGGATCTTGGTAGCTTTACCATCTCTTACACTATATGAAAGCGATTCACTTGGAAGGCTTTATATGATTTAGGAACCCACATCAACCTTATGGATTTATCTATCTTTAGGATATTAGGATTAAAAAAAGTTCAGCCGTCCACAGTGATTCTTCGGTTAGTTGGTTTTTCACTTACCTATACAATAGCGGTGATAAAGGATATTTTGGTTAAGGTCGATAAATTTATCTTCCCCATAGATTTTATTTTCTTGGATATGGAGGAATAAGTTGATATCCTAATCATACTAGGTAGAATTTTTCTTGCCATTAGAAGAGCAAATATTTACTTACAAAAATGCGAGTTAACTGTGGGAGCTTTAGATCAAGAAATAGCATTTCAAATTTATTATCCCATTCAACCCCCTGCATATCCTACAGTTGAGTGTTGTAAAATTGAGATCAAGAATTTGCAAGAAATTTTGAATAAGGGTGTATAAAAGAATACATGTATTCATGAAGATTCAATACTGGGACTAAAAGTTGATAAATTATAGTAATCTTCAGGACATTAAAAATATTGAAAGATTGATCAAGGACTACTGAAAATGCAATTTAATTATACATAAAATCTTAGGAATGATTTGACTATGTCAAGTCAAGGACATAAAAACAAGAGTTACTTGGAGATATCCCGAGCATTATCTTGTGGTATGATTGCATGTTTGAGTTGATTTATATGTATGTGTGTGTTTTGTTCAACCTAATGACATTAAACTATGCCCTTATTATATGGTAACCCAATATATATTCTCTTAGTGTATTGTGTGAATGTGTATGTTTATTCTTATTTGTATCTCTAGATCCACTTACCTCTCACTCATGTTTATGAGCATAATGATTATGAGGAAAAATACGCTTGAATTGCTTACAATTCTGATTTTTGAACTTATCAATGCTTAGTCTATGTTTGGATTAGATGTGATTGTCTGTGCTATGTTACAATTATGTATTCCTTTATATGTTGCGGTATATGTTCACATGTGATATATTTTACTTGTTTCTTTTATTTTCATGTAATTTCCTACCTTTTATTATTTTTGTTATGTTGTTATTTGTATTGGTAGTGTAGATCAAGTTTGGTGGGGCAGGGAGTAATATTTGTAAATGATGTTCTTTAAGTTAAAATAAAAATCTAATTTTAAAATTTCTATAACTAAAAGGGGTAGATGCAATTATGGATAAAGGTGAGCTTTAATAATAAGCAAATAAGTAAAATTAAAGTGACTTAAATTTTCTAAAAGATGTGAAAATACATATTAACTCACTAATACCTGACTTCTAACTATAGAAACATGCAATCTATAAAAATAATAAAAAATACTTATAAGAACAATGTATATTTATAAAATTTGGTCATTACTCACTTAATGGATTAGATTCTTAGTAACTTTTGAAAAATAAACTCAAAGAAAAAAACTAGGAAAAGAATGAAAATTTGACTTTGGTTATGGTCAAAAAATTATTAAAAATAAGCTTAACAAGATACGATAATCATCCATGAAAAGTACAAGAAAAAAATTCAAAACAAAACTAAAAAAGGTCCATGCATAAAAAGAAAAAATTCAAGAATGTATAAGGAGCTTGAGATTAAGCTCAAATTAAAATTAGAACTGATAAACGTGTCTAATAAGTCAAAGATCAAAAGCTTCATTAAATTCTCCCTAAAACTTTGTATTCGAAAAGATAATAATGGAATAAACAATTTTTAAGTTTGAAGTTAACCAAATTTTATATGTGAAGTATTAATTTCATGATACTCATGCCTCATATAAAAAATTTAAAATGTATTATATAGATCTAGTGTTAATATAAGTTAAATTAGGATATTAGATTGTTACAATAGATGTTTTACCCAAAAAAGAGACTTATACACTTTAATTTAAATTGTTAATTCAAAATTTATCCTAATATTTTTCTAATTCTGATTCTACATTTTGAGATTACTTGAAAACATGTAATATGTAAGTTTGGGAGAATTTGATGTGCATTAAATGCATGTTGTATTTTCATGTTTTCTCTTGCATTTTTTCCACTATATGTATAATATTTATGCTTTTTTCAAGTGGTTATCGTGTATATTTTCTGGTTACAGTTCTTAAGGAAATAGGAGCTAACTACCAATTGAGCTCCCAATTATAATACTTGGTTCCCAGGTGCTTGAAATAGCACACCATGAAGTCAAGTGCCCTATTGTGGCACCATGGAGCCTCTACCAGGCATGTTCAGCCTCTACCAAAATAAGCAGGAGGAATCTTGGTACCTCACAGTGGCACCAAGGTGTCTCTCCATCGAGGTATGGTGTCGGCTTGCAACACCACAGTGCCTCCCTTTTAGCCTGAGCAAACAAAGCAAGCAGCCTAATGATGTCACTCCTTGGGAAACATGGCATCTGAAAAATATTCAAGAAGGTAGAATAATAAAAATCCCTATTCTCTAAGGAGAAATTTTGGCCCTGACCAATCAACATCTGGAGTTACAGTGGTTCTCATCCATGCAGTCTCACTGTGGTAGCAAAAGAAGCGCCTTCGAAGTTCAAAGAAGTACTTGTATGTTTGAAGTTTGAAACTTTGTGTGAGTCCGAACGAGAGTTTTGAGGAGAGATTGTGAGAGACTATGTGAGGAGTTTTGATAGATAGATGATAAGATTTTTGTATTATAGTTTGATCATGTTACTCAGTTAATTTAGTGAAGAAGAAGAGATATCTGATATAACATTTAAACAGGGAGTAATCTATCTTGTTCTTTTATTTCTATAATTTTATCTTTTGATTTCCTTTTGGGAATAAAGTATTATTTTTATTATTTCAATGCAAGAGTAACACTGAAATCACACTTTCTACCTTGAATTGGTGAATAAGATGTCTAGGGTTTAATATATCTATGTGATTGAATATATCTTGCATAATGATGATGTTTTAACTTTAAGCGCTTAATTTATTCTCAACATTGCCAATTATTATGTTAATTTTTTTTTGGGTCTATGAGTTTTGGAAGAAAACTTAGTATAACAACTAGATTAAAGAACAATGGCTTAGAAGAATAGGGATAATGCTTTTAGGTTAGTGCAATCGTGTAGGGAAATACAAAATCTTGAGAATATTTATATGGTTTAAGGAACTAAACTATAATAGAAATTTCTAAACCTTTTTATGACCACAAAAAAAAAAAGCTAAGGTGGAAATTCCTTCCTGATTTTCACTTATAGTCGTATCACTTGGTTAACCAAGGTTTCTAAGATCCAATTCAGGGGAGAATCCTTCACTTGATAGAAGTTGTCACTGTTTAATATATGTTCTTATTTTTACAAAAATTAGGATTAGAAACTTTAAAATCAACAAAATTTGAATACTTTGAGTTATACATGAAACAAGAAGACTAAATCATTTTTTTTTTTTTGGAAGCTAACTCATTTCTCATGGGATTGACACACAGACTCAAAATTATATATTACTTGAGCGACACATATACCTATATGATTTTTTTAAGCATCAACAAACTGAGAGAAACTATAAATAACGATTCATTTGAAATATCTTGTAGCACCTTTCCACTATAAGATTGGCTTTCGCCTTAAAGGAAACCTCTATTTTTTTTTCTCCTTTAACTTCGAACAATTTTTCTTCCGATGACCATTCCTTAAGCAGAAAATACAATAAGTTTTCCCAAGTTCATGCCCATGAGACTTGTCTCGCTTTTGAAATGTTCACCATTAATTTTTTCCAAATTCTTCTTCTTCTCAAATCTGTCATATTGGAGTGTAAATGCTTCAGTTGATTCCATCTTTGCAAACTCCTTGTCCCTCCAACCGAACTCATGGTTCAACAATGACGTAATCATCTCACCTTAATTTAAGGCCACATTGAGTATCATCATTAAGTTTTCATACTCATAAGAGAGAAAATTCAATTGAAGAAGAGACTTATCTTTATTCAAACCTTCTCATACAGATTTACAAATCTACCAAAAAATTCATAAAATTATTCAAGTGTTCATCAATAGTAATACTACATAAACCTTTAAATTTGGCATTTCACAAGGGACGAATCTCCACACTTCTCATAAGATATTTGTTCACTAGAATCCTCCATAGAAGTCTTCATCATCACTCTATATTTGATCTACTGAGATAAACAATTTTAGATAAACTCACAAGCATTTCGATTCATCTTTAACAATTTTTTATGGCATTTATTCAGGACGTTCATTGCTATCAATAATTTCCTCCAGTTTCAAAGAGCACAACATATTCATCACCTCGCATCACTACATGCCAAATTTTCCTTTGTCGCTGGTCACATTGATCTTGATGGATGCATAACTAAAAGATGAATCAACGTCTTCTCTACAGTTGTGGTGAATGTTGAAATATCTGTCGGCATGCTATTTTCTATGGCACCAACATATCTCGTAACTCAACTTGCTCCGATCTCTTTGCCCTGTGTCTATGACTTTGTTGGAATTGTACTCATCAAGCTTTGATATCAATTATTGTGCAAAATGTTACAAAACAAACAACCAATAAAAAAATGATGTCATTTACATGCTTCAAGGCAAATCTGCATGCATCCATGAGAATGGGTTATTCAACTATCAACAAATAGGGAGTAAGAAAAGACGATTGAAATAGGGTCACAACTCTACATACTAAAACCAACCATATCCCTCCTATAAATAATAGAGGATTAGATCACACTAAGAAAAAATAAAAATGACCAATTTACCGCTTATACAAACAAGGCCTCTAATACAACATGAATTGCATTAATTCATTAAATAGCTAAGATCAATTATTCCTTTAAATTAAAAAAAAAATTTATTCTGTTTTTACTTATTTAAACGCTTTCAAGCTACCACTGTCTATTTTTAGATTTCACATGGAGAAAAGTTGCTAAAAATAAATAAAAAATAATTGCTGCCCTTTTCTTCCTCTGGTAAGGAGAGGAAGGGCTCTCGGACGAAATTCATAAACTTCATATATTGATGCCGGCCAGCTCCCATCTTCTCAGATATCTCTAATTAATATTCAATTTCTATTTAGTTTTCATAAAAAATGTCAAATGCATTAGCTGATCGGGCTACAAGTGATATGCTCATTGGACCCGATTGGGCACTGAACCTGGAAATCTGCGACATTCTTAATCATGATCCAGGGTATGAATTTTTTTCTTCTCGTCTCTTTTATTTTTTTAAAATTTCTCTTACCCATTCTATTATTTCGTTTTGTTTAAATGTCATGATTTAGAAAGAAGACATGAATTTTATATTTTATGCGATTAGGTTTCGATCCCTTATTTGAATAATTCATCTATGTTTTTCAAAATAATAATAAAAAAATTACATAAGATTTATTTAATGCAAAGAAACATGAATTTTGTCAAATTCTGTAGTGTTCTCATTTGAGAAAAATTTTCATACGGAGTACGCACGCAGCTCTGCGTGCGTACGCTGAATAACTCCACAATACGAGCTGCGTGCGTACGCTGAATAACTCCACAATACCCCCATAATAACCTATGAATAACATTGAAATAGAACCCGCGAAGGTTATTGAGGGGTTATGTAACCTGTCAATAGCCCTCCTGTTGTTAATGACTCCCAATTACTTAACTAAGTCAATGACATACTAGTAACTTTCAAGGAAACTTCTTGGGCAGACCCGGTCTACTTGGGAGACCTTATCTATTATATTAGATGGGGGAGGCTTGTAGATGAAGAGGGGGAGGTGAACCAAGGAGGGGGAGAACTAAGAAGAGGAAGAGAAGCTAGATAGAGTGAGGAGAGCATCTGGGGAGGCCTTGTATCAAGGTGGTTTTAAGATGGAGGCCAAGAAGATGAGGGCTCATCTCTAGGTTAAAGCTATGTATTCTCTTTGTTGTTTGCCTTAGTGAATGGTTTTGGTTGATTCCCCCCTGTGGACGTAGATCCTCTTGGATCGAACCACATAAACGCTTTGTGTCTCTTTTGTGCTTGCTCTTCTTCTTTGTGATCTGCTCTAGCCAAGTTGTTTTTCCCAGAACAATTAGCGCCGTCTGTGGGAAGATCCATACTTCTTGGCTAGAGGTGTTTGCGTGAAGGTGTTCACGGCCAGCGATGAAGAAGAGGAGCTCGGCATTCACGAACAGAGGAGCAGGCGGATCGCGTTGCAGGCAGCCGAATCACGACAGATTCGGTGAGCAGCGAAAGCTTTGATCGACTGGATTCGCACCACAGGTTGTGGGGTTGTGCGAGACGGAAGAGGAACGGTCCGCGAAGGGGCAGATTTCGCGAAGGAGGAGATTTCTGCAACAGAAGCAAGTGAAGCGCGCCGCAACAAGAATTTTATATTCAGCCAGCCGTAACTTTTCTTGATTAAAACTGATGCGGGAATTTTATTTTCCAGCCGCAACCCTTCTTGAATAAATTAGAAAGCTACTGCAGAGGAAAAGTTATTAAACGTGCAGCGGCGGAGTAATTAATTTGAAAGGGAATCAATGAATATTTTATTCCTACTAAAGGAATATTCCCAGAAACTTAAAGCAGACGGCGACAACATAACTTCTGAAGAAAAATCACTTGTCCGGAAATTTCTCCATGAAAAAAATAATTCTGAAGGTTAGCTCCCGCAGGTGGTCAGCTCTCGGAATTCAGCAGGTGCTCAGCGGAGCGAATTTCAGACATTAATAAGATCAGGCCACAATAATGAGATCCGCTAAATTTGACATCGAGAAATTCATAGGGAGAGTCAAGATGAGGACCTTGCTGGTTAAGCAGGGTGTTGTAGAAGCCTTGTAATGGTCGGCGGCACTGCTGGCCGACATGACAGAGAAAGAGAAGATTGGCATGCTGGACAAGGCTCACAGCTTGATAATTCTGAGCTTGGGCGACAAAGTTCTGAGGGAGGTCTCGAGGGAGACTACGGCTCAAGCACTTTGAGCCAAACTTGAGGTGCTCTATATGACGAAATCTCTGACAAATAGACTCTTTCTAAAGCAGCGCCTATACTCCTTCAAAATGCACGAAGACAAATCAGTATCAGAGCAGATTGACGAGTTCAACAAGATCATAGATGACCTTGAGAACATCGACGTCAAGATGGAGGACGAGGACAAGGCACTGCTGTTGCTAAACTCCATTCCTAAGAGCTACGAGCATTTCAAGGATGTTATGCTCTATGGAAGGGTGCAGACAATTTCTCTGGATGAGGTTCAAGCGCTGATTAGAGCCAAAGAACTTCAGAGGAAGCATGACAGGGACAAGGAAATCAGCGGAGACAGTCTTATTGTCAGAGGAAGGTTAGACAAGAAAGACTAAAGAATGGTCAGAACAGATCAAGGTCAAGCAAGTGTGGCCAGTCATCAAGGGGATCTTTCAAGTGCTATCATTGTCACAAGGATGGTCAGTTCAAGTGGAACTGTCCAGACAGGAAGAATAATATCAAGAAGAGTCAGAAGAATCAGGAGAAGCAAGTGTAGCCTCTGATGACTACGATTCAGTTGAAGCCCTGGTGATCACAGAATCTGAATCCAGTAAGGAGTGGATCCTCGACTCAGGGTGCTCTTTCCTTATGTGCCCTGACAAAGACTGGTTCGAGACACTGCAACTGGAAAATGATGGGTTCATCCCACTGGGAGATAATAAAGCTCGCAGAGTAGTTGACAGCGGATCAATCAGGATAAGGATGTTTGATGGAGCTGAACGAGTACTGAAAAATGTCAGGTACATACCAGAGCTCAAAAGAAACTTGATTTCTTTAGGTACGTTAGAATCAAGTTGATACTCTTTCAAGGCGGAAAGTAGTAATATCAGAGTAACCAAAGGCTCTCGTATCGTCATGAAAGGAGTCAGAAAAAAGGGGCTATATTCTCTTATCGGAAGAACTGCGATTGCTAAGTCCATGTATTGTTTGGACTTAGCAAACTCAAGCAAGGGCTAAGAGCCCTTTGGGACCAGATGGAGGGAATCTCTTCTGTGGAGCTTAGTAATTGAGAGTCAATGGGAGAATTGTTGTTAATGACTCCCAATTACTTGACTAAGGCAATGACATACTAGTAACTTTCAAGGAAACTTCTTGGGCGGACCCGGTCTACTTGGGAGGCCTCATCTATTATATTAGATGGGGGAGGCTTGTAGATGAAGAGGGGAGGGAGGGAGGGAGGGAGGGGGGGGGGGGGGTGAACCAAGGAGGGGGAGAACTAGGAAGAGGAAGAGAATAGCTAGATAGAGTGAGGAGGCCTTGTATCAAGGTGGTTTTGAGAGGGAGGCCAAGAAGATGAGGGCTCATCTCTAGGTTAAAGCTATGTATTCGCTTTGTTGTTTGCCTTAGTGAATGATTTTGGTTGATTCTCCCCCATGGACATAAATCCTCTTGGATCGAACCACGTAAACGCTTTGTGTCTCTTTTGTGTTTGCTCTTCTTCTTTATGATCTGCTCTAGCCAAGTTGTTTTTCCCACAACACCCCCAATAACCTCGAAATGGAGGTTATTAAGGGGTTATCACACACGCAGCGCTGCGTGCGTTCTACATATATAAATTTTTCGCTATTCCAAGCGTCCATAGCATATAATGTTGATAGATGTTAAATTTAAATATCAACTTCTTGCAAATTTTGATGATATGACACATATGAGAGTCCATTTTCGTTATCAATCTCTTATTTTTTCTAAATCTCAATTTGATGTTACTGAGGCGTCCATAGTGAGATATAGCCATCAATATCACCTTACCTCAAACCAGTTCTATTTGGTGTTTCAATTCATAGTTCCATTTTCTCGAATTAAACCCACAAACAGAATAGTGGTACCTTACTTAAGCAAAAATGTATAAATTACAATGCTTGCTAGAAAATTTTCTATGGCCTGCAGACTATTAATACTTATCCGTTGAAATTGAATGGCTTTATCTTGAAGGTATAATCGTACACTGATTTGAGTTTTTTTTTTTTAATGGTCTTTGTATTTAATTCAGGCAAGCCAGAGAGTTTGTGAAAGCTCTTAAAAAGCGTATCAGAAGTAAGAATCCAAAAGTACAGCTACTGGCTCTTACGGTATGTAGAAAGAATATAATGTATTGTTATAGCTTACCTGAACCTCTGAGTCAGTCGTTAAGCTATGCTTAGTCGATGTTTTATATTGTTGCCTTCTTCTAAGGAATAATATCAGGTGATTAACGTTAATGAAATGACTAGCACTAGAGTTCTTTGGAATAATTATTTGAAACCGGGTTTGTAAATGTTAGGACATTTACTTACATACCAGACAATTCTTATGTATTTACATATCAAACTACTAATGTTTAATATTGATACTTTTAATAGTTTAATTTTCTAAACTTATGTGTGAAAAGTATATTTCAATTTTAAAAAGATAGTGATTATGGTATTGTTGATGTGTTGTTCATGATTTAAGTAGTATACATTTAGATATCAATGATTAGATGTTAGATATATAAATGTATAAGAATTGTGTGGTATGTATGTAAATGCCCCTAGAATATTTTGGTAAAGAGTTTGTAGTAGAGGATAATGGAAACAAGAGTATAGAGCTTTGTAACTGAGAGGAGTTTTCCTGAAGTGAAGATGATATGGTAGAAACTTATTTTGGCGAAAGAGATAAGTTGAACCACTCAGTTAGGCTGTCATTAAAAAATAAAAGAAAAATAAGAGGCTGCAACATGAGATTTGTCATTTGCAATGATTATATTTTCATGTATGCCAAATGGGCAATGTTTTGAAGGTTGTTAGGCCTTTATTGTTCAAGGCAAAATTGTAGTTATTAATACTTGTACAATTTAATTCAATTTATTTATTTTTCTTTTGTATTTTTCATGTGATTTTAAGGACTGTAGATAGTGCTGGCGAAAAATGAATTATGGACTATTTATGTAATTATATCTACCTTTCTTCTAGTTGTTGGAGACGGTAGTAAAAAATTGTGGCGACATGGTTCACATGCATATTGCAGACAAAGATATCCCACATGAAATGGTGAAGATTGTGAAAAAGAAGGTTGGATCTTGCTCGCATGAAATAATACTGTAATTTCTTTTTTTACTTAACTTCTCAAAAAGAATTTTGTGTAAGTGCAGCCTGATTTTCATGTCAAGGAGAAAATATTAGTGCTAATATACGCTTGGCAAAAATCCCTTGGGGGCCCTCAAGGAAGATATCCACAATTTTTCATGGCGTATCATGATTTATTGGTATGGTTCTATTTACTATATATGATCAAAATTTATAAGCATTTCTTTTGGTGTAATTGTTTCAATCTCATTCTAGTTTGATAAAGTCACTTTTTTTAGTGTTATAAGAAAGATATCAAAATAGTATTGGCTAAAACAGTCCTCTTTAGAGACTATTTTAGGCCATATTTAAAAAATATAAGGACTAATTTGACCTTTTTATATACTTTAGGAGTAAAATGTGCAAATAGTCCGGGTACTATTTTGGTACTTTGTTCTCAGAGTTATCTTTCTGATGATCTGATGCATAAATAAAAAGAAATGATTCATTTTAGAATGTTATGTATGAAACATAGCTAACTCGCTTTCTAAATTCTTTCTTTTTCCCTTTCTTTTTAACAGCGTGCTGGAGCAGTATTTCCTAAGCGGCCTGTGAAGTCCACACCCATATTTACTCCTACACAGACCAGACCATCAGTTTCATATCCCCATCTTATGAGAAACTATGAAAAGAAAACAGAAAAACTAGAAATCAGTAGCGATTCTCAGACTCATGTTCTAAGGTAAGCTGCTACTTAACAAACCTGAAATGGTGATTTGCATGGTTCCCATGGTTGATCAGGGTTAAAAAAAATACTAGTTTGTTGATTTTATTGCACCCAGTCTATTTGTTTAGCTAGTTTTAGTGTTTTACTTTTCTTTAATCCTTGTTATGTCATTAATGGAATAAAAAAAAGGTTGAAGTCACTTGATGTAGTAGGCTGATCATATTGGCAGTGGTAGTGGCTCAAGGCTGGTTCATGGTTTTATAAAAAGATGACGAGGAGTTGATATATTTCAGATTTAAAATCCAAGGTTTTAGTTTGATAGCGCCTTGAATATTAAGTTCTAATTAATTATCTTTGTTTTTTATCTTTGTTGTGCAATCTTTTTAGTGTTTCCTTAGCGATGTGAGTGTCTATGTTGATACTTTGTTTTTTAGAACATTGAAACATCTTCATAAATCCATACAAGGGCTGGTACTCAACAAAGTTTGGCTAAGCTTCAATTTTTTTTCTCTAACTTCTTATAATAATGTACATCTTCACACGATATTTGATCATTTGTAGTTTGCAACTTGCAATAAAAGAGTATGTATTCTAAGGAATAATAATTTAGTTTTATTTCAGAAAATTTTGTAGCTTCATCAAATATAGAAGGAAATTTAAAAATGTAAATGATCGAATCACTGAAGATATTATCAACCAAGCTTTTTTAAGTACTATGCATGATATTTGGGTAACATTAATACATTTAATACAAATAATATTATTGCAAACT
Source organism: Papilionanthe hookeriana x Papilionanthe teres (assembly GCA_022702705.1). NCBI lineage: Eukaryota > Viridiplantae > Streptophyta > Magnoliopsida > Asparagales > Orchidaceae > Papilionanthe > Papilionanthe hookeriana x Papilionanthe teres. The sequence goes on along the minus strand of CM040431.1, from coordinate 16,367,885 downwards.
CCTTAAATAGAATGAAGCTAAACTCTCAAACATCGAGATATCTTTTGGTGTAATAACTGAAATTTCATCAGAAATTATAAAGATAAGTGTGCTCCTGTGGGAGTACTCCTTAGAAATTACTCGAGTGGGACAAAGTCATGAGGCCATTAAGTCCAAGCAGATAATATATTGATGGGTGAGAGTTCGGGCAATTACAAATGATATCAAAGCAATACACAAGTTTGATTATAGGAATATCTGCTTGGTGAATGATTTGAGGTTAATAAGACTACAAGGACATCAATTGCTTAAGTGAGGGAGATGCAGAAACATCTTAAGCAGAATGAAGCTAAACTTTTAATCATCGGGGCCCCTTTTAGTTTAACAGTTAGAATTTTATCAAAAACTCTAAAGTGAAGTGTGTTCATGCAGGAGCACATTTGGGTGGGTGGCCTCCCAAGAAATTACACTAATAGGACAAATCTGTGAAACCATTTGGCAAAAATAGTTGATATCTCGATGTGTGAGAGTTTAAGCAGAAACAATTATGATGGCAAGTAGTTTTTTAGAAACTTTTATTTATTATGACTCCAAGAATAAATATGAACTTAATTCTAGAATCATTGAATGGCTGCTATTAAAGTGCCTGTGATTTTGTGTGATGTTAAGGTTTCTTATTTAACAGTTCAATAAATTCATCACTCTCATGTTTAAGTTGTGTGTGATTCTCAGTCTTACAGATATTCAAAATGCTCGTGTTATCATGAATGTACTTGCTGAAATGCTAAATGCTTTGGAACCAGGAAATAAAGAGGTATTCCTTCAGCTCTATAACTACACTTATAATTTTACATTGAATTTAGATTAGATTTTCTTTGTCTCATTTAAACCATGACGGACCTGTTATTTTTCAAAATACCGGAAAGGAGAAGGTAACGTCAGGTTCAACACTATTTGTCTCCTGTGATATTTCAAAGTGAAATGGGCAAAAGTTCGTTGTAATAAACAATAAAAAAAATGATGGAAGTAATATATGTTGAACTTAAACTTGAAGTCTACTCACCAAATTAAAGATTTGTTAAAATGAGCCTATAATTAGCTTGTTGATATTATGTAACAAATAACAAATCAGAATTTTCTTGCAGTAATTTATTCACACTTTTATAATAAAAATATTATGAATCGATTCTTCCGTAGATCCAATGGCTCGGTACAAGACATGTGCCAAAAGGCGGATCTCATAAAAGCAGAGTAAGGATGTCAAAATCAAGTAAGACTAAGCAATGATGGTCAACCAGCCAACGGCTGATCAAGAGGCTGACCGGTTAGAGACTGACCAATCCAGAGGTTGATCGGATCTAAGATTGTCTAATCAAAGGTTGACCAATAGGAGGATGACCAGCCAAATGTCCTCCAATTAGGCGTTAAGCGTCCCAGGAACTAACTAATTTTTATTAGAGGGGATTTAAATGGACATGATACTAGAGTGATGAAAGGTTTAAAAAATATTTATGGTGGTTACAGTTATGGAGTGATTAATGAAGAAGGTAGAACCATTTTAGATTTTACTTTAGCAGTTGATTTTATGATTGCTAATATTTTATTTATGAAAAGAGACGAACATATTATTACTTATAATAATGGATTAATAAAACACAAACTGATTATTTTTTATGAAAAAAAGAGGTCATTGAGAGTATAAAGATTGTAATTTCATTCCAATTGAAAATATAAGTGCTCAAAGTTGATCATTAGTTCCAGATTTTAAGATAAAGACTTGTGAGATAAGACATACAAGAAAAAATTATCTTAGAATTAGATTAGTGCACTTAAAGGACAAATAAGATTAATTTTATGAGTAATCTTCAAAATTTTAAGATTTGGGAAATTCATGAAGAAGCAAACTCTATGTGGGATAAAGTGATAAACACTATTAAACAAATGACAAAAGCTGTACTTTGAGAATCAAAATGAAAGGTTGTTATAATAAAAATAGTTGGTAGGGGAATAATAATATGCAAGAAAAGATAAAATATATGTTTTGTTCTAAAAATTAGTTTAAATGTATGATCTTAGAAAATTGAGATAAATATAAGTTGACCTTTACGGAGTCTAAGAGAATTAAGTCGTGATGCTAAAAATTCTGATTTTAGTGATCTTTATAATAGATTTAATATTAAAGAGAGTAAATAATATATGTATAAACTAGGCAAACAAAAAGAAAAGAAAAGATTTAATTCAAGTGCATTAAAGATAAAAATTAAAAAGTGTTTTTCATAGAGAAAAAGGAAGACATTCAACATAGGCGGGTGAGTTATTTTAATAAACTTTTCAATGAAGTTTCTAAAAATACATTTGACCTTAGTAATCTTAACAACATTAATAATAATAAAATATTTTATTTTTACCATCGCATTTGTAAAAAATAAGTTGAGGAGGCTTTAAAGAAAACTAAGGGTGGAAAATCGGTAGAACCTGATAATATCCCAATTGAAGTGTGGAAATTTTTAGGAGATTTGGGTGTTTCTTGGCTTACTAAAATCTTTAATATTATTTTAAAAACTAAAATGATGCCTGAAAGGTAGAGCAAGAGTATCTTGTTCCCCATTTTTAAGAATAATTGAGATGCACAAGAGTTTGCAAATGATAGGGGAATTAAGTTGATGTTTCATATTTTAAAATTATGTGTGAGGGTAATTGAACATAGTTTAAGATGTTATGCAAAGCTTTCTCATAATTAGTTTGTATTTATGTTGGGCAGGTCTATTATGGATGCTATACATTTATTATGAGGTTTGATAGATTAGTACAGGGAGTACAAGGAAGATCTACATAATATTTTTATTGATTTAGAAAAAGCTTATGATAAGGTTCCAAGAGAAGTTCTTTGGAGAGTTATGAAGAAGAAAGATGTTGATATGACTTATATTCAAGTCATTAAAGATATGTATATACTAAAGCTATTACTTGTGTTCGAACAGGAGGATTGACCAAGTATTTTCCTATTTCAGTTGGACTACACATCAGGGATCGGCTTTAAGTCCATATCTTTTTGCTTTAGTTATGGATGCTTTTAGTGGACATTTAGAAGAGGATTTACCTTGGTGTATGTTTCTCGCTGATTATATCCTTCTTGTGGATAAAAGTAGAGAAAGAGTTCAGGAAAAAACATAAATTATAGAGGTCTACATTGGATTCTTAAGGTCTTCATTTCAGTAGGTCTAAAACTAAATACATGGAATGTAATTTTAGTAGTAGTAGCCTAGTGGCACAGTTGTAACTACTGGTGATCAAATTATTAAAAGGTGTGATTGATTTGGATAACTTGGGTCTATAGTTTAAAGTGACGGTGATATAGATGGGGACGTTATTATTAGAATTCAAGTTGGCTTGTTGAAGTGGAGGAATACATTGAGCCTACTGTGTGATAGAAAAGTACCACTCAAAACTGAAAGGAAGATTTAATAAGATGGTGGTGAGACCTGCAATGCTTTATAGCGCAGAATGTTGGCCTTCAAAAGAGAAGCATAAAACAAAGTTAAGTGTTTCTGAAATGAGAATGCTTAGGTGGATGAATGTCTTGACATTTAGAGATAAAATGTGAAATGAATATATCTGTGATAGAGTTGATGTAGCTTCAGTGGGTGACAAAATTAGAGAGAGTCATCTTAGATGATTTGGTCACATTAAACACCAACCATCTGGTGATCCTATTAGGACAGTTATTATTTTAGACTTGATTTATTTTAAGAAAGGCAAAAGTAGACTTAAATAGACTTGGGCAAATCGTATAAAAAATAATCTTAATCTATTAGAATTAAATGAAAATATGACACTCAATATAACACAAAGGAGAAAAAGGATTCATGTAATCAACCCAACTTATTGGGATAAAGGTTTGTTGTTGTTGTTGTTGTTGTTGGTGTCGTTATTGGGCAAATAAGGAAGCTACCAATCGGTTAAGAACTTAATGTACCTAGAATTCTCATATTTTTTTATGTCGCCAGCTCCTCCAGATGAGCTCTTTGGGCAAAAGGGAAACCTTGACGTTAGGCTGGGTGATCTAGCTCTCGTTCGAGCCAAGTATCATGGTAATACGCTGAACAATCAGATCATGGATTGCGGTAAACGATTGAGAATTCTTTAGAGTTTTCCCGCAAGAGCCTACTTGGCTCGAAAGCGAGACTATTCTTCCTTCATCACCGGTTTCTTTTTTCTTTCTCTACCAATCTATTATGAGAACATCCTGCGGATTAGAACTTTATTTGGAACATTAGCTTGGGACATCAAGTTTGTCTATCTTAAGTTCTCGCGAGATGGAGGAGAGACGAATAAAGGAAAACTGTAGTGAAAGCTCACGTGAAGCGGGGCAGCCAACAAAGGATAGCATGAAGCGGGCAAACTTAAAAAAATGTTTTCATTCTTTTTATAACAATCAACAACACAAAAATCATAGAAGTATCAATCATTGAGGTCATTGAATAATAAATAGCTATTTTTTACATTTAATTCTCTTATTTTTATCGCAACTGAATTATTATTAAAATATGAGAAATTCAAAGAACTAAAATACATACAATAAAAAACTACACATCGAATCATTTGTAGATCTGACGGTGCAAAGCAAGGCATGTGTCAAAAGATGGATCTCATAAAAGCAGAGTAGGGATGTTAGAAGCAAGGGAGATTGAGCAATCATGGTCAGCCAGTCACATTGATCAAGTGTCTGATCGGTCAAAGACTGACCAACCCAAAGGTCGGCCGACTATGAGACACATTGATCAAGTGTCTGATCGGTCAAAGACTGACCAACCCAAAGGTCGGCCGACTACGAGACTGCCTAATATAAGGTTGACTAACTGGAGAATGAACCACCAGATGTTTGCAATTAGGCGTTGATCGACCAAAAAACTAACTGATTATGAGTTAGCGGACTAGATAGGATCAATGAGCATAATTGTACACAATAATTCTAACCTCCTATAAATAGGAGAGCATTAAATGTAATAGGGTTTTTAGAAACCCAATAAGTTTTCACTGTTAACAAAATCTCTTCACTTGTATTTCTCTACTTCTACGCTCTATTCCTTGGTTATGATTCATGAACAAATCTGGGTTTAAGCATACTTGAGTTGGATTTTATTTATGGCTTGATTTTATTGAGCTTGATAAAAGAATGATTGCATTATTACAAGCTATACTTTCCTTGTAAATTGCAGGATGTCAAGCAGGAAGTGATGGTTGAACTTGTTGAACAGTGTCGTCTATATAGGCAGAGGGTGGTACATCTTGTTAATTCTACCTCGTAAGATTCTTTAATTTCATACTTATCTTTTTATTTATCTTTGTACACTTCTTTTTTCATTTAGCATTTTACCCGTTTTTGTCATTTAGCATGTTACCCATTTATTTGCACGGAAAAATAAAAGATTTTAACTTCTACATGCAACGTTTTAGGATTATATCAAATAAAGGCTGAAAAAATCACCCAAAAAAATTAACTTTTTAATTAATCATTTTTATTATTTGCATGGAACATTCATAATTAAATAGATTATGAAAAGATTAAATTATAGAATGGGACAATCAGATTAGTGGATAAAGATAAAACGGAAACTTACATGCATACAATAAAATTATAATTTATATAAAGCTTGGGAGTTTTATTTTTACATATATTGGTGTTAAAAGTGTATTTGGCTTTTAAAAAGTTAATAATTGTGATATTTTTTTATATGAAGTTAATAATTTTAGAGCTTGGCATTGGGGGCCTTATTTAGTTAAAGCCGAAAAACTCAATCGAACAAGTTGGGTTGGTTCGGTTCGGTTTCAAAAATGAATTTTAAAATTTAAATATTTAGTTTTTCGGTCTTCGTTTCAATTTTTATTTTTATTTAACCGAACAAATCAAAAAATCAAAATTTGTTATAAATTTTTATTATATTTTAATTTTGTGTGGAACAAACTAAAAAAAATCAAAAAAAATCATTTTATGTAATATTTGATTGAATTAAATAGAGTGGTATGCATTATTTGGTCAAAACCGAAAAACCAAACCAATCAAGTTTGGTAGGTTATGTTAGGTTTCAAAAATGGATTTTAGTTTTTCAATTTTTAAAATTCAATATTTGGTTTTCAGTCTTCGTTTCGGTTCTTAATTTTCATTAAATCGAACAAATCGAAGAGCCAAAATTTTATTAAAAAATGTATTATATTTTAATTTCGCACGGAACAAACTAAAGAAAAAAAAACAAAACATTTATTACATGTAATATTTGATCAAAATAAATATAGGATTCATGAAATCAAATCGATATTATGTGAATAAGATATGTGATTTTTAATACTTGTTCACAGCCAATTTTCAATAAACAATTAAATTTTGATTTTTTCATAAACGAACCAGTTAAACCGAACTAAATTTCAGTTTAGTCGGTTCTATTTTATCTAAATTTTGATTATTTTGATTTTCTGGATTATGGATTTCGGTTATAATTGGTTTGACCAATTTTAAAACCGATCCATCTGAACGACTGAAATTTACACACCCCCCCTTCTCTTGCATATTATATAATTCTCATATATTTGTAAATCCAATACTTGAGTTGTTATATTACGTACATATCACCCAAATTTTGGACTTTGCACAAAAAAATATTATTATTACTAGCACTCTTTAAAATGATATTGTTGAATTCGAAGTTGTTTGTGAATCATACACAATGAATATAACGTACATAAGGAGAGAGATAGATAGAGAGAGAGATAGAGAGGTGAACAGTAATAAGATGAGTAGTGGCATCTTCATAAAATGTTTTTCCTGATTTATAGGGGAGATGGTATAATAGTTATATTACATTTGTGTCTCAGTTTGGAAGATGACCGTGCTAGGTATATCTGGTATTTTCGATTTACGGTCTTATCGTCCGTCTGCTTGCTAGCTTGACTGGCTAAGCTTAGTCAACTTCAAGTCGATGGGGTTAGCTCGCTCAGTTGAGCTTGGTTAGTATGATTCAGTCGACAGATCTAGCCTGGTTAGTTATCTTCAATCCCGGGCGAATAGTCTTTGGATTCTCCACGGGGTGATCAAAGATATTTTACGGAACTGGATAGGCTATTGCATCGGGTCAGCATTCTTGTAGCAGTTAGATCAGATGCTCTTTTGTCTCATTTTTGGTCAAGATGGCCCGTTCTTGGATCATCTAGTCATCTTCTTACCTGCCTCGTGGCTCAGTCGGTTTTGGCGTAGTTGGCATGTCTCATACGGCTGCTTGTCGGTCAGGTAGGCCTCGCGCTCTCCTGGTAGCGAGTCAACCTCCATTGTACGCTTCTCCTCTAGACCGCTAGATCAATTTGATCAGATGCCTTTTTTAAGTACATATTTTAATTTCTCAATTCTCTTCTTAAAAACGATTTTGTAATAATAATAATAAGATAATTTAATACAAAAGTAGATCACGCTCAATTTTAACGAATGAATCAATGATTGAACTCCTTTAATTTTGCACATTTGATTTTTATAAATAGCGCACGATGGTACTTCTATCTTTTCCTAATTTGCTTCGCGCTTTTACTTATTTGTGTTAGTCGGTTTCCATGTGTTAGGCATTATAATGGATAACATGTAGAAATCCTATAATGATTTTCCTACCAAGAATCTGATTCACTCTGCCTTCTGGAAATCAAAAGGACAGGATCACCTGAATTGTTGAGTTATTTATTTGGAAGATCCCTAGTACTCGCAAATCACCATTAACCTTCATGGCCAAGACCCCATTAGGCACAAATCCTTAGTACTGAACCTCTCGAATGTGACCAGCTTTCAGTAGTTTTTGCACCTCTTCTTTGATCAGCTCAATCAACATGACTGCTGACGTCTTCATCTTTTGTTCAATAGTCAAGTCACTAGATCAAATTTTAGCTAGTGGCAGGCAAAAATTGACACTCTAGGCATTTTGAGTGCCGACCAAGTAAAGACATCTCGGTGGCTTCGAATAGTATGGATCAGCTCATCTCTGTGACTTGCATTAAAAGCACCATTCAGTAAGAAATTTACCAGCGTCGTAGTCATTAGTAGTGAACTTCTGGATAGTATTGTTGGTCTCAAAGCCTTCCCCTCATTGGAGGTCAAGGTCAAGAGTTTGTTGAACACTTGCGACTGTATGGAGATAAATGTGTGGAACTACTTCAGGTCACCTCAGCAGTGATTAAATCCTCTTTGCCCAAAAATTTCATGGCTACATGGTATGTGCAGGTGATATTAGAAGAATTTGAACAATGGGAAACAGAACATGACATTGTATGTCAGCAAAAAATCTACCATAAGAAAATCTATCTTTAGTGAATTGCACCTAGCCTTCACCTCAAGTGACTAATAGGGCGAGGATTCCCAAAACTTTTTTTCTCTCTCCAAAGAACCCGTAGAGTGGCACTTGTGGTTAAAATATGGAAGGTGCTCAAATCCATGTTATCAAAAATTGATTTGAAGATAATATTCATCGAGCTTCCAGTTATTATGAGTATACTTCCGATATGGTAATTGGTGATTAGGTTGGTGATAAAGATAGCCTCATTGTAGTGATTTCCCTTCAATGGTTGGTCTGCATCAGTAAAAGAGATGGGAGGATGTGAGAGATGCGTCATGCACAAGGGTGGCTACTTATAATTCACCCATCTAAGGTCACTTCAAGCTAATTTGAAAGGATAACTCTCCTCCATCTGCTTTGAAGATGGTAGATACTATGTCAGTGGGCTCAAACCAACTAGTTCACGATTTCTTCATGAGTTCACGATTTCTTCAACATGAGCCTTTCCTTTCCTTATCACTATGTGGTTGCTCCGTGCCCCACAAACTCCTTCACCTTTGTGGATTTGATCAGATCCTTTATCTGGCTTCGAAGGTGCCAACAATCAGTTTCATGATTGTGATTCTGATGGTACATGTAGTACTTCTTTAGGTCCCAAAGAAATTCTCCAGCTTTCATTGGGGTCGTCTTCTTGAAATAATATTTGTATTAAATTACCTCCACTATCTTGATCATCGGGATATTTAGAAGAGATTTCATGGGGATCTCGCGAGCAGGTGGCAATTGCTCCTCATATTTATTTGATTGTTGATTGGTGTATCAGACTCGATTCTCTTAATATATGCTCTATCGGTGGCCCGGTTATCTGAGTGTCTCTACAAAGTCTTGAAGCATGCTCGAATATGAAGGTGAGGGTTGCACCTTGATTTACACCCTTCTCCTTGGGTGGTTTTCTTCGGTCGGTGATAATTGTTTGGCTCTGTTATGAATGAAGCATAAGAGGGAGTTTTTGATCCCCATACCGAAAAGATTCTTGTATAAATCATTGAGTGAGGGTCGCATGAGCAACCATGGGTTCTAAGTTTCGAACCTCTAACATTTTCTTCTGAAAATTAGTGATAAAGGCATGCGACTCTGCCTCTGACTAAGCTACAGGGGAGCCCACGAGCTCTTTCGAGGTTTTTGTGCACTAGCTAATTGTGTAATGAACATTCGGTAGTTCGTTAAACCATCTAAGAGCTGAGCCACTCAACATGGTGAAAAAGAATCGACATTTCAGTATGTCTTTGATCTTGAGTTGACACACAATTTACTCAAATGAGACGATGTGATTAGTCAAGTATGTCCATTAATTGTAAGATTCAAGTGTCTGAATATTGTAGTGTTTTTGACTCGACATCAGACATTTACCGAGAGAATATTTCCTTTGACTGATGTGTCGAATCTGCATGCTTGACTTGATGTCTATCGATTGGTATCGATCAAGCATTATCAAATACTTGGTTCCGTCCTCCCTTTCCAAGGTTGAAGGGACTCTTCTGTCGTTATTATAGGAACATCCTATCGGGGTTTTTGACCCTGATCCCAATTCAGTGCAACTCTGATCATTTCTAGCATATGATCCTTCAAATCCTGGATCTGCTGGACCACAGATTATATGTTGCACTCCACATTGTCATCAAGCTCCCTATTATGAGGTCCTCCTCGCATGACTCCTCTTTTTGTGGTGTCATGCTCCATACACTGCACCTTTTAGGTTGTTGAATCTATAATTATTCATGAATTACACCCAATGAATAGAACGTAAATAAGGGGGAGAGAGAGAGAGATAGAGAGAGAGAGATGAATAGTAATAAATACTGATAAATAGAGTCATTTTCATAAAATCTTTTCCCTATTTATAGGGGAGATAATACAATGGTGATATTATATTTGTGTCCCTGCTTGGAAGGGGCTCGCGCTAGGATATTTCTACTATTTTACATGTATAGGCTTATCGTCTTGATGTTTGCTGACTCTGTCAGGTAAGCTTAGTTGACTTCGGCTCGACGTAGTTAACTCATTCGACTGAGCTTGTTTGGTATGATTCAGTGGGCTGATTTAGCGTGGTTGACTATCTTCGAACCTGCTGAAGAGCTTTTTGAGTCTCCACAACATGGTCAGAGGTACTTTGTGAAACTAGATATTCTTTTGAATCATCCCTTCTATGGGGGAGGGGGTGTCTCATATGCTTTTTTTCTCATTTCTAACTGAATGGCATGTTCTTAGATCAGTCAATCATCTTTTTGTGTGCTTCGTCGTTTGATCGATTTTGGCCTAATTGGCGTGGCTTATATAACTTTGCTCCTTCAGTCTGGTGGGCCTCATAATCTTCTGACAGTAGACCCTCCTCTATTGTAAATATCTCTTTTGGATCATTATGTCTCACATGTTTTTTTTTTTCTAATTTTCAGCTGAATGACTCGTTCTTAGATCATTTGATTATCTTCTTGCTCGCCTTATCGTTTGATTGATTTTGGCCTAATTGGCTTGGCTTGTATGGCTTTGCTCATTCGGTCAAGTGGACCTCATGATCTTCTGATAGTGGTCCCACCAAGATTGTAAACTTCTCTTCTGGATCATTATATCTCATATGCTTTTTTTTCTCATTTCCAGCTTAATGGCCGTGCTTAGATCATTAGATCATCTTCTTGTCTGCCTCATCGGTCAATAGATTTTGGTCTAATTGGCTTGGCTTTATATGACTTTGCTCATTCGGTCAGGTGGGCCTCATGACTTTCTAACAGTGGGCCCACCTCGATTGTAAACTTATGTTCGGGATTATTTTATCTCTTTAAGATTAGTGCAGATTTTTTTTGATGTACAAATATGTGCCTTTTCATGCATAATTTATAGCACCAAAGTATTATAAATATAAATGTCGTTTTTTATGTTTTAACACTAATTCATGTTATTATCTTGTTTTCTTAAATTTAATTTTTGCTTGTGCTAATTTACTTATATTTCCTCAATATATGCATGCTTCGTTTTACAATTACGATGAACTGTATCCCAGCTCACCTAGATATGCCCAATCGACTGCTTCATACTAATGTAGATTTACTCAACTTATATAAACCAAGGCAATCAGGCAAAATAATTTTTAATAACCTTTCAAAAAAAAAAATACCATAAGCATTACAAATGTTCTTATATTTAATAGAATCTTAATTGGTTATAAAATTGCAAATTAATTGGCCATTAGTAGAGAAAATTGCATATTGCTAAATTTGTTCATTCATTCTACACTTACAAAAACACAAATTTTGAAAAATAACAGCGTGAGAAACTTAAATGGTAAATCCAAAATACAATTTATTTATTTATTTATTTATTTTACTAAGAAAATATTATTAGATCGTTTTTGTTTTTTAGCATTTTTACCTCAATTTTTATGACTACATGGTGTTTTTTGCTTAATCTATCATTCTTCTATTATTCCTAGGGACGAGGAGTTACTTTGCAAAGGGCTTGCTTTAAATGATGACCTTCAAAATGTTCTATCCAAATATGATGCTATTTTTATAGAAGTTTTAAATAAACCAAAAAAGCAGAAATCTCTCCAAGTTTTGGTGGATATTGATGATGAAAATCAGGAAGATGATAATGAATCAGCTCAAAGGTAAGCCACTCCCATAACCTCTCTTTAAAACGGGGGGCTTTTACATAGATATCAACCAATTCCCATATGTACATATCTAACATATAAACTTTACTTTTTAACATCTATACCACCCAATCTTTCATATCACTTCAAAAGCACCATCATTTTAACTTCTAAAATGTAAAATACTCCTTTTCATGCATGGGTAAGGTTTCATGCATGTGAAAATTGAAGTATATGTGCTAGATATAGGAATTGAGTGGTACATATGTAAATCTTTCAAGTAAAAAAGAGCAGAATCCTTTTGAGACTTGAATGCATAAACCCCCATAAAGACCTTATTTCGTGGAGAAAAAGTTATATATATATATATATAAATGCGAGTCCTGAGCCGAAAACGTTATGCCTTTTGGAGGTTCTCTAAATTGCAAGATTTTAGAACTAGAAAGAGAGGAATTTCCTTTAGGAAACAAAAAGTTAGAGAGTTCCCCTCTACCTCAATTTTCCCCTTTTTTATACACAAAGAAGAAAAAAATAAAATAATAAATGAGATGCATTTTATACTGTACGGTGCCTTCGCCAGTGTCTTGATGAAAAGACTGTGATGTGGGTGTCAGGCGGTGCCGGTACGAGGCCCCTGGTGTTTGGGTGAGAAGATGTGGTCCCAAATGTCAGGCAACGCTTTTATTAATGGTTTGATAGATATTCTTACTATTCGTGATGGTTTTCTCCGATAGCTGCCCTCGCACAAATGGGCTAGGCCTATTTTTTCAAGAAGAATTGATACAACCACTTTGGCAGGTGGGCTCGCTTCGGTCGTGCGGTCGATTCAACCACTTCAAAATGTGGGCTTAATTCAGTCACTTCGGTAGGTCGGCTTGATTAAGCCACTTTAGCAAGTGAGCTAGATTAAGTCACTGTGGCAGGTTGATTCAACCACTTGTGTATAAAATGGGGAAAAAGGAGGTAGATGGGGACTCTCTAACTTTTTGCTTCCTAAAGGAAATTCTTATCTTTCTAGCTCAAATATCTTGTAACCCAGGGAACTTTGATGGGCCCGACTTTTTCAGTTCACCAAAGATAACAATTCAATATATTTTCTAAGACTCCCTCCCAGGGCTAGCATTCATCTCTCTCTCTCTCTCTCTCTCTCTCTCTCTCTCATTTTTGACCTATGATATAAGGTCTTTACCATGTTGTATGTACTAACGAACAACACGAGACAATAAGTTTCAAAATAATTCAACAAAAATGATGAAATTTACAAATAATAAATTGAAGAAAACTATTAGATTGTTTCAATGGAAATATTCATATGATTTACAGATCATATACTAGTGGAAGCGCAAGCAATAAAGCTCCTCTTCAACAGCTCTTGCTACCTTCTCTCTCAAATGGTATGCCAGCTTTTTCTCCGAGATCAGATCCACATGTGGACCTTCTTAGTGGCGAGAAGTTTGGTACAAGTTTGATGGATGACTCCTTGGGATTTCCAGCTGAACAAGCTTATACTGTTGGATCTGAGTTTCAGCGACAACAACAGTCTCTACCTTCCTTCGATGGGAGCATCATGAACCATGGACAATCTACACATGAGCATGCTTCTTTTGTACAAAGGGCTCAGTCAGGTCATGGAGATCTTTCATGGAATAATTGTATTGTGGATACACATCAACAAGCACATATCGGTAACTTTACATAAACTAATGAGTAAAATGTTAAAATAGTTCTATGATCAATATTTAATTCTTTTGATGAGGGCTAAAATAATCCTCCTTGTAAACTATTTCAACACATTAAAAGAGGATGGAGATTAAATTAGCATTTTGATCTGACTTGGGGATTATAATGACCCATTGCAAATAGTCAGGGGATCATTATAATAGGTGTCAAGTTGTATGGCATGAAAATTTATGGACTCAACATTTAAAATAGTAATATGGATTTATTTATTCATCAATATCTCAATGCATTGTCAAGTTATTAAGAGATATCATCTATTTGTTTCAAGATGTCGTTTGATAAAAAATTTATAAATGATTGCTATATCCTTTATTTGAGTGACACTACATGCGAGGCAAAATTCACCAGATTAAATATTATACCTGTTATAATCCTAAAAAATACAGGCATCTTTGAATACAATAAAATTAAATCAAGCACGAATCATTGGGCGGATAAAACTAACATCTAACTAACACCAATATCTAAATAACATTGAGCCGAACAAACTTTAAAACTTAAAATTAGATATTTCATGGATGATTACTTCTATTCAATACCAAAGAAAATTAAATCGTTAACGTCATTGCTTAGATTGGCTAATGTTGACTCCAATTCAATCGTCATCATTGCAAACCGTAGTCCCAACTCTCTATGGTCATTGTAACCCTTCTCCATTGGTCAAGTGCCAAAGGTGATGTTTAGCTGCCAACTCTAGTTGGTTAATATATTTTTGTACCACATTTACCAATGTTGAGTCTATTTATTTGGTGCTCCCATTTCCTTCCCTAGTCACAATAGTAAACAAACATAATTAGCTAAAATTTTTGAAAGAGTTTAATTGTCGAGTCATTTAATGGTTTCCTTTGAACAGGAGTAGACCAAGGCGGAGCTCTTCCTCCACCTCCTTGGGAGATTGAACTGTCTGAAATTAGCCAGCCATTAACCTTACAACAGCAACCTCAACATTATGAGCAGACCGGAGAAACTATTACATATTCTCCAATAATTCTGGAAAACCAACCAATGGGAATACGTCCTCCACTTGACCAAGCTTATTATCTCTCAAATTCTTATTCTCAACCCATGTGTGGTGGTCAGATGGAAATTTATGATTATGGTCAACAATCTGAATCTCAACTTTATGGTTATAATGCATCTTACTCTTATTCAAACAATAATGAGCTCTCTCATGTATTGAATGGGGTTTCCTTGCAAGATAGATGTCAAGTGGCTTCTACTGCTACTCCTTACTTGCAGCAGCCAATGAAGCCGTTGAGGGCTGATGATGATTTGTTTGGTGATCTTGTGAGCATGGCAAAGTCAAAGATAAATAAGTCTTCTAATTAACTAGAACATACTGTATCTTATGAAGTTGGATTTTTTATTTTTTATTTTTTTTAAGGAAATTTACATGTGCACCGCTCAATTTTCGTGTATTTACATATCTCACACTTGAACTTTGATATTTACATACATGGCTCTTTGGTGCTTTAAATTTATGTTTGAAAAAGTATGTTTCACTTTTAAAAAGTGGTAATAGTACTATTTTTTATGTGATTTTACAGTGTTGTGTAAATATGAAAGTTTAAGTGTGAGATATGTAAAAACATAAGAATTGTCTGCTATGTATGTAAATGCTCTTTTTTAAATTTTTTTTGTTCATCTTACCATTTAATGTCCCAAATTATTCGGTAACTTTACTTCATTACATTAAATTCAATTGTCTATAAGTTATTTTGACTTCCGTTCTTTTTATTGTTGTGTGGTTAGGTGGGCATTAGTAAGTGTATGTATACGTAAAAATATTAGTGTTTGTTTGTTGTTTGCAGCTAAACACAACAGTTATTAAGTTTTGTGGTTTCATTTTGCATAGGTTTGGTGTGGCTTTGGCTGTGTTTCTATAAATATTCAAGATGGCATGTTTGTAAGATTATATTCTGAATTCAATTCTTACATTTTTCTGTTCCTTTTCATTCTGTATCCCTTTCTTCCTCTGGTTTTGTCATTCTGTCTTTGAATTTCCTGCTATTGTTGTTGAAGCTGGAGTGCCCCGAAATACTTTTTAAGATATTGCAAAGGAGTCAGCCATTGTCGTCTTCAAATGTTGTTTCCAGATAGTCGTTTTCAATTAAGAAGAGCTGAGAAGTAGTCGTTTTCCAGATATCCCTTCCTGTCCTTACAATACCATATTTAAAAAATATATAAGATGGAATTGGTAAGACGATAGATCGATAAGTTCATAGGGCAAACTGACATCATTCATTTAAGGTTGAAGTCGAAGGCATTGTTTGTACGTAAAAGTTCAGATATTTTGTTAGAAAATGCATGGTTTGTCACCGCCGTCCTGCCCGCAGCCACTGTTACCATCATCCGCAGGCACTCGCAACGCACAGCCATCTATTGGCACATGTCTTTAACTTAAACAAAATAAATATGGAATTCTACATTTATTTTACACTAAACCAAATAACTTCTAAGAAATAAGGAATTACAAAAAATTGGAGAATCAAAATATGAAAATGTTGTGATAACCTCATGGTTTACGTGAGAACAAAAAAATACAATTATATCAATAAGTCCCATTCATGATATGTTAAAGTTCAAGAAGAATTAATATATTTACCATAAAGAAGATCGCTTCAAGAAGTTGCATTCAGAAAGAAAGACGAAGATGCATAAGGAATAAGAATTAGCATAAATTGTGAATGTTGAGAAGCGATATGAAAGCATTGAGGTACTTATCCATTATAGTAATTATAATAATTTTTGTATCTAATAATATTTGAATTCTTAATTATTGCTAATCTTTTCACTTGCACCCAACTAAAATATTAGT
Organism: Papilionanthe hookeriana x Papilionanthe teres; assembly: GCA_022702705.1. NCBI lineage: Eukaryota > Viridiplantae > Streptophyta > Magnoliopsida > Asparagales > Orchidaceae > Papilionanthe > Papilionanthe hookeriana x Papilionanthe teres. The sequence goes on along the minus strand of CM040431.1, from coordinate 16,351,396 downwards.
TTGAGTCAATTCCAAAAATTGGATATGGTATCATGATATTTGAAAACAATATAGCTAGCATGATAGTAGGAATTAAGAAAGGCAAGATGTTTTACTAATGACTACAAAAAGGTCAGATGTGCAGCTTAGCTCTAGAGAAATTTAATTTCAATAAGAAACCTAGAAAAATCTGCTTATGGATTCTTATGTGAATGTGAGAATTGATGGAATGCAAAGGCTCATTTACTGACAAGAAATGGATCTTGAACAATTGATTGTATTCTTTGATTAGAAGAACAATAATTGGAGAATTTGTTCATGCAACAATTCAACAAATATAACCAAATTATAACATAAGAAACATGGCTGCACAAATGACAGGAAACGACCAAAATGCAAATAAACAAAACTTTCAGTTTACAGCAAAAATTAATCCTTTCCATTAATTGAATTGTTAGCGAATTTACACACGTACCGCACAATTCTTATGTAATTACATAAATAACACCTATACTTTCGTACTTACATTCTTAACACTTAAATCTTTAACATGACATACAGAAATATCACTACAATTAACATTTTAAAAGTGAAGTACATATTTTCATGCAGTTTTATAACACCAAAGTATTATAAGTGTAAATATCTAATTTTAGAAGTTTGATGTATGAATACATTAGAATAGTGTGGTGGTATGTAAATTTCCCAAGAGTTTATGGTTCATTAGTCAGAGGAGATTATCTTTTCTCCCAGATCACAAGTTCAAAGCATATATTTTATGATTTATTACTCATCATTAAAAAAAATTTATTAGGAATCATAAACTGAAGCAAGTAGTAACATTTATTTTCCTGTAATGACCCTGGCGCCTCATTGTGGGGGTCCAAATATTATTACAATATAAACTATGTTGCTAAAAAACCATCTCTCAACATAAACATGTTCAGTTTAAACTCATAAAAGGCCTGAAAATTTGATTTAGAGAAATTAAAAGATCAGATAATAAAAAAAAAATCCCCAAGCTGATGATTCAATAATCTTATGGTTTGAGAAACTTGTCAAACCAGTCGCTTGCTGCCTTCACCATTGATGCTGTCATTTGATGCCCAATTCCACTTTCCGATATAAACTGCACAACATTATTAATAGCCATGGAGATGAAAATGAAACAATAGTTCTAAATGGGGGTGTAATCGAGTTGAGCTGGGCTCAAGACACCACTTGATTGAAATTGAGCTTGATTAATTAATCAAATTCGAGCTCAAACTTAATAATATGAGTTTGACTTAGTTGACAAGTTGACCCGTTATTACGAAAGAGAAATATTGTTATAATAAAATCATTAAAAAAAATGAAAATTCAAAAAAAAAAAAAGACGGATCACAAGATATAAAAATATGTAAATTTTTAATATTTATAACAGCTTAGTACTTAAAATTTTTACATTCCAGTATCTTTTTATTGATATTTCTTAAACGAGCCGACTTGCGCGCTAATGAGTCGAGTCGGGACTAACTCAAGCTCAACTCATTAGATCATCAAGCTCGAATTATGAGCCATTCATGAAGTCAATCATGAGCCAGCTTAGCTTGATTCACACCCCTACTGCTAAACTTCATATAATAATCAATGAGCCAAACAATGATATATGTGACAAACTTGAATGAAAACTTTGAAATCATATTGGTAATGTAGCCGTTAGGAAAGTGAAATCAAAAGCATGATAGAAGAGTTAATATTTAGCGACGATCAGAAATCAACTTGGAGAAATAAGTATCAGTTTTTCAAATACATCGACCGTGATCCATACCTTGAAGTTTTCAGGGCAGCCGGCCTTCTTATAAGCCTGTTCTGCTCTTGATATTGGAATATGCAAACCATTCAGAGGACAGCGAGGATCTTCACCACCTTAGGTTTTCAAACAAATAAAACTTGTGAAAAGAAACAAAAAATGCTAAGAAATAAGGATAATCATAAAGCATATAAAACTCATACGAGAATCAAGCATTATTGTGAATTTAAATGGATTTTCTATGTGTTAGTCTAATAAACTCTAATAGAACATTTTATCCCTCTATTTTGAATAATGAAAATACCATTTAGGATAAGCTGAGGACGAGGAGCGATAGCAGGAATGGTCTCAGGGGAATCAAATTGTGAAGCAAGGCCCGGAGCAATTCTGTCCCACACCTGTAGTCAACAAGAAATAGCAGATAATCATGAAAAACTGCAACGCCATTAAAAAAAATGCTTTGATACGATAGGAAAGAAATGCATGAGGGAAGATAACATTGATCACATTTTAATGAGCAAAATAAATCAAGAGATTATGCTTATAAAGCCTGACCTTTTCAACCACCTCTTTATCAATTAGACTCTTGCCCAGATCAATCCTCGCTTCTGCATGAGGAAATAGGGGAAATTCTGACTCCTCAAATGAAACCAGAGAGGGAAGCACACGAAGCTTTAATAAGAAGAATATAAACTACAAATACTAGTCATACTATCAAAATCAAGTAGAACCACATTAAGCCCAACTCATGGGTTGACAGCTTCACCTCCATCCATGAGGCCATGTGTTTGAGAACTAGGTGTTTGAGTGCTAGCGTAGAATGCCAATGTAGTGTAAGAACTCGGAGCGAGTGATTATAGTTAAAAACACTCAAAATTTCAAAAAAATGAAAAAAAAATCCAAAATCACACATAATTGGCATGAAATGTTCTAATAACTATGCGCAGCTGATTTGGCCTAATGGTTAGATACTTTGTCTCCAACCTGAAGGTCTTATGTTCAAGGCTTACCGCATTCTGATTTATGCAGGAGTAGAAAAAATGTACTAATAATGTCTGACACCGAAGAATAGCAATTTTCATTTATTTACTATCCAGATAAGTGATTACTACATTCAAGCATGGTCATGTTGAACATCCAACTTGCCAGAGATTTCATGAAGTCTACAAATGATATAATTTCTGCACCGTGTTTTAGGAAACTTATTGCTTTCCATCAATACTATCTGCAACATGTGATCTTTGCTTCATTATTGCAAATCTAGAAAATTAAATGGTATATTACATACGTAGCGGACAATTCTTATGTACTTACACATCTCACACCTAAACTTCAATATTTAGATATATAGCACATTGGTGCTTTAAACGTATGCATGAAAAGGAATATTTTACATTTAAAAAATATTCATAATGTTATTTTTGACGTGTATATTAAGATTTGATTGCTATGTTTATGAATATGAAAGTTTAGGTATGAGATATATAAATACATAATGCTGTGTATGTAAATGAAAATCAAATTTCCTAATATATATGTTAATGAACTCTAGGATAGCATCATGCAAACATACAGTATATACTTCCTAAATCAACCTTCAAAGACAGGTTTAATGCTATCAACCCGAGCTTGCCATTTCTCGTTGTCCATGGCCCATCGAAAACCCTAAAAAGAAAAAAATATTTATATGCACATAAGGCTGTGAAAAACTCCTAAAAAACATATAAACGATCAGTAGCAGTAAAATTTAATCTGAAAACCTGAACGCCGATTATAGGGACAACAACTGCATAGCGAATGTCGGCCGCAGCAGCAAACCAAGCATGCATACCTAAATTAATCAAGTTTAATACTAGTTCCATAATCAGATTCCAACACTTCTAAATTTTTTTTTTAAATCAAGAAAGGCCCATTAAACCTCCCAGGGATTCTCCAGTAACTCCAATCCTTATAGGATCAACATCCTCCCGCTGCACAAGGTAATCTGCCAACTTTATCAAGTCCCATACCTGCCATTACCAAAGTATTTCACAGGTTGGAAACCACTGATTCACATAAACGCCAAAGCACTACAAAGGAGAGGGACGTGAGATTACAGTGTCAAATATGAAAGGCATAGTGTTTCCATATTTCCAGGATGAAATTAGAGCCTGTTACAGAGCCGAAAACCAAGATATGTTGATAAAGAAACAATTATAAAATGAAAAAATGGCATCTTTTAAGGATTTAACAGTTTAAAAACAACTTTTTAATTAATAGATCCAATTTTGAGTATACTTCTTGATATGTTGAAGTGTTTCTAGCTCTTTCACCATGGTAGCGGGAATCAATGGCAACAGCAACATATCCCCTAGAAGCATATGCCTGTACATATAAAATCTCTCTAGTTACCAAAGACAGATTTCTGAACAACTAAACAGCCTAAAGATGGAAAGGTAGAGCTACCTCAAGCAAAGGGCGCAACCATTCTTTACATTTGTAGGAGCTATGTATAAATACAACAGCTGGTCTCTTTTTTGAATCACTTCTCTTCATTTTCAATATCAAAACTGGGAGCCGGCCTTGCTCACCTTCCTGACATTACCAGGCAAAATATCACAAGGAAGCTTATCGTTTGTTTCTCTACAATGTAATCTCTTAACTATGGTTTATAAGATACAACTTCGGCTTCAATCTCTTATGTCCACAGAATTTGATCACTGACGTGAAAAAACTAGACAACCAATATTGAAGTTAAAAAAATGTTTGGAAAAATAATAATTTTTCTAAAGATGCAATTAAGAGAAAACATAGAATTTAGAATCTGGAGAGACTTTTAAAATCCCCTCAAATGTGATGCTTTCATTTTCAAACACAAAATGAGTGAAAACTAAATCATCATTCTCTAAAACATGCTTTATATTGTCAGGCAACCAATTGAGACCTAAGAAACAATCTATGGATATGAGTTGAAATACCATGCATAACGCTAAAGAATTAAATTTTTTCGAACATTTACATACGTTCCTATGTATTTACATATCTAACATATAAATTTCAATCAAATGCTTAGTTGAAACCATTCTAGATGCAACATAAAAATGGTAAAGTGGACTGATGCATTGGATGCTTAATTGCCACTAAAACACGTATAACCTACAACATATGCAAAAAAATTGAATTGTAGCTCCAAACAAGAATTAATAGTAAATTTTGATCCATTTACGATCGAAGGAAAATTTTGAAAAACATTAATCTTAAGTTATCACTAGGAATCTAAGTTAATCAATGTTCACTTAGAGGATAAATTATTCCATGCGGAGTACGTACCCAGGCACTGGGTGCGGATTTTTTGGGTACTGGAGGGTATGAATGGGTACTGGAGGATATGGATGGGTACTGGATATTGGGTATTGGCTGTTAGGTGAGTATTGATGGGTATTGGAGAGTACTGGATGGGTATTAAAGGGTATTGGATGGGTATTAGCGGGAGATGCATGCGGATGCGTACGTTCTCCGTATGGAATAATGCCTCCACTTAGAGCCCTCAGTTTCTCCAATCAAAATAGATTGTGAGTTTGTCGGAGTGGTACGATGGGGTGTTTCCCCTATATTGGGTTGGGGCCACAACCCCCTAATTTTTTTCTCTATGCACAACACTTCAGCGCCGAGTCAACAACACCCCAGCAATGATCAACAACCCAACACTCAGAAGACCGCGCCGCAGCACCCAAATCGGATTCAGAACCCAAAACCATGACACTGCAATGCTTAGATGCAGCATCGCAGTGTCCCTTTGGAGCGCCACAGCGGCACTATTATAGTGCCTTGATCCCAATAACTGTCATTGAGCCATTTTCACTTAAAATTTCAGTTCGAAATCTCTTATGCAGAGTTGATTATGAGTGTCCTTGTACATCCAAAAGTGTATAGATGCTTGAGTGCGCTGTAATTTGAACGATTCTACTTATTTTCTTCACATTGAATTTTTTGATGTGATGTAGTTCCGTGATTTTTATTGTTCTAGGGGTTTGCCATGTTAAATTTAGTATTTTTTTGTGTTTTCTTGTTTTTGGGTGCAACTGTTCAAAGATTTGCTTCAGATCTCTCGGGTTGTTCCCCAACATCCTATAGTTATACCTCTCAACAACTAGCCCAGTAAATTTAGTCCACATGTCAGAAAACTGAAAATTCAACCGTTGAAGACCAAAACAAAGACTTACTTCAGTGATCAAATATATATTTTCTTCAATCAATCCATCATTGAAATCGAATCCCTCAATGGCTTCCTTAGGGCAAGATTCCATAACCTATTAAAATTAATTCAGCATCCAAAACAAGTTAAAAGCAACGAAATAGCACATGTTTACCCAAAATATAGGATAAAGGGTTTCACCTTCTTGGGACCAAGAAGAGTGTTCCCCTGATACATGGGATTCTTCACCGGCATCCCAATCTCGACGGTGACAGGAACTGCAAAAATATCAACTAAAATATAAAAAAAAAATCACTAAAAAACCGAAATAAAGTGGCGTACCAGAGCTCATACCGTCAGTAACTTGCCGGCGGCGAGAGCGGAGGAGCTGAAGGAAGTCAGAACGGAGCTTGTATGCGTCAACTGCTTCCATTCTCCGTCGATTGCTACGACCGCTTCGGCTATCAGCATGAACTCCGCCGAGCTCGGATTTATATAACCTCCAACTAATTTCTACGTATTAAAATATCAATCATCTATATTTCAATTCTTACATACGGATTATCCAATCTATACATAAATCATAAAAATTATCTGTACCTAAAAATTAAAATTTATATAAATTTTATGTTAATACATAAAAAATTGGTTGGTGGAAATGTAAAAGCCCAAAAGTATAATGGGACCTTTATATATGTAAGGACATAACTTTTATGTATATAAATATCTATGTACATAAAAATATATCGCATGAATCTCTAATAAATTCAACGGGTCTCATTTAAGAACATCAAGTCTAGAAAGTCAAAAGACGAAAATGTCAAGTATCGTTTCATTCTGTAATTGAACGAAATTACACGTCGAATGAAGTATGTGGTACTTAATCCAAATGATAGTCTTTTGTAATAATCTCCATCAAATGATTCTGGAACTCTTCGTAAAGATGGCCAAAGGGCACCTTACGAAATATCTTTCTAATCCTTTGAAGAAGGTCCCTTATCTTAGGAAAGATGTTCGTCGGATCACGGTGATATACTCTTTGTCTTACGGTCTAAATACATCTTAACGACAATAGGGCCTCTACTGAGGTTTCTCTTGAGAAGGGAGACCAAAGATATTCAAGCAATCGAAGAACAATCAACCGACTGAATGATTCTCAGACGACCAAAGGACAACACCAATGAGTCATTAAATACCCATCTTCAAGTAGTTATTAATATGAAACGACACCAACATCGGTTATGGATATGAAAGGGGGACAGAGTCAGTCACAAATGTGAGAATGTATCATAATAACTTCTATCGTCCCTATTTAAAATAGGGACAAACATGTAATTTCATACTGGATACCCGTGAAACTTATAAATATGTCATTTCTTCAATAAAAGATTACAATTGACAACTAAAAAACATGTATTACGGTGCATCTTATTTTCACCTCTTTCTATCTCTTTGTTTTGATCTTCCATCCAAAATTCTATATCTTTAGTGTGATCTATTGGATATTTTTGAATTCAACAATCTAATATCTAAATTTTTATAATTAAATGCATGACATTTTAGTATTTTAAATATATATGATTCTGCTTTTAAAAAATGATTTTATGTAATATTAAAAATTTACGTGTTGCATGTATAAATATAAAAAGGAATGAGAGATAAATATGTAAGAATTGTGTGCCATGCAATTATTTCGTAGTTGCCACGTTAAGGAGATGCGTACCGTTCGTATGTTAAATTGGATGCTCATCACGCTTTGCATGCCTAGAGTAACTTTTGGCGTTCTATAGGTTTTTTATTTTATGTCCTTTATATTTTATTGATTTAATATCTCAATTGTTTATATTATTTTATAAATGAACATATGCCCGTTTATTGTGGCTGATTTGCTGGCAATACCTTTTTTTTTATTTTTAAAGTTGGGCCAATACATAAATATCACGTGAAATATGAATATTTATAAATTTAACATCCACCTTCATCTATTTTTCAAATTCTCACTCAAACATCAAAATTCATGATAAAAATCCAACTCATATATTTCTTTTTTTAATCAAATTCTTAATATTTTGATCATTACAAGTGTAAATACATCAGTTCGATAGTTTAAAAATATTATCTAGATGCTAGATTTTGATAAATAACAATCATTTAGGTGCTATATATATATATATATATATATATATATATATATATATATATATATATATATATGTAATTATTCCTAAAAAATAATGTCTCAATTTAATAATATAAAAGCTTTTTAGGGAGGCTGTTGTGAAGTTTTAAATGGAGGTTACTATCAGGCTATAAAATTCTTTAAAGGTGGTGGATCTCTAAAATTTGAATGTGCAAAATAAATAAATATGCTTAATACTAGCTTATAAAGCACCTCACAATCACAAGCTAATAAAAAAGAAAAAAAATAGAGAAAATTAAGGTTGATAAAATAGAGGAAGAAGCTCTTGTTCGATGGAGGAGAGGAAATAATGAGAAATAATTTAAGCTTCCGTTTTAACAATATAGTATTATGTTTTTTCAGACAATAAAAAACAAAACATATGTTTTTTTGTTGCTTGTGATGCATATCGGTGGATCCGTGATGGTAGGCTTATAAATTTAGTATATTAGTATGGCACAAAAACTCAGCCTAAACACACTCGGGTACTTAAAGAGAAAGTAACAAAGAGGAGACACCTCAACTTTTTATGTGAAAAATCATGAAAAGGGAAAAATTACGGGAAATAGCTCAATTGAATTGACCTGCTAAGTAATTTTGAGTACATGGGTCTGCTCCTCTCCAAAATTAGAGAAGATGAAGTTATAAAGATAATCATTCTAATGTATAACAATGGTTTGTTAATAATAGTGGTAGTCTAGCTATGATGAATGTAGTTCTTATGATAGTAGGCTGCAAGGGTCATATTCATTTGCTATGAAGTCAATTGTCGGCAGTAAAAGTTGTAGACAGTGGTCGTAGAGTCAACTTATCATATAAATAGTAATTGTCCATGTGGGCTGTAGATGGTTATTTCAGGAGCATCGATTGGTCATTGAGGCAGCAGTAGGAGCATTGAGTCACGTAGGTCGCAGTTAGTCACATGGGTCGTAGTGATAAGCTATAATGACGACTATAGGCCACAGAGGCTGGAGTTAAGATCTGCACGAGCTGTGAACCACTAAATTATAGTTGGTCACGTAGGTTGCAGTGGTGAGATGTGACGTCCGTGTGCTAAGGGGGTCGAATGCAGGAGCTGCACAAGTTATGAACCATGTAGGACATAGATGGTCACATTGGCAGTAATGACGAGCTGTGACGATGCTCGTAGGCCGCGGGTGTTAAAGTCGAGAGCTGCACAAGCTGTGAACCACGTAAGATGTAGTTAGTCATGTAGGTCATAGTGGTGAGCTGTGATGATGCCCGTAGGCTGCAGAGCCTATAATCGATAACTGCATGAGCTGTGAACCATGTAGGTTATAATTGGTCACGTAGGCTGTAATGAGGAGATGTGATGACATTCATAGGTTGTAGGGCCTAGTGTCGGGTGTTGCACGAGTTGTGAACCATATAGGCTGTAGTTAGTCACGTATCTTGTAGTGGTGAACTGTGATAACATCCGTAGGTCGGGGGGGGGGGGGGGCGTCAAGTGCTGCACAAAAGGAGCTTTAAAAGTCTTGAGAAAGTCACGGTGTTTAGAGTGTAGTGTTATACCGTCTTTGAGAGGTATTTTTGCACCGTAATTAGTGTTCATTGTTACTTTGCAATGTACACCGGGGTTCCACAATGCATGTTGTGACATCACATGAGACTTTGCTGCAAGTAGCAGGTGACGACTAATGATTGTTGGCAATGGTCGACGGTGGAGGTTGGCAAAGCTGACACCAACCAAAGTTGGCTGGAGGTGGAGGTGATAACAGCTAGAGTTTGTCGGAGGGCAGTCAATGCTAAAGTTGGTCGGAGAGCGGCGACAACCAAAGTTGGTCGACGATGGCGGCTTGGTCCGATTGTGCGTGGTCGGAGTTGGATGGACGATATTGTCTTGCAGCTGCAGGAGCGAGAGTCCGACAGTGGTTGATGGTTGTTGGCTGCTGCAGATATATTAGAGCGATGGTGGAGGCAACCAAACATGGTCAAAGGCTAGACTTGGTGAGAGACGATGATTTTAACCGAAAATACTGAAGGAGGCAATCAGAAGCAATAACGATGACCAGAATTGACAACAATCGGAAGAGGCAGTAGTGACTAAAAATGGCGATGACCGAAGTTGGTCAGAGGCGACGGTGGTCGGAGGTGGTAACGTTCGGAAGAGGTGATGGTCCGAGACGGTGGCAGCGGGTGGAGTTGGTCAGATCTGCAGTGCAAGATGCAAGGCTGCAACTCTTTCTTTTACAGGCTCTGGCCATCTCTTTGCCCATGAACTAGTTCCCCTCTCATGAGGGGTTTGGGGCTTTATTTATAGATTCCAAATTACAAATAAGGAATGAATTTAAACCACTATTGATCTGACAACCTAGAGAGATCCTCTTAATCAGACAATGTTTGATGAACATTTGAATACTTTAATGATGTCAGAATTGAGTGATCTTGGGTTTTTCGATTCGTCTTGCTGAGATGCTCGATTTACTGAAAATCTATTTTGCCTTCAAATTATGTCTGAAAAGCTTCTAAAAGTAGTTTAATGGCTTGACCAGGTTTTGATTTGATTCAAATTGGACCAAATTTGGTATTATTGGGTTCGTCTCATCGAGCCGGTTAGTTTGACTGTAAGTTTGTCAAAATCTAGATTCCATTAAAGTTTTTAATTAGAATTGGAATATTTCTTACTCAAAAAATTATCTCACGATTTGTGTCTTGCTTCGAGATTCGTGTTGGATGTTGAGATTATTTTGATGACGTATTAGTTGCTCCCTAATTTTGGATGAGACTAACTTCGTTGCCCGAAAAATACCAAAATCCTGCAAACTTAAATTTTTATGATTGCATATTTGAATTTAAATAAGTATATAAAGTGCATAACTACATGTATAAAATAGAGCTTTGCATATTGATCTCCCTTTTGCATGTGATAAGGGAGGTGAGGGTGGTTCATATCCCACCTCCTCCCATGACACATAATACTTTTTTTCCTTTTAGATCGACCGATAAGTTGATGAGTCAATACAGGTTAGTGGGTCGCTGAGTAGGTCAATGCTGTGGTCTGGTATACTCTACGGGCCGGCACGACTGCGTCTTGGCTCGTGATTCATGTGACTTAGATTAGACGATTGAGATGAAGAAGCATGGTTTAAGTGGTGGATCTAAAGTTGTAGGCCAGGCGTTGGGATCCAAAGGTCTATACTAGGCTCTTAGATATGGAGGTTGATCAAAATGGAAAGATTAATCTGGAACTAACCCATATTTGGGCAAAATTAGGAAGGATTTGAGGCTTTGTTGTCTATAAAAGGGAGTTTCAAAGGAGAGTAATCTAATCAGAAGAATGTAAGAGAGAGAGAGGAGGAGAAGAAAAAGTAAATTTGAGGCACAAGTAGGGAAAAGAAAAGCCCACAAGATGAAAAATTTAGCTAAGAGAGGGAGAAGAAGGTGTAGAAGGGGAGCTAAAAGGAAGATAAGAGATTACAAAAAGTTGTTCCCATCCATGCTGATGTGAATGAAATATGTGATTGGAGAGTACTTTATCCTAGTTGTGGTGGCTTTTTTCAATTTGAAAGAAAGAATGAAAAGAAAGTGTCGAGCTCTTTATAACATTGGTTGGGGGGGACTGTAAGTCATTTGTCCCAGCACCCACCCCCACTCCCCCGAATCCCAACACCACCCCCTCCACACCAATCACCCCTCACCCACTGAATTTCACCAGAGTGCTCCTGTTGTGCCTGGAAAACACCTTCGGCCACTGCAAGAAACCGCCAAAAGTTTGGATCTGCAGCACGTAGCTCCAGTGAAGTAAGAACTATGTGTGTGGGGGTGATTTTCTATCATGCATTGTGGTTTAATTTCTCCTTAAATTAATTCTGAAGCTTACTGCCCCAAGTACCAAGTGTATGGGCATGCTTCCTTCAATGCTTGGAAATTCGTTAGCGTGAATTCTTCTAATCTCTTTAACGATCTCCTAGCCTTGATTAAGTTGATTCCCAAGCGAGATTAATTTCAACTCGGTGGCCGGGTGGTGGAAGTTATTAATAATAGAAACTGACAGCATCTAAGCTACACCATTTTTCATGCTGCAGTCCACTTTATTCATGATTTCTTCGCTAATGTGAATGAGCCCATGAACAACAAGTACTTTGTTAGGAAAAAATGGGTGGACTATGACGCCATCATGATCAACTAGTAAATGAACAACCCCAAGGTGCCAAAATGTGGGTATGCTTATTTCTTGGACCCCGATAAAGAAGAATTTATTAATTCCTCACCAACGGCTAAGCCCAGTGGTGTCAGCAATAGGGAAAAATAATCAATTTCTTCAGCTCCCCCATGAACAAGGAGTCTAAGGCCTAACACCATTTCATTTGTGCCAGGATCATACCCACCATGATCTTACAAGGTCCCCAAGGGCTGTGTCACTCCATACTTTTGTATTTAGAGGGGCATCTCGATCGATATTAGTGCAATCTAGACTTCATCCCTGAGCCACATTATCAATGGTTTGATGATTGTGGGGCTGGGTCTTCCCAATGTGATTACTAGTTTGTGTGTTCTTGCAAGTGTGCTTAGAGATATAGGAGTGGAGTTGTTACACACCCCGAAGCATATCACTTAGGAGATTATCTATTCCTATGAGTGGAGTTTGACACAGTAGAGGGAGAGAGTTCAAGAGAGAGAGGAGTGAGTTCATCGAGGCATGAGGAATCTCCACCAAGGGCAACTAGAACTGTGGGAACAACACTATCACATCCTCCTGTTAAACTCGGAATAATCATATTTTTTGGATTATTTATAAGCTAGGAGCTTCAGAAAGGATTTGAAATAGACTGTCTTATTCTAGATATTTCTAGAAGATTCTATAAAACCACATACATTTATAAGATTCCAGATAATTTTGGAAGTTTCTAGAACTCTACAAAATATTTTGGATATGTAGAATTATTTTAGAATATTTTAGAATCATCTACACATGATGTAACTTAGAAATTTCTATAAGGAAGGTGAAGGCATATAAATAAGAGCCAACATCTCATTTGTAAATTATCCAAGAAAGAATAAAAATTCATAGCCTTGTAAAGTCTCTCAAAGTGCAATTTATTTACTTCTTTTTTAAAAATTCTTATCCCCTCTTGAATTTACAGTGTTCTAACCTATTTTTCTTGAAAGTTAGGCTGACATAGCGCCCAAAGGGCGTGTTAAGGTCGCTCAGTTAGCTTGAAGAAAGTTAGTCTATGACACATAGTATCAAAGCCAGGTTTAGGCATGACAAGGAGCACCAAAGATAAAATAGGTTGGTTCTTGATCACTGATGCAAAGTCATCTCAACAAATATGATTTCATGGGGAGCAACGAGGCACAATAGAACCAAGGAAACAAGCTGAGTCCATGGACATAAATTTTTAGTTTGCAGGCATATCTAACTCAAATGGAGCAAGATAAAAGTTATGTGGATGTGAACATGATGATGCTAGGTCAACTGGTGGAAGGCATAGAGGAAAAAATTATTGAAATCCATAACAAGATGCAAGAAGCTCTAGCCACACTAGAAGAGTCCAACAGGGCAAACATACATGACCTTGAGGTTATGGTGGAGGTAGCTTGGTTGACGTGTGGCTTATCAATAAGAGCTAAATAAGGTGATCTCTCAGTGGACTATAACATTGACACAATTAGAGGAAGTACAAGGGAAATTAACATTGTGCAAGAAGCTAGTTATAATAAAACTAGCTGCATCCATAGAGGAGACTCGACTATTTGACATTCCAAAGACAAAGAACTTTGGGGGCATAAGGAATGCTTAAGAGTCACAATTTTTTTATAGGAAGAAGAGTAATATCTTGATGCTGGTAGATCTTGGAGGAATGAGCTAAAATAAAAATGCAACAATATACCTTATAGATACTGCAATGTTGTGGTGGCAACGATGATAAAATCATATAAGGTGAAGAATGTGCTCCACCGACAAAGTTGATGATGATAAGGAGTTGAAAGGCAATTCTACTCAAAATGCTGAGAACGAGGCACATGGTCACCTACACAAGCTTAAGCAGTCAGAAAGCATTTGTGACTCTGTCAATGACTTCACTAACCTTTTATTATAAATCTCTGACATGTTTGACAAGGATTTTTTCTTTTTCTTCATGGATGGGCTAAAAACATGGGCAAATATCGAGTTAATAAGCCATAGCATGCAAAATCTTTCTACCACCATTACTACATCTGAAAGCCTTATTGATTATTCTAGCTAGAAAGAATTAGCGTAGTTCAAGGAGAAGAAGGTTGGCAATAGTAGAGGTGGGGGATAACATCATCAAGACAACCATAGTGGATACAGTCACCACAAAATTTTCTTCAAATATAAAGACCATAGTACTCAAAAAAGAGATCTCAAATCAATCTGTTCAAAGGTGTGGTTTTTCTTTATGTTACTGTCCTCATTGTACAAGAGAGTGCCAAAAAACAAAGGCTTTAAACTCCATGGTCACTAAATTCAAAAACTAGAAGTGGATAGTACAAAGCAGGATGATCAATTTGGGACCTGAAAAATCCTTAATAACATTCAAAACTTCCCAAATAACATAGATCTAAGGTCTTCTATTTGTGGATATCACCATCAATGGGAAAATTGCAAAGCTTTGGTTGATAAGGGGACAACACACACCTTTTTATTTAAAGAAGAAGCTAGGAGATTAGGACTTAATAAAGTCAACATAAGCAAAACAATAAGCCCATTAATTATATAGCAAGGCCAATACATGGCATAGCTTGAAGTGTAAACACCAGCTTAAGTACAAGGGAGAGAATTTTGAACTTATTTTAGTTTCATTGAATGATTTCAAGGTAGTACTTGGAATTGAGTTTCTCGGCTAAGTCAAAACCTTTTCTATTCAATTGCTCAAGAAAATGAACATCCTATATGGGAATAATACTTGTGTAGTACCAACAATAAGGATTAAAAAGTTAAACGTGAAGGCCATATTCGCCCTGTAGTTCATAAAAGATTAAAGAAAGATGAAAAGAGTTATTTAGCCATATTTAAAAAGCATGATAATAAAGAGCTATTTCAATCCATCATACCTGAAGAAATAGAAGGAATCGTAACAAATTACCCTGATATCATGCCAAAGGAGCTACAAAAGAAACTACCACTAAGAAGAGAAGTTCATCATCAAATTGATTTGGAATTGAGGACCAAGTAGCCAGCAATGGGTCCTTACTACTTGACAACTCCTGAATAGCAAAACTAAAGATGCAATTGAAGGTGCAATTGGATGTAGGGTTCATCCAGCTTTTTACGGTCCATTTGGTACTCATTCCTAGTCCACAAGAATAACGATGGGTGACTGTACATGTGCATCAACTACATGACTCTTAATAAGATCAAAATCAAGAATAAGTATCATATTCCTTTAATTGATGACCTATTTGATTAATTGGGTAAGGCTTACTACTTCTCAGAATTAATTCTTTGTTCATGCTAACATCAAATGTGGATAGTGATAAAGATGAGTCAAGTACCACATGTGTTACTAGTTATGTTTCTTATGAATTCTTAGTTATGTCTTTTGTCTTAACAAATTCACCATCAATTTTCTGCACCTTAATAATGAACAAACTATTCCACCCATACCTTGATCAATTCATAGTCATATACTTGGATGAAATAACAGAAATAGCGGCATACAAAATAAATATTAAAAATCTTATTATGCACTTAAGAAAAGTGTACATAGTTCTTCAAGAGAAAGATTTATATGGTAAGAAAAAAAAATCCTCCTTCACTAAATATGAAGTGCAGATTTTAAGAAACAAAATTAATGATGATAAATTGATGATGGAGGATAGTAAGATACCTGCTATTAAAGATTAAGAACCATCGTCAAAAGTAAATGAGTTGAGATCCTTCCTTAACTTAGTTACCTATTTTCATCAATTCATTGAGGGTTACACAAGAAGAGTAGATCCACTAATCAATATGCTTAGAAAAATAAACTATAGGAATGGACAGAAGAATGCCAAAATGACTTTGAAGATCTCAAAGGTAATAAGTGAGGAACCTGTACTCCAAATACCTAACCAGGCCAAGTCATATGAAGTTCACACAAATGCTTTTAAATTTTGCTATTGGTGGTGTTATTATGCAATAAGGGCATCTAATCACCTTTAAAAGCAGGAAGTGAAACAGAGCAATATTATAAACTACAAGAAAATTAAATAACTGCAGTAATCCATCTCCTTCCAACATAGCTACACTACATACTTGCATTAAGATTTCTTGACTGATAATATTGCAACAAGCTATTTTCAAACCCAAAAGAGATTAAGCCCAAAAAAAGCAAGATTGTGGGACTTCTTAACTAAATTTGATTATATCATGGGAGTACAAACTCGAAAGAGTGAATGTGTTAGCTGATCTATTGAGTCAAAAATATAGCTAGCAAGCTTATCTCTATTCACTAGCTCACTAATAAATATAATCAAGGAAAGACTAAAAACTGATCCTCAAGCCCAGAGCATCCTTACCATGATTCATGAGGGCAAAATCAAAAGATTTTGTCAAGAGGAAAACATCATTTATATCAAGGGCAGAAAGATGTAATGCCAAGTTGGAAAAGTTTGAGAAAAGAGTTATTTAAGAATTTTCACAACTCCTTATCGGTATTACATAATGAAGGAAACATTTTCTCTTTTAAAATTAACTCATTATTGGGCAAGGACATGGGATGATATTAAAGAATCTGTACGAAGTTACATTTTTTTTTCAGCAAGATAAAACATACCAACAACTACACAAGGGCTTATTGTAATCATTACTTGTATTTGAAAGGTCATGGAAGAGTATCTCTATAAACTTCTTTTCTAGCTTGTTAAGTCTGAAAGATTTGTAAGCATCATAATTGTGGTAGACATATTCAACAAAGATGCAACCTTTATTGTCACCTCTACCAACTGCACAACCAAAGAAGCGACTAAATTATTTCTTCATATTATGATTAAGTTATGGAGAGACTCAATAAATATTGCTAGTGATCAACATCCTTATTTTAGTGGAAGATTTTGGAACGAGTTTTTCAAATTCCTAGAATCAGAATTAAACTTCTCCACAAGCTTCCACCCTCAAAGTTATGAACAGATTGAAATGGTTAATACTTTATTAGAAGCATACTTACAACATTATGTGAATGCCAATTAGCGAGATTGAGTCAGACTTATTAAAGTTGCACAATTTTCTTACAATTTTCATCAAGGTGAATTCACAAGTAAGAGTGTATTTAAGATCATTAAGGGACAACAATCATCAAAAAATCTATCACTCAATGCTCGAAATGAAGGTAAGAGTCCAACCACATTCAGGTCTGCTAAAACATGGCATGAGCAAGCTGATTTAGCTCGAGCAACACTACATAATTCTATAAGAGGGATGAAGAAATGTGTAGATAAGAAAGGGAGACGTGGAGTTTAAAGGAGACATTGTATTAGACAGACTCCTACCACAACATTACAAGGTGTTTAGACAAATTCAAAAAGAGATAATAAGTAATATGAGAGACCTTTTGAATACATCAAACTTATAGGAAAGGTTTCTTACAAACTCCTTCCACAAAATTAAACAATGCATCTTGCTAAAGCCTTATTATGAGCACATGACAGATCCGTAAAGAGGAATCTCTAAGAGAGCACGAAAAGGATGTGCTAACACAGCCCGATTAGCTCGAAGAACTAGCTAGCTGTTTAGTTTACACGCCATGGTGTACAATAACATAAGGGAAACATATTATCTGGATTATTGCGACCATCGTCGCCTCAACTTAATAGGCAAAAATTTTATTTAGCCAATTGGCTAAATTTTAAGCAAACACCGTCAACAAGAAAGTGCAAATTTCACCAATTAAAACGCACGGTTAAGATTTAGCATTTTTAATGTTTTTTTTTTATATGAGATAAAAATTGGCCAATTCAATGTCTGCATGTTGCTGTCCGTGGATTAGGAGAGCTTATTTTATCTAAATATTTTATCGCAATCATTTTATCTTATTATTATTATTATTATTATTATCATAATTTTTTGTTTGCGAAGCCTGGTGAGCTGTTTTCCTGTAGTTTTGAAATGGCAAGTGTTTTATGAATATGTCCAAGTGATTGTTATGATTAATTTGTCAAATAGAGATAATTATGGGCTAATTTGGTTCATAAGAATTAGTTGGTGTCATAATTCATATCGTTAAGATTTAATAGTCTTAATCGAAGTAATTAGTTGCATATATAGTTGATGATTCATTAATTAGCATTTAACTTGAATAATTTATTTTCATGTTTATGTTAAAGCTAACAAGAGGTTAATTAAGTTTTAATTGATGGCATTATACTTTGGGTTTTATTGAATGCAATATTTAAGCAAATTCTAACAATTACTGGATTTTTTAGATATATACTAACTAGTTATTAGATTGATTAAGGATTATTTAATGTTAATCACATTAATGAAGATGTTTCAATAATAATTATTAATAGTTAAGCTTTAAATTTGTTGAATCCGAATAAGTTCGAGAATCACACACAAGGAATACAACATGTAAGAAAGGGGGGATAAGTCAAGGAAAAAATGTGAAAGCTAAAAGTAAGAGTTACTAGATTTTTTCTTCATGAATAGTTCTCCTATTTATAGACATAGGAGGCACCCTGCATATACAATTATCTTTATGTCCCTTTTCTATACAAAGAAGCTTAGGGGTACTAAAGTTATTTATACAATTTATTTAAATATGCTGATAAATAAATTATTGGCTGACAACAGTAATCTTTCGCTCGTCCGACCACACTTGTTGGTTTGATAATGATGGGCTGAACCACGTGGGGATCAAATGGAGATTCCTCGGTTCAGTTTGTCTATGACTTCCCCACAAACTCTAGTTCACTTTCCCCTTTTGCTTGGTGGTAGGTCGTCTTTTGTCCCACTCACTCTAGGGTTATTTTTTGTTCGGTTATTTTTATGGCCATCCCTCATTTGACCACCATGTCAATCGACTCATTGACTAGACAAATGACTCAACAGAGTTTTGAGGCACTCACTCTGGCTTTGGCATTGATCTCCCTTATTGATAAAATAAATTAGTTTACTGACCGATCTTGGTAAACTTTGGCCGTGGACCCGCCTCATTTGTTGTGTACTTGCATTTTTCTCCGAGATTTGTGTTACAATAATCCTGTCATACATGTTTAGTTCCCCAACTTTATTGTTTTTTGAAAGCGAAATCTGTGATAAAAAAACAAGAAAGTTAAAATGTTGCATTAAATCCTACATTACTTCTTGTAATCACCATTTAATAATTAGACTCCCTGGATTTAAATCAAGATGCTATGATACTACTGGTCGGCAATGATGATATTACATGGAAACCGCTAAGAAATGTAACCAGTATCAAGTGCACAGGATGGTCTTACATCAACTTCTGAATGTGCTACATCCATAAATTGTGTTGTGGCCATTCGAGTGTTGGGGCACAGATGTAGTGGGTCCTATAGACCCTCTGTCTTCGAAAGGACACAAGTTCTTCGTGGCAACAATAGAATATTTCTCGAAATGGTTAGAGGCAGTACTGTTTAGAGAAGTTAAAGCACATCAAGTTCTACAGTTGTTTAGAGATCAGATTGTGTACCATTTCAGCATCCCATGCATAATCATTTCAGACATTGGTTAGGCTTTCAAAAGTATAAAAATTAATAGTTTCGTTAGACGACACAGTATAGACTGAAGGTACTCCACAATTTACTACCCAAGAATGAATGGTTTGGCAGAAGATTTCAACAAACACTAATGCAAATCCTGAAAAAGACACTTGACGGAAAAAATAAGTTGATGGCATGAACAATTGTTAGAAGCCCTTCGGACATACAAAACAACTTTCAAATCTCCTACACAGTTCACATCGCATGTCTTTGTGTATGGGTCCGTGGTCGTGCTTCCCCTGAAGTACAACTCCCATCTCTCAGAATAGTAGTTGCAAATAAGATAACAACAGAGGAGAATGTTAAACTCTAACTTGAATAACTGGAGTATCTCAAAGGCTAAACAATGTCAACACAACAAAAGATGCTACAGACCCATGACAAAATGGTCCGCCCAAACACTTCTAAAGCCCGTGATCTGATTCTTGTACCCAGAGGACCTATTCATGCACACCACAGAACATGAGCTAAATTCAAACCAACTTGGGAGGGACCTTTCATGTTTGAAAAAGTTTACTCTGGAGAATCCTTCCAATTGATGGATTGTCACAGAGATAGGCCTATGCCCCCAATAAATGGACAATATTTAAATAAATACTATGCGTCATGATGTTTCAAAGATCGAGCCTTGTTCTTGGAAGCACGGATGTGATATTTGTCTATGACTGGGCCCAAGAATAAAAAGCAATTCATAATAAAAAAGGAGAATGAATAAAATGAAATTTTCATAAAATTTTACATTCGCATTCTAAACCTTTATACAAAAAAATGATAACAGTGAAATGACAACAAATCATTGTTCGTGTTTAAATTGAATTTTAGCACGCTGTCCTCCTTATTTTCCTATTTTCTATAGGAAAATGTCGACCAAGATGCTGATATTCTCCTTAAGAAAATGGCATTAATCTTGCACTAAACAAGAAAAAAGTGGTAGAGGGAGCCATAATCCATTTCTACTTAGACTTTGAGAAAGTTGAAATGGTGTACGAGGGGCCCATACTTGAGGTGGTGTAAATAGAAGTGGAAAATTAGAAGCTGATGCTAGAGTTCCAAGGTAGGTAGGGAAACACAACCACAATGAAAAGAAAACTCGAAGGAGTCAATAAGGAAACTCAAGCCAACGACAGTTCGACACGGAAATGAACAAAATGAAGTCCATGGTCATGACAGTGGGGGGTATGCTCTTAAGTGCACCTCTGAGAGAAGACTTCCCTGATAAGTACACAAATAAGGAACCTCGCTCACTGCAAGATCAGGTACTTGTCCATCTGGGAGGAAGGTAATCAAGCAAATCAATCAAAGAATATTTCTCAGCCACACAGAGTAAAGAATTACTGGAGCAATCGAGCGAGGATGCCTTACCCAACTTGGCAATAAATTAGTTAGTGGTAAAGGCCATCAGGACTTATATACTTTCTGAATACACACCTGTAGAGCCATGCACAATATTTACAGTTCAGCGAACCTTCCCCATTGTACAAGAGAATAAGAAACTTCTAGATATAAAGCCATACATCCTGCCATTTTTTAAACCAAAACAATTGCAAATATTTTTAAAGGACAAGTTAAAAAGGTTCCAGAGGATCCAAAGGCAAAATTTGGAACACTTTGAAATATTCCAAGGAAGATATGTTAACATTCTGAAAGGACTAGAGCTGCATACCGACGTGTTTTTCCAGTACGAACAGGAGAAGGTAGTCAACTGCATCTTCGGTCTAAGGAACAGAGGACACGTTGGTCGCCAACTAAAAAAGACTTATTCTGAGCCTAAAAAATGGATTATAGGTAAAGGAAGAATTACCATTAAATTTGTTTATTGCTACAACTATGCCTATAATAGCAAGGAGAACCCCCAGGAATGATCAGACATGATGTGGTGGATCTGATATGGCTCATGATAAAAAGAATGATTAAGAGGATGGTATCATAGCACGTGCTGCCAACAGACTGTGTGCCGAACAGTTGCATCATAAACATCTACAAAGAAGGAGACTGCATCCCTCCACTCATAGATCACTATGAATTTTCAAGAACTTTCTACATGGTGTCCTTCATCAGCTAGTACAACATCATGTTTGGTAGAGAACTACGGATAATTGACCCAAGAGAATTCCAAGTGCCATTGGAGATTCGTTTACCGATTGGCTCAATCCTGGTACTCAATGGAAATGGTGTAGACCTGCAAAGCACTACGTCCCAGTCGTCTTGCTGAGGAAAATTCAATCACCTTCATGAAAATGGATGATAGCAAAACTCCTTTAGATGCAGGACCAATCCGAACCTGGAGGGTTTACTATGTTTGGAGTTATGACCGCTCAACGACAACATGCCTCTAAGCATATACGAAGGAGCTTCTATTTTGGGATGTATCTCGGGAGAAAGGGCTGGTATCCATCTAACTCAGAATGATAGATGGAACAAGAGCCACAAAGGTGCAATGATATGGATATAGAGATGATAGTACAAAATCAGATGTAACCACTATGTTTTGATGTTACGATGAGACGATGCTATTAGATTATGTATAACTATACTTAGTTTCAAAAATTTAACAAAGTTTGATTTGTCTCTAACGACTTACTGAGCATCAATATGTTTCATAACCTCTACTCTTTGCGATTAATTTAAAACTAATTAAAATGAGCTCATCCATGTTTTAAATAAAATAGAGGGGCCAAAGAAAAGCAGGAACCAGACTAAGTTTAACAACTTAAAGAAACTTCCTAAATCAAAACAAAATGACAACATAAAATCAGATCAAACAATCAAAATCAAAATTTCAAACTTCGAATTCTGACTTGGTGTAGTTGAGTCGTCTAGACCTACTATTAGCAACATCTCTCGGTTCGAAAATTTTTTCCATAGGAACTCTGGGTCCTACACTCCTACCAAATCTCATAAAAGTTCTAAAGAACTCCTAGTTTATATTTCTACAGGAAAAGATTAGCTGGTTCACTCTTTATGGAACTGCGTTTTTTGCGACCTTTCCACACCATGTGAAAAAAGATTGGCGGTTCAAATTCATAGAACCACATCCTCTTCTTATTTTTTCCCATATTTTGACCTATCAAAATCACGACAAATCTACAAACAAAACATGAAATTCCAAAAAATGTAACTTGAAACTTCCAGCAAATTCAAAATTCAAAATTTTTTAGGGACAATGCAAGGATTCCAATTCCTTCAATACATATTTCATGTTCGGGGCAATGATTCTGATTCCTTCCATAATGTTCCACATTTTGTCCATAATTTTCCATGTTCACAACATCTCAGGGTCGGTGCAAGGATTTCAATTCCCACACACATGATATTCTGGGGTCAATGCAAGGATTTCGATTCCCACCGACATGATATTCCAAGGTCGATGCAAGGATTTAATTTCTACACACATGATATTCCCGGGTCGATGCAAGGATTTTGATTCCCACACACGTGATATTTAGGGTCAATACAATGATTTTGATTTCCAAACACATAATATCTCTGGGTCAATTTAAGGATTCAATTCCCACACACACGACATTCCAGGTTCGATGCAAGGATTTCAATTCTCACACAACATTTTGGGGTCGATGCAAGGATTTCAATTCCCATACACATGATAATCTGGGTTCGATGCAAGGATTTTGATTCCCACACATATGATATCCCGGGGTCGATGCAAGGATTTTGATTACCACACTCATGACATTTTAGAGTTGGTGCAAGGATCCCGACTCCCACAAAATTTCATATGCCTCCACACAATTCACTATGGAATTCCCCACAAATCACAAAATTCTCATGATAGGTGTGAGATCCCCTTAAATGGTGTAAGGCTTCTGATTCCTTCACTAGCTCTCACGTTAGAGGTGAGCCCTTGTGCTTTTTGTCTTGACAAATCTTCCTAACAAATCAAATTGACACTTAAATTTGAAAACTCAAAATTTACAGTATTTATTTGAAAATACACCTGCTAGTCCCCAGTAAGAATGCTCAAAACTTCAAACTCAAATATTTTCTTCAGCTGGGAATTCTCATGGGAAATCCTATCTCAAATTCCAAATTGAATCCAATTTAACCTTTGGCCCATTCTAAGTAGGTCTACTTGAACGATCCTTTTTTTTTATTGATTGCTTTGGTCAACGTTAATACACACGGTGTTCTTGACTAGCACAACACATCTATTGGGGGTCCAATTGTTGACCTCATTTTTTGTGAGGTCTGGTTTTCCTTTTAATACTTAGGATATAGCCACATGACTTTCCTTTTGACTATCCTAGAAGCCCAGTGATGGGACCCACCCCTTTAAGGACTTAAAACCACTTCTTGACTTCTTTTTTGGAATCTCGCATGGGTGGTCATAAATCTCCATCCCTTGGGTGGCTGAGACCAACATGTGATGACTCAAAAGTGAGTTCCTATAGGATCATGAGGCCTTAAGGGCACCCTTTTGTGACCTTAGGTAGCTTGGGAACCTCACACTCAGTCCACTTCATACTTCACTTACACTCTACTTACCATAAAAAAATTTGCCCCAAATCAATCCCAAATTTCTTAAAATTATGAAAATCAAATCCAAACTTTAAATCCAACTCCAAGACCAAGTCACATGGACTCTAATTCAAATTCACATCTCAAAACCCTTCATAATCCAAAATGAAATCAAATCCCAACCAAATATCAAGTCCAAATTTGAAATTGCCCTAACCCAAATTCAGTTCAACATCCAATCCCAACAAACTTCCTAAATCGGACCCAATCCAAAACATTTCAAGCCAAAAATCCAATTCTACCAATTTCAAACTAAAATTCGCCTCAAGGACATTTTAGCCCTTGTCTCAAGTGCAATTTTATGAAAATTCAGAGCCTAAGATCCATCATAATAATTTCTAGAAGCTCTCTAGCCCACCAATTGTGTTGTGCCATGTGTGCATGGGTGGAATTGAAGTGAAAGGGAGTTTAAGCTAGGTTTTGGTTTACTTTGGGTTAGCCAAGCCAATAACACTGCTTTTTCTCAATTCTGCGTGCAATAACACCCATGACTGTTTATTATGTGCGCAATAAAACCACTTTTTCTCAATTCCTTGCCAATAGGACCTTAATAACTCCTCAATAATGCCTCCAATAATACCACTTCAATACTGCGGGCACAAACCCATAAAAACACTGCCAGACACTTTAGATACTGTCGCAATATGACCACAACTCAGTGCAAATAACACTATCTCATGACCACAGGCACAAACCCATAATAACCCTGCAATACTTCCACCAATAACACCTCCAATAACCGCAGTACTGATACACTTACAATATATAGTATTTTTATGCACGTTGTTATGCCTATTTTTGATAATATTGCAATTTAATGGAAGGTAGTTTGGGTGTTTTTCTTACAGGTATGACTAAATGGATGATCGTGATAAAAAGAAGGAAAAAGGATCAAATTTGAAGTAAAAATGAAGAAATTTAAAAAAGTGATGTGTGGCGGCTAGGCACCACAAATCACGCTTATGCGCTAAGGCCTGACGCCTATGCGCCACTGTTTGGAGCTTACGCGCCAGCAGGCTCGGGCTAAGTGCCAGTACCCCATGCTTACGCACTACAGTTAAAAAAGAGAAGTTATTTTAATTTAGGCACTATTTTGAAGAGGGTTTTGAAGCACCTCTTGGTGAGAACATGGGTAACTACCTATTGGCGCCAAATTCAATTCAAATTACTCTTGAATAGATTCATCTTTTAGGAGATACATTGAATCGGGACATAAATTGAAGAGATACGAAGGCACCATTTGAAAAAGTATAAAAAAGGAAGAATTTAAAATTAGAGGAGAGTCCAATTAAAGTCTTAGAAAGTAGTAATGTGTCTAGTAAGAGATTGTTTTTAGTGTGGTTATTGTAGAGTGTGTAAGTAGTGTAAGAGTGTTCTTTCATTTACTACTACTCTACTTCACTACTTTTACTTAAATTTAGTTTGTATTAAGAGTTGTCTAAAGAATTGGAGACTTCAGAGTTAGGTGCCAACCTCTAAGGAGTCTTATAAGGAAAAGCAAAGTTTCAAAAGAACTTCAAGAGTCTTGTGAAGAGGATTTACAAATAATTTTTTATCTTTGTATTACATTTGGTTTTTAATTAAGACTTCTTGTATTTTCACTATGATTTCTACATTTAAACTAAGCTGTGATTGTATTTTCTCCATGGATTGAGTAGTTTTTTTATCTTTTTCCTTAAAGTGATGAAGTAATTAAGTTATGGAAGTATGTTGTGTGAAGTATAAGATTTCAATATTGTAAGAAGTTGTGATGATTCAAAACCTTGCACTTTATTTACTTCTTGATTTGACCAATTAAGATATTAAAATATGTCTTGAGAACATGTAAGATTCAGTGCAGTATTGTCTCAATTAACAATTAGAAAGAATCACATAAGATTATATGAGTGAGAATATAATCCATAAGGTTGAGTGCAAATAAATAGGGAGATGTACTTTGATGGGTGTAGAATTAGAGGACTTTAGAGTGACAGGCTAAAACCCCCGATTTGGTTTATTATTTTATGTTTTGATACGAGATGTTAGTCCCCAGGTGGAGGGAATGGAGGAAACATTAGAGTGAGAGCTAGTATCTTTCCTTCCTAACCATTCTTCAAGATCTTTAGAACGAAAAATTAACCTATGTTCTTTATAGCATCTCTAGTAAGGGTAAAGAATATTATTACCCCTATTTGACACAACACATTTTAGATACTTCCACAACAAATATTTTCCATAACTTGTTACTGATTCATAAAAAGGAAAAAGATAATTCATTTGTTATAAACTTAACAAAAAGTATTGAATTTTATTTCCTAAAATATTACCTTTGGTTTGAGTAAAATCTTTTCTAAAAGTAAAGAGTTAATTTTCCATTTCTGAATCAGAAGATATTTTCATTTATTAATCACTTTCATTGTGGGTTCGATATCTTGCGGCTTAATCAGAAAGTCCTATATTACTTGATAAACGATACTTATACTTACGTAGTATCCACATTATAAAATAATTAAAAAGGAATATTAATTTATATATATATCGTAAGCATAAATATCTGTGGATTAAGTTTTTGGCGCCGTTGCCGGGGAAAGAAATTTAATAAAGAAAATAATTTTGAGAAAAAAATTGCTTTTTACTTTTTAAAGTTTTATTTAAACTTGTTAGATTTATTTTAGGAAATTATTTTTATTTTATTTTATTATTGTGTATGTGTAGTTCAGGTTCTGAAGGACTTGTGCCTTACTATTCTGAATTAGAAAGAACTATAAGAAAAATAAAAAAATATTAAAAATACAGAAAAAAATTCAAGAAATGACAAATCAAAATTATTAAAATGCTGAAATCCATCAAGAATTAAGACCTTTAAGAGATTATGTTAACTCTACAGTAGATGAATTTCATGAAAGTATTCAAAATCCTGCAGTAGTTGCTAATTCATTTGAACTAAAATCTGTTATTATCCAAATCGTCTCTAATAACCATTTTGGGGGTGCACCAACTGAAGATCCAAATTTACGTCTTGCTAATTTTCTAGAATTGTGTGCTACATTTAAATGTGATGGTGTTTCAGATGATGCTATTATACTTAGACTTTCTCCTTTTTCACTAAGGGATAAAGCTAAGATGTGGTTAAATTCCTTAGCACATGGATCTATAGAAACTTGGGGTGACTTAGCGCAAAAATTTCTTGCTAAATATTTCCACCATCAAAGACAGCTAAGATTAGAAATGATATTACACCTTTTTGCTAGTTTGAAGGGGAATCTATTTATGAAGCATGAGAACATTTTAAAGATCTTCTAAGAAAGTGACAACATCATTTGATATGAGATTGGTTAATAATTTAAACTTTTTATAATGTATTAGTTGGGTATCTTAGATCTATTATCGATGCTCCTGCTGGTGGTTCATTGATGTCTAAACAGTTTAATGATGCTAATGCTTTAATTGAATAAATGGCTACAAATAATTTTTAATAGCCTTTTGAGAGGGTAAATCCTAAAAAGGTAGCAAGTATTCATGATTCCGATGCTTTTGCAATATTAGCAAATCAAATTGCTGCAATTTCAAGGAAGATAGACCAATTCAGAATGAATAATTTTCAACCAATTCCAACGATTGAAAAAAATTCATTAGGCCAAATGACAGATTCCCAAACATCTTTAGAAACTTTGAATGTCATAAACAAGTCGAATAACCCATATTCCAATTATTATAACCCATGTTAGAAGAACCATCCAAACTTTATCTATAATACTAATAATCAGGGTGGTAGTACTCAACAATGGGGTAACACTCAAGTAAATTCATTGGGGAATTGGAACAACCAAGGTAACTTTAATTATATACCTACTTATTCTCTTGGTTTTAACCGTGTTTCAAAATATAAGGAGAAAAAGTTGTCTATAGAAGAAGTGGTGTTATAAATGGGAAATTAATTGAAAAGTAAAGGAGCTAAGATTAAAAATATTGAGAATCAATTGGGACAGATGTTGAACTCATTTTTGGTGAGGTCTTTTCTCTCCTTAGTACTTCTTAGGATCTAGCCATAATGTTTTCTCCTTGACTTTCCTAGAAGACTAGAATTGGGACCCACCCTTTAGCAATTCAGCTATTTCTTGACTCCTCTTAGGACCCCACTTGGATGGTTGCAAACCTCTAAATCACCTTAGAAGGTTAAGACCACAATATGGGGAACCAATAGTGAGCTCCTATAAGGTTGTTCAAGCCTTAGGACTACCCTGGGTGGCCTGGTCCTGGTGAGGTCTGGCTTACACACACTGCACTCTCACACACACCATCCTTACCCAATTCTCCCCCCTGGTTCATTTGAGCACTCATGTGACTAAGTCCAAACCCCTAGCTCTTTGGCAAAAGAGGGTTGGGAACAACCCATGAGATGTTTAGTGTGGACATTTCTTGGTCCATGGCTCACTTTAAGCTTCATCATGATCAACATTCAACTTTTGCCAAAATGCCTGGTTTTGACATTGGGTCCTTCAAACCTACCTAAAATTACCTAATTGCCCCAAATTTTTCAAAACTTCCAAAAATTACCCAAAAATCCCAAAAATCCCAAAGATTATTTTGAAACAACCCCCACCTTTTAAATTCACCAGAATACCTAAATACCCTCCAAATAACCTCTTGATACCCTAAAATACCCTTTTGGCACAAAATTCAAAAAAATCCAAAAATTCCCAGAAAATTCCAAAAAGTTTCAAATATTCTCAATTTCATTTTGTTCAACTACAACATAGCCTAATGTTGCCAAAATAACCCACTTTTATCAAAATCCCCAAATTGATCCATTTTTAACCTAAATGGACCCAATGTCACAGCAAACCAACCCATTTGACCTCAATTTTACCTAATTTCAATTCTAAACTTTAATTCAACATCATTACTATCAATATAAAGCAAATCCAAGTCCAAATTGATTCACATTTGACTTCAATTCCATTTGAAAACCAACACCCCTATTTTACCTAAAGTGAATCCATGCCCTAAACCTATCAAATTGATTAGCCAAACCCTGAAATTTCTTCCCAATTGATGTTGGGAACTCTTCAATACATTCCCCTAGGACATTTGAAACTTTAAATTGCTTCTAAACCACACCTTACCCAACTTGGACCCAAGTTGATTCAACCCTCCCCAAATTAACCAAAATACCAAAATCCACCAAATTGACATTCTAATTGAACTCAAAACCTCCCCATGTCTTAATGAAACTTCTTCATGGCAATCATCTCTTCAAAATTGCTTAAGACATTTGGACCCAAATCAAGACCTAACTCAAGTTAGCCCAACCAAACCCAAATGAGCCAATTTGAACCCATGACCAAATCAAACCAAATTGAACCAAATGTGGCTAAACCAACCCATCCACATCCACTAAGTGAACCCTAGGAACCACCCTAGATCCACCTAGCCCAAGCTAAGTGAGCCATGGACCAAGGGTTCCCCATTTTAAGGGATCTCTTCCCTTAAATGGACAAATACACCTTTTGCCTCACCTCAAATCCCCCCTTGCCTGGTTTATCACCATTAAACCCTACTCCTTGGTTGACCTGACCCATGGCCAGCTCCCTTGTTCTTGCCGGCCGGCCTAGCCACCGGAGGGGGTCAAAACCGAGAGCCAACACCAAGTGAAACAAACCCAAACTCACCCAATTGGCCACCTCAGCCAAATCAAACTTTGGAGCCTCTCTGCCCTCCACCTAAGCAGTGGAATTCACCCTCCAATTGAACCCAAACTCTGCTGAATGGCCCTGACCATTTAAAAACCTCTTCTCGTCCATGAGAAAGGTGCTGAAAGGTGTTGAAATTTTTCTCAACAGATGTCCTCCAAACTATTCCCAGAGCTCCCCCTAGCCAAGAGCAGCTCATCCCCACTGTTCTCCTGCCTTGAATCCCCTCAGCCAAGCCCAATTTCTCAGCTGAAAATCAGGCCAGAAATAGGACACTCTCTGAAACTTCACCAAATCGAAATTAACTCTTCCCACACCTTCACCAGAGGTAGGGAAGGAGTTCCCTTGTGAAAGCCCCCTCTCCAGACCACCCAGTTGTTCCAGCCTCCAAGCTTTGTGATCGGGCCTGGTGGAAGTCAAGCCTATACATTTCACCACAGCTCCAGGCTTCATCCCTAGCCTCCTTGGACTCCAACGAACGTGCCGAGCCTCTCTGATAGAAGCTTCACTTCTTAGAGCCAAGGTATTGCCCTCTTCTTCCTCCCGAGCTTCCAACGATTCTTCATTTTATTTAAGTCAATTTTGAATGCCTGTTTACCATATGGATGTGTTCATCTTCTTAAGACGAATCCATAGAGCATAAGAACTCGAAAATCCGTTGAGAATCGAGGGAGATATTAGGGTTAGAAGGTCGACGGTCACAGGTGCACACCAGTCAGGGACGATGATCGGCCACCGTCGGATTGCGCATGTATCAAACGAACGACTCAGATGGCGTCGGACGAGGAGATAGAGTGTGAACCGCGGGCCGCATGGCAGCTGACTCAGGTGGCGGCGTCGAATGGGAGTACAACACGTAGAGCTTTGGAGCTGCCGAGGTTGACGCGGCGCTGATTGGTTTAAGTAGGAAAATCTGATTTTTCTTATTTATGTAAATACCAGAAACTTCAAAAATTGATATCTTTGCATAGAAAAATCATAAAAATAAAAGAAAAATACCCTCTTGCTCAGTGAACAGAGGAGAATAATGTGGAAAAGGAATTGATCTATTTTGTTGAGTATTTTAATTTTAATTAATTTAATACTGTTTTGAGCATTTTTATTCTCCATGCATTTATGCATTTCACCATGGCATGAGACCATAGGGCTTTTGTAGCCTCTGATCTTCGGAACATTCCCTGAATTTTTTAAGGTCAGAGGCCATCCCTGTGGTAAGTTATGTATTTTTCAAGTTTATATCACTGTTTTTAACATTCTAATTCCAAACATTAGCATGTTCCTCAGAAAATTCCAAAAAAGTTTGGTGAAGTTCCTTAGGACCAGAGGACCCTAGGATATTTATGGTTTGAGTCAATTCATTAAAATAATCCTAATTGGCCTAATCACTCTAAATTGAACTTTAATTAATTAAAGTTAATCACACATTAAAATGACTTGAAAAAGACTCTTCACTGATCTTTAGGATCAGGGGAACCTCACATAAAAATTTAATGTCAATTGGAAATGTTTAACCATATTAAATGGATTAATTAAGCCACATAATCAAAATTAAACTTTAAAAATTCATAACTTTAAAAATACATTTCAAAATTTCACTAAATTGATTTTGGGACTTCTCCGATATTAGAGGAGTCTAAGAAAAATAAAATTAGAATTTTATAAAAATTTTCATTTTTAAGCATATTTTGATATTTTTGATAATTAAAAAATAATTAAAATCACAAAAATAATAAAAATCATAAAAATGTCATATTTGGTCCCCTAATCAGTTAGGAACCAATCAAATATTTTTCCTAAGTCTTTAGGTTAAGATTATTAATTTCAAAGCCTTAAAACAATTTTTAAATTAAAAAAATGTATTTTCTAGCCTTCCCCACTAAATTAATTCTAATAAATCAAAGAAAAATCATAAAAATGTAAAATTTATCTCTCTGACTTTCTTGAGGTCAAAGAGATTTTTGAAAAATATAAAATTTATTTTTCAACTTTTATTTTTATTAAGGACAGAAACTTTACCTTGGTCATGTTGGTGAATTTTCTTTGAAAATCCCTATTTTCCATTAAAAATAATTATATAAATAAATTAAATTCAGAAAAATCATATTTTTCTCCTCTAATGTCTTACTTGACATGTGAGTGAAGTGGCATAAAAATTTTAAGTTCATTTAAGCTTAATTTAATGAGTTATAAAATAAATAAGCCTAAAGGGGCATAAGGTAATAAAAAATTTTAACCCCCTAATTAAAACTTTAGGTTTAATCAACATGGGGGTAAAATATCTGATTTTAATCTTCTCTTAGATGATTGAAACTTTGGGAAATTAAAGGGTAGGAACCCATTAATCACTTTAATAAAAGAAAAATGAAACCTTAATTAATTAAATAATTTAAATTTTGGAAGATTAATTAAAATTGGATTATTAAAATGGGGATATAATTTAAGAGGACAAGTGAAATTAATAATTAAATAATTCTTAAATAAAACCTACATCATTAAAAAATTTTAACAATTGATTAAAAACTAAAATGTTAAATAACTAAAAAAGTAAATTAAAATATTTGAAATTAATCTAAAAAAATCATTCCAAAACAAACTTAAATCAAAATTACAAATTTTAAATAATTGTTAAAACAACTTATCTTAAAAATTATCCAAATTAAATCATCAAAATTCAATAAATAATTTGAACACCTCTTTTAACCTAAATTAATCTAAAGAAAGTTAAATTAACATAAAAAATTGATATCATTTATAAAAGGTTTAACTTAAATGAATTAAACATCATCCCAAACTTGAAATCATTGATTAAAATTTTATAATCAAATCACATTAAAATAAATCATCAATTTTAACTTCAAATCATAAAAAATCTTTAACAAATTAACTTGCCCCTGAAAGTTTTAAATTATTATAACTAGTAAATGAAGCGTTAAGTGAAATGTCACCTCACTTATAAGATAATCAAACATCCTAGTTCGCTGAGCAAGGGAACAAAACTTAACTAAACCCTTAGATGATCAATTCACCAGTACAATAAAATTCATTTGGAATCAAAATAATCTCAGAAGTATTGAAAAGATGTTTAGAATTCGTTCTAAGCACTTCCTCAATACGGTGAGATGTTTTAAAGAACAATTTAACTTAATTGTTCTTTGATGAAGAAAATCATCCTTAACGAAAAATCAAGAACCTAGACATCATAGGAAATGACTAGCTATAGGATTAGGATTCTGGTAGACAACCAAAACCCATCCTTTAGTCTTTACCTAGGTATTTGTTGAAATACTTAAATGCTTTAATATGTGTTTTAATGTGTAGTTTGGAATGACGGGAGGACCCTCCAGGTACGTTTTTATGTTATTGCAATCTACTCTATTGCATTTTCTACACTGCACTTTACTCTTCTTGCATGTTAAACAAGATTGTTGCATGAAAACCAAAACCTTTAGGATAGCCACAAAACTGAAACCCAAAATTAAATTAAAAGTCACCACAAGATAAAATTCACCGCCACAACATTCCAAAATATAAAACAACTCAAAATTTAATCATAAACAAAACAATAAAACTATAATTACAACTAAAATTAAAATGTCTCGTTGGATGATTGGGAATCCCTCGGATGATGTAACCCACGTGTTGCTAACGAGATTTCCCACGGTCTAAATGAAAGTGTGGAACTCATTTAGTTGAGTTTAGCAAATTCATTTGGACTAAGTGAATCTGATGAAAATAACGGTGCCGGGAAGACGGAACCGTGGGATCTTAATCGGTTCTATATAAACAACTTTAAGATTTGTTTTAATTAAAAAACTAAAGACATTTGGGCTTTAAGATTTCTCTAAACTAAGACGCTTTTCTCATCCCCTGATTTTCACTTTCCAAAACCAAACCTCTGCAACAACAAGGAGCTTGGAGCGTAGTGGGCAGCACGACCATCTTCATTAGCAAAACTTGTGTCTGCTTCAGCAAAACATTTCTTAGAATTAAATAACAAAGCCATAGGATCTCGATGTAGTTTGCCTAGTGTAACATAAATCCTCAACTTTTCGTTAGGCATTTGCATAATAATGTTATGCAAATTAAGCCCTAACCGGTCTTAGGACTCCGAGGTAGTCGTTCGGTACGACATAAACCCTCACATCTTTGAGACTATTTGTATGATTGTGTCATACGAATATAAGTTCTAATTAACTAAAATTAGCAGGATTACAACATTAAACATACTGTTAAATTGAAGCCAAACAATAGGATAGTTTGGGAAGTTGCCAAGATTCTTCTTGGATCCTCAACTTCTCCTACTTCTCTTCCTTTGGACTCCTGAAAATAACTGTTCCAAATTTGATCCATTCCCAATTGAAATTTCTAAAATCCAATTGTTTGATAACCTTAAACTTTGAAATTCTTGAGAGCAAAACCACTGATCATTATCGAAAGTTTTCTTAAATGATTCCCATCATTTAAGATGTAATTAACTATAGGGGCTTGCCCTTATAGGGAACTTTAAGAACCTGAGTAATATAAACCCTGCTTAATTCCTTTATATTAAGCGGGGAACTTGTCGGCTTATAAAATTGGTTCACAAACCAAACAGATGTCACAAATCTTCTAGTTTATTTAATCGAGCCCCATCGTCAAGCAGTGTGTTTGTCCTTCGAGATAGATACACGGTTTGTGGTGTGGTGCTCGTTTATATGAAATATTTGGGATGTGAGATCGGTTTGATTTCATATCTTAAAATTTTCAAACATAAAATTATTTTCAAAATAAAATGCTACTTTCTAAATTATATATATATATTTAAATTAAATTTAAAATCTAAAATTTGCCGACAATTTTTGTAGGCGACCCCTTTTTAAAATACAACACTCAACCTAAAAAAATAAGCCGTACAACAGATAGCTAATTCATTATGTAATAGATCCTAAAGAACGCTTACTGTGATTTTTTTGATTTGCCAAAATTTATGAACTCGCATTTATATATATATATATATATATATTGATTTAGTTTTCTATTGAGTCACACAATTAAACACAAGTATATGTATTGCTCAAGTAATACATGGTTCTAGTGGAGTCCTGGATATCGATCCAATAGGGAAGTAATTAATTTTATGGTGTAGCATAAAAATCACTTCTCGAATCATATCACAATTGCAAGTAATCTCAAGTCATAAAATAAAGACAACAGTTATAGTTATTACTCCTACCAAAGTATGTTCTAACCTTCTAGCGAGGTAAATTAACACAAAACTAAAGTTATAACAAAATTCAATTGTAAGAAAAATTCTTCCTCCTCTCCATTTATAATATGATTTTGGTGACATAGATCAGTGATGCAATTGTATTGTGTCAAATAAGAGCATTCCTATTCTTTACCCTTTTCCAAGCGCATAAAGAACATTAGCTAATCCTAATTTCAATCCCCAAATCTGTGGTTAGGTTGGGAGGATACTGGCTCTCACTTCATAGCTCCCACTTCCCTTCCCCTTAAGGCTAACTCTCACTTTAGTTTCCAAACCCTAGGACCAAATTGAGGATTTCAGTCTGTCACTCTGAAATCTCCAATTCTACACCCATCAAAGTATATTTCCTTATTTATTTGCACTCAACCTCCATGAACTACTTCTCTCATTCATGAACATTGAATGTGACTTTTACTTTTATTGTGAAACTCATAATCTTTTCAAAACATATGTTTCTTAACAAGTTTTAACAATTTAATTGGCCAGATCAAAAAGTAAATGAAGTTCGAAGTAAAAAGGTCATCACAAATTTTTCATAATAAATCAAAATATCATTTTCATATCACAACCTCAACGCATCACTTGAAAAGGAGGAAGACAAAGAAATCTACTCTAGACTCATGAGGAAAAGATGACAAAACATGGATTATATATATAAAAACAACGTCATACAAATAGTGTAAAGAAAAGATAACTTATTTCAAACTATTTCCCAAGCGAATCTCAAGGAATTTCTTTGAATCCTCTTCTTTCTTCACAACAACACACAATTCTCTCTTTAGATGAGTAAGGAAGAAGAAATCTCTCACTTTCCCTCTTCTCCTACACTCCTTAGAAGAGAACACACAAACCCTAGATTTCCTAAACAAAATGAAAAGACACTCACTCTTCACTCTCTCTACACTCTAGAATCTCTTCCCCTTCATTAATTTGGCTCCAAAGTAGTTTAAAGTCATCCATAACTAATTTCCCAAGATTTTCTTAAAGCAACCCTCCAAAATTTGGCCAAATACATTGAATCTAGTTTGAATTCAGGATAGGGCGTGGTTCGACGTAGGATAGGGTGCCTTCTGGCGCTATTTTCCTCCTTTTAGTTCAAAATTTCTATAAATTGGCGCGGTCCGGTGCTAATGACAGCGCCATTCAGTGTTAGTTCAATAAAATGCACTTTTGCTCCATTTTGCTCCAAATTTTCTCCTTTCGCTTCCTTTTGTTCCAAAGGCCTAAAATCATTGTACCTGCATGAAATCATGAAAAATACCTTTCTTTAAAGTGCAATATCATCAAAAACAGGTATGAAATGGACATTAAAAAGCTATCAAATTTTCAGTGGATAAAGATCCCCCAAACTTAACTATTACTTATCCTCAAGTAATTTTAGTTAATACATAAAATATTGATCCACTGCAATGAACTTTCTTTCTAGTATACCATAATTTTGACTTAGATAAGTACAATAGTAAAATTTTCAAAAAGATCTTTGAATAATTCAAGTAAATTTTGCAGGTGTAAGACTATCTAGTAATTAAGTTTAAGAGTTCTAGCCTTCTATTCATTTCTAAAATGATTGTAGATTGTCCTATTAAGGAACTTAAAAGGATTACATGAAAAGAAGTTTATGAGAACACTACTAGTAAAGATGCTAATCCACACATATATGTCAGGAAAGTAATTAAGTTCTTCCCTTTAGGTAGGTTCAAGTGAAGCCAATTTTTGATTAAGCATCTCCTCAAGCTTCTCGTCACTTTTCTTTTCTTTTCTTTTTTTCCTTTTCTTTTCTTTTCTTCTCTATTTCTTTTCTTTTCTTTCAAGTAAGGATTATTATATCTGGATAGCCTTTAATAATTTTGAACTTAACCCTTCTCACCCTAAATTTGAAACTTACCAGAATCCTTTACCGTATAGGCATTTCTTTAGCTTATTATTGATTCATCATAGAGTCTCAATCCTTTCCTATCATATAAAGTTTTAAGATTCTTAGTATTCCAAACATACAATTTTTCTTACTTTGAATAGTTGACTATAGTCTTATTCTCTTTTTCTAAATATCTTAGCCTGCAAAATTACTTTTCATTACCAAATACTTTCATTCAATTTCACAAAATACTTAAATAAAATCAAAATAAAGTTATCTAAAATTGAGTTCTATTACTGGAAATCATGTTAATAATTTTGAAATCACTTTTAAATAAGAACAATTAATAGTTAATTCTTTCCCTTCCCCAAACTTAAATTTTTGAATATCAATATAATTAACATGGGAAGAAAGAAAAGATATAAATATATAGCTCATACCTCAATATGCTGGGTTTTTTATACCTTTGAGTTTTGGTAGGTTTTTTTCATAAAGCAGAACAATAGACTTGAAATAATTAAGAGCATTTCTATACACAAATATGGGTTAGAAATTTGTAAGGGAAGAATTTTAAAAACTTAAAACATAAACTATGCACACAACATTAACATCCAACTGTTACTATCACAGATTAAACTAACAAACCAAACACATACAAACTCTATTATCACATCACATACATCACAATTAAGCATAAAGTCTGCTACAAGAACAACCAAATACAAATTACATCACATATACTAATTAGAGAGAGTCTCAGGTACATCACATATGCAAAATACAAATACAAAATAAAATGAAAATAAAACTACATAAACTACCAACCATCATCTATAGGAGCTCCACCATCATCAGGTTCTTCAGGCTGGTATGGAGTATACTCAGGGTATGTAGGAAATACAACACTAGTGTCTCCCCTGAAAAATCACATATGTGCGTCATGATAAGCTGTCTCATATTCTCGCCACCGCACTTGATAATCATCATTTATCATATTCCTTGCTTCTAGTCCTTCTACTCTGGTATTCAACCTTTCTAACTAGCATTCAACCTTTTAACCGTTCAATGCTATTTTATGCTCTTATGGCCAAACTCTTTGTCTTTTGGCGCGGTCCGACGCTGGTGGTAGTGTCGTTCGGTGCCGGTTCAAAAACTGGGCTTCCCACTTTCTTTTGTAATTTCAATCTTTTCAAGCCCGCTCTGACATCTAATTAGTCTAATTAAGCATTAAATAACATTCTAAAGCCATGGAAAATGATATTTCTTAACACAAACAACACAAAACACACTTTCATATATAAAATTCAAATTGCAAACACATAAAAATAACACTAAACACTATACATTGGCAAGCCATAAAATTCTAAAATTCAGCATCACTCACAACCACAACACAATATTGATGAAAACTAAACAAGAAAGCAAGTCCAAATATAACATCCAAACAAAGAAAAACAACACAATCATTTCAAATACACAAACACAAAAATACAATAATCAAGTCTTCATTCTTCCTCAGAACTATCATCAACTCTTAAATCTCTAATTGATTGAGCGTGAACAAACAGATTATAGAATGGACGAAATAAGAATTCTTCAGTAGAATCCTCCTCAATCTAACCTTTCCTTTTCATCAACCGTGTCAAACTTCCTTTGAGATACCCAGAATGATCACAGTACTCCTTCACTCTCCAATCCATATGATCAAAGAAGTCAGATAGATTGCTGATTCCATTCATCAGGTGTTGCACTTCCTTCTCAAATTTCTTAATTTTATTCAAGATGATGTGTAAACTTTCAATAAAGTAAGGAGGAATAGGTGTCAACCTCTGAGATGGTTGATCTTCAATGATACTCATGTCATTCATATCACCAACTGCCTGCTTACTATGTTCATTTGCTGGGTCTCTAGGCTTCCAAGGTAGAAGTATTCTTTCCCAATTCTCATATGGTACTTGTGATTGATTGCAAAGGAGAAATATGGTGGAAGGATGTCCAAGCCCATACTTTGATCCATGAATGATCAATCTCAAAACAAACTTAACAATTATTGAACCAACATCAATATGCATTCCCATTTGAATACAATAGTTCAGGATAGCACACTCCTTAGTTAATTTACTGATTTTCATAGTTGGGAGCAATTTTACACATATGAAATCATGTAAGTTTTTTGATGTAGGATTTAACAGCGTGGTCGAAAAACTTACATACTTGTTACCTCTTATCTCCCAATCATCACTTTCTTCTGTCAGATATCTATATATATCATTCATGTTGTCCTTCATTGGGGCAAAGTTTGAATAGTGACAGATTGACATATTCTCAATCATGTATCAATCATTAATATTTGCAGGAGTACTTGTGAAAAACCTACCTCGCACATAAACAGATCCTTGGTTGATTCCATGATGATTTGCATAAAACTCCTTCACAACCGGGACAACTATGACGGTAGTAGTATAACATAACACTGCGTAACGTCTCTGAACAATGATTTCATCAATTCTAGTCGTAGGAGAATTTGTACCTTGATTCACAAAGCCTCACTTTTAATCAACATCATTTTTGAGATATTCTTGTTGAATAGACGTTGCACTTCAAAAATAGCAAACTTTCTATGGTTGAAACTTGAAATCTTGAAGTTTCTATCGAGTCAGAATCAATTTGGACATGATTTGGAATTTTCCTTTTCATTCCTCTGGTAGTTCCTGCGTCTAGGTGCGGTTTTTAGGAGTTCAAGTGGAAGAATATCATCCTAGAACAGCCAAAACTCGAATTTAAAGATGAGAAACTATTTTTTGAACAGCGGCACGACCTGGCATTGATAGCACTTCGGCGCTAGTTCAAAATTTGTCAAACTTCATTTTGTCAACATTCTTTCCAAACATCGATTCGATTAATTTCTTTAATGTTGTTAATGATATTTAAGGAAGGGTAGGACTTGATTAAGTAACAAAACAAACACAAATAACACATTAAACAAGTAAACACTCAATAATTGTGGGTTGCCTCCCACAAAGCGCTTGGTTTAACGTCGTCAGCCCGACATAACTTCAAGTTATTCGGGTTGATTCAACATTAAAACCTTTTTAAAATTAGTTCTATTGCCTTCAAAATATGGTTTTAATCTTTTTCCATTAACTTTGAATATTCTTCCAGATTTAGGGCCTTCGATAATCACAACTCCAAATTGATAGATTTTAACGATAATGAAAGGTCCCGTCAATCTAGATTTCAGTTTCCCAGGAAATAATTTCAATCTTATATTGTATAATAAAACTTTTTGTCCTAGTTCAAATTCCTTTTTAACAATCTTTCGATCATGCCATATTTTTCATCTCTCCTTGTATATTCTATTATTATCATATGATTCATTTCTGATTTCTTCCAATTCATTCAATTACAAAAGTCTTTTCTCACCAGTGTCTTTCAAATTAAAATTCAATTTCTTTATCACCCAATATGCTTTATATTCTAATTCAACTGACAAGCATCACACATAGGTAAAGTTATTGCCTCAATCCATTTTGATACATAATTAACAACAATCAGTATATATATATTTCTAAATCAAGGTATACATGATCCCATAAAATATAATCCTCAAGCATAAAAAATTTTAACTTCCAAAGTAAAATTAAGAGACATTTCATTTCTTCTAGATGTATTGCTTATTCTCTGACATCGATCATAAGTTTAGATAAATCTATAGACATCTCTGAAAATAGTAAACCAATAAAATCCAGGTTGCAAAATCTTATGTGTAGTCCTATCAATTTTGAAATGTCCTCCAAATTCAGAATCATGACATTCTCGAATAATTCTTTTAGTTTCTTCATAAGACACGCATCTCCTAATAATAAGATCTTTACATTGCTTGGACAGACAAGGATCGTCCCAAAAATAAAATTTAGCATCATGTTTAAATTTTTTTTGTTGTTGCATTGTTAAGTCAGGTGGTAAAATATTACTAATGATGTAGTTTACAATATCAACATACCACGGTAAATTTCTTTTAATAATATTATATAATTGCTCATCAGGAAAAGTTTCAGTTATTTCTCTTTTAAAAGTCATCTAAATTAAGTTGTTTAAGAGTAGATAAATTATCAACTATTTGATTATCGACCCCTTTTCTATTAACGATCTCAAAATCAAATTCTTGCATTAAAATTATCCATCGAATTAGTTTTGGTTTTGTATCCTTCTTTTGCATTAAATATTTAATAGCAGAATGATTAGTATGCACTATACATTTAGCTCCAATTAAGTAAGATCTAAATTTTTCAAAGACATAAAGAATAGCTAATAACTCTCTTTCTGTAGTGGTGTAGTTAATTTTAGCATCAGCAAGAGTCTTACAAGCATAGTATATAACTTTAAACATTTTGTCATGCATTTGCCCTAAAACAACTCCAATAGCATAGTCGCTAGCATCACACATAAATTCAAATGGTTTCTCCCAGTCAGGTGAAACTATTATAGGGGCAACAATTAATTTTTTTCTTTAATAGATCGAAAGCTTTTAAGCATTCATCATTAAAATCAAACTTCCCATCTTTTTCCAAAAGTTGGCATAGAGGCTTAGTAATTTTTGAAAAGTCTTTAATATATGGCCTGTAAAATCCTACATTTCCCATAAAGCTTCTTACCCATCTCACAGTTGTTGGAGGTGGTAATTTTTCTATAATTTGAATCTTTTGCAGGATCCACTTCCATGCCATATTAAGATATTTTATGCCCAAACACAATTCCTCATGCAACCATAAATTCACACTTTTCCCAGTTTAAGACTAAATTTGTTCTTTCACATACCTCTAAACTTTTTTGAAGTTGCATAAGCATGGATCAAATGAATCTCTAAGTACTGAGAAATCATCCATAAACATTTCTATTCCATCATCTATTAATTTGCTAAATATGGACATCATACATCTTTGAAATGTTGCAGGTGCATTACATAAACCAAATGTCATTCTTCTAAAAGCAAAAGTTCCATAAGGGCTAGTAAATGTAGTCTTCTCTTGATCCTCAGGATCAATATGTATTTGGTGATAACCAGTATATGCATCTAAAAAACAATAATACTTGTGTCCAACAAGTCTGTC
This sequence comes from Papilionanthe hookeriana x Papilionanthe teres, assembly GCA_022702705.1. Lineage (NCBI taxonomy): Eukaryota > Viridiplantae > Streptophyta > Magnoliopsida > Asparagales > Orchidaceae > Papilionanthe > Papilionanthe hookeriana x Papilionanthe teres. The sequence goes on along the minus strand of CM040431.1, from coordinate 16,309,159 downwards.
TAGCATTTGGTCTAAAAAAGGTAAAGGAAAGTAATCTTTTCTGGTGGTGGCGTTTAATTTTCTATAATCAATACATATTCGCCAACCAATGACTTGCCTTTTCAGAATAATTTAATTTCATTCATTTACATCAATAGTCACTCCTCCTTTCTTAGGAACACAATGAATTGGGCTTACCCAAACATAATCAGAGATATGATATATAATTCCAACATCAATCCACTTTAAAATCTATTTTTTAACCACTTCTTTCATTATTGGGTTTAATCTCCTTTGTGGATCAACTCTAGGTTTATGTTGTTCATTCAAAAAAATTTTATGCATATAAATCGATGGAGTGATTCCTTTAATATCAGCTATGGACCAACCAAAAGCCTTTTTGTATCTTTTTAAGGTGTCCAATAATTTTTTTTCTTGATATTCATTTAAATATGAACATAGAATGACTGGTAAAGTAGATAATTCTCTTAAAAACATATACTTTAAATATTAGGGATAATTTTCAACTCAAGTTCTGGGGGTCTAATGATAGATGGAATTGAACTTTTATCTCCATTTTCCATAGTATCCAATCTTTCAAATCTTTCCTGAACAAATTCTAACTTTTCATTCTTCATATCATCCAAATCATCTTCACTTTCACTTTCATTTTCATCCTCACTTTCCAAATTTTCTTCAAATACTTCTTTAAAATGATCTTCTCTTAAATAATCACAGATTTCCATTCGAAAGCACTCATCATTTTTTTCAGTTGAAGGGTATTTCATAGATTTCAGAATATTGAAAGTTACCTCTTGATAATTAACTCTCATAGTTAATCCTCCTTTTTGAACATTGATCATAGCTTTCCCTATAGCAAGGAATTGTCTTCCAAAAATAATTAGAATTTCTTTATCTTCCTCAATATCTAATACAATAAAGTCCACAGGAAAGATAAATCTATCCACCTTTACTAATACTTCTTCCACAACTCCTTTAGGATAAGTGATAAAACGATCAACCAATTGAAGAGTCACAGATGTAGGTGAAATTTCTCTTATTCCCAATCTTTTGAATGCTAATAAAGGCATAAGATTAGTACTGGATCCCAGATCACATAAAGCTCTTCCTAAAAATTTCTCACCTATAGCACACGGGATAGTGAAACTACCTTGGTCTTTAAGTTTTTTCAGGAAGCTTCTTTTGAATAATTGCACTACACTTACCTTTAAGTGCAACAGTCTCGTGGTCTTTGAACTTTCTTTTGTTTTTAAGAATATCCTTCATAAATTTTGCATAATCAGACATCTGTTCTAATACTTCAACAAAGGAAATATTAATCGTTAATTTCTTAAGAATTTCCAAAAGTTTTGCAAATCTATTATCCCTGTTATGTTTCTTTAGTTTTTGAGGAAAAGGAGGAGGTGGTTTTTCAATAGTTATCTTCATTAGTTCAAGCAGATATTCATCTAGATATATCCTATTAGAACCGTTCTCAATGTTCACTTCCTCTCTTTCAACTTTAACTTATTTTTAACTCTTGGTTCTAATTCTTTTCCACCCCTTAATTGAATAGCCTTAATTTGTTCCTTGTTTTGATCTTTTCAGTTGATCTCAACATTACTAGGAAGATTTCCAGAAGGTCTATTATTAAGCGTAGTAAAGATACGTCCCAATTAATTTTCAATGTTCTTCATTGCAACATTTTGAGCTTGAATTTGATTATCTATACTCAGAATCATTTCTTCAGTAGACAATTTCTTTTCCTTAAATTGTGGGTTACTATTAAAACCAAGAGGATAAGAAGGTCTATAATTGGTATTTCCTTGGTTGTTCGGATTTCCAACTGGATTCAAAGGATTGTTTCCCCATTGCGGGTTAACAACAACACTGGTGTTATTCCTGTTGAAGTTTGGTTGATTCCTCTAACTAGGATTATAATAATTCAAATAAGAATTATTGACTTTGTTACTTATGGCATTCAAGGTTTCATAAGGTATTTGCAAGTCTATCATCTGTCCTGATGAATTTTCCTCTAACAAAGGGGGTGTTAGAGAATAATTAATTCCATATCGATCCATTTTCTTAGAAAGTGCGGCAATTTGAGAGACTATCATAGTTATCACATCAGAATCATGAATACTAGCTACTCTCTTAGGATTTGCCCGCTCAGAGGGCCATTAAAAATTATTAGTAGCCATCTCTTCAATTAAGGAATATGCTTCATCAAAAGGTTTAGACATTAATGATCCACCAGGAGCAGCATCGATAATCGATCTCAAAGATCCCACTAATCCATTATAAAAGGTTTGAATTATCAACTAGTCTGGTCAAGCATGATGTGAACACCTTCGCAGAAGATCTTTGAATCTTTCCTAAGCTTCATATATGGATTCTCCATCAAACTGACTAAAAGATGTGATATCATTCCTCAGCTTGGTAGTTTTGAAGGAGGGAAATATTTTGACAGAAAATTTTGTGAGAGCTCTCCCCAAGTTCTGATAGATCCAGGTGCTAATGAATTTAACCACGCCTTAGCCTTATCCCTTAATGAAAAAGGAAAAAGTCTAAGACTAATAACATCATTTGACACTCCATCGTATTTAAAGGTAGCACAAAGTTCTAGAAAACTAGCGAGATGCAAGTTAGGATCTTCATTAGGTGTTCCTTCAAATTGATTATTCTGTACCATTTAGATAATAGCAGGTTTAAGCTCAAATGACTTAGCAACAACATTAGGGTTTTGGATAGTTAAGTGAATTTCATCTACTGTTGGATTAACATAATCTCGTAAAGTCTTGGTATGTTTTCATTTTGATTTTTAATTTGTTCGCCATTTTGTGAGGATTTTTTAATCGTTTTTGTTATTTTCGAATTTTTCTAATAGTACGCGCTAATTCAGAATCGTAAGACACTAAACCTATATAACTGATACTAAGCATACAAACATAATAAGCATGCTAACAATAAACAAACACACACAATTATGACTTGTAATTCAAATATAAAATTTCAAATACTACAAAATTAAATTTAACAATTACCTTTCCTCCTCGGCAACGACACCAAAAATTTAGTGTGACTTTTTTTATTTGCCAACATTTATGAACTCAGATTTATATATATATTGATTTAGTTTTCTATTGAGTCACACAATTAAACGCAAGTATATGTATCGCTCAAGTAATACAGGGCTCTAGTGGAGTCCTGGATATCGATCCCACAGGGAGGCAATTAATTTTATAGTGTAGCACAGAAATCACTTCTTGAATCACAACACAATTGCAAGTAATTTCAATTCTTAAAATAAAGACAACAATTATAGTTACTACTCCTACCAAAGTATGTTTTAACCTTCTAGCAAGTTAAACTAACACAAAGTTAAAGTTATAACAAAGTTCAATTGTAAGAAAGAGTCTTCCTCCTCTCCAATTATAATATGATGATTTTTGTGACATAGATCAGTGATGCAATTGTATTGTGCCAAACAAGAGCATTCCTATTCTTTACCCTTTTCCAAGCGCATAAAGAACCTTGGCTAATCCTAAGTTCAGTCCCAAAATCTGTGGTTAGGTTGGGAGGATACTGGCTCTCACTCCAAAGCTCCCACTTCCCTTTCCCCTGAAGGCTAACTCTCGATTTGGTTTCCAAACCCTAGGACCAAATTGAGGATTTCGGCCTGTCACTCTGAAATCTCCAATTCTACGCCCATCAAAGTATATTTCCCTATTTTTTTTTCAGTCAACCCCCATGAACTACTTCTATCATTCATGGACATTGAATGTGACCTTCACTTTTGTTGTGAAACTTATAATCCTTTCGGAACAAATGTTTCCCAACAAGTTTTAACAATGTAATTAGCTAGATGAAAAAGTAAATGAAGTTCGAAGTGAAAAGGTTATCACAAATTCTCCATAATAAATCGACACATCATCTCCATATCACAACATCAACACATCAAATGAAAAGGAGGAAGACAAAAAAATCTACTCAAGACTCATGAGAAAAAGATGACAAAACATAGATTATATATATAAAAACAACGTCATACAAACATAGTAAAGAAAAGAAAACTTATTTCAAACACTTCCCCAAGTGAATCAAAAGGAATTCCTTTGACTCATCTTCTTCCTTCACAATAACACACAATTCTCTCTTTAGATGAGTAAGGAAGAAGAAATCTCTCACTTTCCCTCTTCTCCTACACTCCTTAGAAGAGAACACACAACCCCTAGATTTCCTAAACAAAATGAAAAGAAAGTCACTCTTCACTCTCTCTACACTCTAAACTCTCTCCCCTCCCTAAATTTGGCTCAAAAGTAGTTTAAATTCGGCCATAACTGATTTCCTAAGATTTTCTTCAAGCAACCCTCCAAAATTCGGCCAAATACATTAAATCAAGTTTGAATTCGTGATAAGGCACGGTCCGGCGCAGGATATGGTGCCGTCCAGTGCTACTTTCCGTCTTTTGATCCAAAGTCTCTATAATTTGGCGCGTTCCGGTGCTGGTGACAACACCATTCAGTGCTAGTTCAATAAAATGCACTTTTGCCCCATTTTTCTCCAAAATTGCTCCTTTTAGCTTCCTTTTGCTCCAAAGGCCTAAAATCATTATACCTGCATGAAATCATGAAAAATATCTTTCTTTAAAGTGCAATATCATCAAAAACAAGTATGAAATGGACAGTAGAAAGCTATTAAATTTCAGTTGATCGACGCTTCCTAGTAATACATAGATAAATCTAAGAGACAAAAATAAAGAGCAAGTAAAAGCTATTCAATTAAGAAGTAGAAGAGAGTTGGAAGGTAAAGTTCAAAAGAGATTGAAGTAGAGAAAGAAGAGATTGAAGAACCAAAAGAGGACGCTCAGAAAGGTTTGGAAAAGCCTGTTTCTCCACCTGAAATTAATTTAGAAAAACCTGCATCACCATTTCTTGAGAGACTTCGACAACAAAATTTGGATAAGAAATTTAGAAGTTCTTGGAGATTTTTAATAAACTTACAATTAAGATTCCATTTGTTGAAGCCTTAAATGTCAAGCTATGTGAAGTTTATGAAGGATATTCTAAACAAGAAAAGAAAGTTTGAAGATAACAAGACTGTTGCACTTAGTGAAGAATGCGGTGTAATTATTCAGAAGAAGCTTCCTGAAAAGCTTAAAGATCCTGGTAGCTTCAAAATTTCATGTGCACTCGGAGATGGATTTTATGGAAAAGCATTATGTGATTTAGGTGCAATTATTAACCTTATGTCATTATCTATATTTAAAAGACTATGATTAGAAGAAATAACCCTTACTACTATAACTCTGCAATTAGCTGATCGTTCATTCACATATCCTAAAGGAGTAATAGAAGATGTTTTAGTAAAGTTGGATCAATTTATTTTTCTTATTGATTTCATTGTACTTGATATGGAGGGAGATAAGGATATACCTATTATTTTGGGGAGACATTTCCTAGCTACAAGAAGAGCAATGATAGATGTGCAGAAAGGGAAATTAACTATGCCTGTCAATGATCAAACTATTATATTTAATATTTCAAAATCAATGAAATATCCTGCAAGAGGTAAAGAAGATGAATGCTTCAGGATGGATGTTATAAAATATTTGAATGAATGCCATTTCAAAACATATTATGAAGAAAATTTTGAAAGCAAACAGTTGGAACACGAGTAAGAAGAGGAAACACAATATTTTGATGACTTTAATGATGAAGAATTAAATTATATTCAAGAAATTTTTTGATGTTTTAGACATGACGAACAAAGATGAATCTTTTTGTCCAATGATTGAAAAACCTCTGGAACTTTAGTTGAAGCTACTTTCTGAACATTTAAAATATGTCTTTTTAGGTGATTTCTCAACTTTTTTTTATTATAATTTCCTCGAAATTAACTTCAGAAGAAGAGAGTTTGCTTGAAATTCTATAGAAATGTAAGAAAGCCTTTAGATGGAGCATTGCTAATATTAAAGGAATAAATCCTTCAATTTGTATGCACAGAATCCTTATGGAAGAGAACTGCAAACCAAGGGCTAATCCTCAAAGGAGATTAAATCTTATTTTAAAAGAAGTTGCTAAGAAAGAAATTTTAAAGTGGTTTGTTAATAAAGAAATTTTAAAGTGGTTGGATGCTGGAATTATCTACCCTATTTCAGATAGTGTATGTGTTAGTCTTATTCACTGTGTTCCTTAGAAAGGAGGAGTAACTGTAACTGTTAATGAATACTGATGAGACAAGCTACAGGATGGAAAATATGCATTAATTATATAAAATTAAATCTTGTCATGAGGAAAGATCAATTTCTACTTTCCTTTCTTCATCAAATGTTGATAGACTAGTTGGGCATAAATACTATTATTTTTTGGATGGATATACTGCTTATCTCTAAATAAAAATTGCTCCTGAGGATCAAGAGGAAACAATATTTACAATATTTATTGTACATTTGCTTTCAGAAGAATGCCTTTTGGTTTAAGTAATGCCCCTGTTACATTTCAAAGATGTATGATGACAATTTTCTGTGATTTATGAAAAAGGAATTGAAGTATTTATGGACAATTTTTCAGTGTTTGGAATTTCATTTGAATCATGTTTAGAACATTTATCCAAACTTATGAAACACAGTGAATAAACAAATCTAGTCCTTAATTTGGAAAAATGCCAATTTATGGTAGCAGGAGGAATTGTTTTGGGACATCAAATTTTAGAATAAGGTATGGAAGTAGACCCAATACAAATTTAAGTGATCGCTAATTTACTTTGCCCAAGAAATGTAAGGGAGATTAAGAGTTTTTTAGGACATGCTGGATTCTACATGCGTTATATTAAAGAATTTTCAAAAATTGCTAAGCCTTTATGCCAGTTATTGGAAAAAGATGTCATTTTTTATTTTAATGAAGATTGCCTAAAAACTTTTGAGTTATTAAAATAGAAATTAATCACTGCACCAGTCATTAGATTGGGAAAAACCTTTTGAATTAATATGTGATGCAAGTGATTATGCTTTTGGAGCTGTTTTAGGATAATAATATGATAAAATTTTTAAAGTGATTTACTACGCTAGTAGAACTCTGAATAAAGCTCAAATCAATTATACCACAACTGAGAAAGAGTACTAGTAATAATATATGATTTTAATAAATTCAGATCATATTTGATTGGAACTAAATCTGTGGTGCATACTGATCATTCTGCAATAAATATTTAATGAAAAAGAAGGATGCTAAACCAAGACTGATAAGATGGATTCTTCTTTTACAAGAATTTAACTTTGAGATAGTAGATAGTAAGGGTGTTGATAATCAAATTGTTGATCATCTATCAAGGCTTGATAATGAAAAATCTCTCTTTTCTAATGAATAAATTAATAAACATTTTCTTGATGAAAAATTATTCACTATTAATGAGTGGCATGTTCCATGGTATGCAGACATTGTGAACTTTATTGTTAGTAACATTTTACCCAATGGATTAACATACCAACAGAGGAAGAAATTTTTATCTGATGCTATGACTTATTTTTGGGATAACCCATTTTTATATACAAAAGGAAATGATCTAATTATTAGAAGATGTGTGCCTTCAGAAGAAACTTATGAAATTATTTAAAAATATCATGATTCTAATTTTGGATGACATTTTTGTATTGATAAAACTGCATATTAAATTTTACAATTTGGATTTTATTGGCCTACAATTTTTAAGGATGTGAATGCTTATATTAAAAATTTTGATCGATGTCAATTTGTAAATAATATTTCTAGAAGAAGTGAGATGCCCTTCAATTATATATTGGAAGTTGAAATATTTGACATTTGGGGATTAGATTTCATGGGGCAATTTATATCATCTTCCGGAAATTTATACATATTGATGGCAGTAGAATATGTTTCTAAATGGATAGAAGCTGTTTCTTTACCTCGATGTGATGCTCGAAGTGTTGCAAAATTTTTAAGAAAGAATATATTTTGTAGAATTAGAATGCCAAAGTAATCTTAAATTATTAAGGAAGTCCTTTTAAAAATGCAATTATGGAGAAATTAGTAAAGAAAAATCATATCATCCATAAAATTACTACTGACCATCCTCAGAGAAGTGGTTTGGTTGAATTATCTAATTGTGAAATTAAAAGAATTTTGGAAAAATTTGCTAATCCAAATAGAAAGGATTGGTCGATCAAACTGGATTTTGCTTTGTAGGCTTATATGACTGCTTATAGGACTCCTATAGGAATGTCCCCACATAGACTAATTTTTGGGAAAGCTTATCATTTACTAGTTGAATTTGAGCATAAAGCACATTGGGCTATTAAAGAGTTCAATATAATTTAAAGGATGCTGAAGAGAAAAGATCATTGAAATTAAATGAGCTTGAAGAGATAAAGAATGAATCATATGAAAGTGCTAATATATATAAAGAAAAGATTAAGATGTGGCATGATCATAAGATTCTGAAAAAAATATTGAACCAAAACAACAAGTTTTGCTATATAATGAAAGATTTAGATTATTTGCTGGAAAAGTTAAGTCCAGGTGGATGGGTTCATTTATTGTAATGAAAGTTTATCCATATGGAGCTGTGGACATTAAAGATGCTAAAACTGAGAAAATATTTAAAGTAAATGGTCATAGACTAAAACCTTATTTCTCAGTTGAACAACATAAACCTGAAGAGAATTTAATGTTGGGTCACCCAAATTAAGTATTGGGTACGTCGGGCTGATGATGTTAAACCAAGCACTTTGTGGAAGACAACCCATAATTATTGGTGTGCTTTGCTTTATGTTTGATTTGTGTGTTTTATTTGGTTTAAAGTGAGTGCTTTATGGTAGTATTTTGTCTTTATTATGTTAGTGGAGATTAATGTGACCTTAATTGACTATTTGGAGGAGTTAAAATAACTTTTCAAATGTTTAGTAGACCTGTGCTAAAATGAGCACTGGCGGTTAAACGCTAGAAGTTGGCGCTTAGGCGCCAGAGTTATAAAAATATGAAAAATGAGTTTCTAGAAACCATTATCATGAGGAAGTTACATGGAATGATATTTGGTGGTTTGTGAACATGGGAGGACAGTTTTAAGCCATTCTATGTCTATAAATAGAGATAAGATTAAAGGAAATTCATCCCATTCCATATTTCTATTCCAAAAGCCTAAAAAAAGAGTTTAAGTGAGAAAGATGTCTTTTTGGGAGAATGAAATGAAGAAGGAGGATGCGAACAAGATGAAGTTTGTATCTAAGAGTGCTAAAAAGTTATATAACGGATTCCTGCCCGTTACTATTTAAGGAATAGTAGAGAAGATTGCAAAGATTGAGGCTAATGTTGCATCAATGGAAGAAAAGGTAAATGATAAAAATGCACATTTAGCACATATTGAATGATAATTAAAAATGCAATTCAGTCATATAAGTTATGTTGAAGAAGCAAATAAGGCAATGTATATGAAAAACAAGTGGATAGAAGAGGATTCTATCAGATGTCTTCATCATCGTCCGTTCTATCAAATCTATATACCAAATGGTTCAGATGGAACTAATGGATATACTGGTTATGTTCCACTGAATGGAGACTGCAATTAAGTTCTATAGTGTGTTTTGTGTTAGTTATTTGTGTTGTGTGTTTAATTAATTATGTTAATGATTGATGTTTTATGCAAATTGTATGTTATTTGTTTTATATTTTTATGTTAGTGCTAGTTTTTTGTTTGAGTGCTTTATTGTGAGTAAGAAAATATGAGATCTTATCCAAGTATCTTGGATTAAATACTTGTGGTGTGTACTTGTAATTTGTATGATTTTAATTAAGTAAAAGTTTGTGTTTGTGTTAAACTTGTTTTGAATCATTCATAATCTAAAAGAAGTGTAATTCTAGATATAAGAAGATTTAAAGGTGATGAAATACTTATTAAATCAATTTAGGATTAATTAGAGGAGCGAGAATTTTTTTTTTAACAATAAAATCGATAACTGCAAGCTGGCGGCTAAGTCCCTGCGCTTACTTGTCAAAGCTCCGCGGCTAAGCACCGTACTTTTGCGCTTAGGCTCTAGTTTGCAAAAATCGATTATCAGGTTTAAAACCTAAAAAAACACAAAATTTTCTCCACCAACAACTTCTTCCTTGGGCATTTCACGATTTAGAGGGCTAGGGCATCACTACATTTGCTAATCTTGAGCCGTTTCGAATGAAATTTGTTAAATTCTATTTTCTTGAGGTAAGAGCACTACTCTTAAGTAAAAATTTTTTATTTTCACCATATATTTTGAGTATATTTTGGAGAAATTTGAAAATCACTATTCATGGTGAAATTTTGAGAAAATGCTTGAAGAATTACATGAATTTAGTAGTTTAAGCCTTTAGGAGTCGAGTTTAGTGATTTTAAGTTGAATATGGAATTTATAGTAATTTTTATGCAAATTTTAGAAATGGCACCGAAGAGGAGCAAAGTGAGAGCCACGTTCGATTCTGACAAGTTCGTCAGTTCGAAAGCTCAAGGTCATTACGTGCAAGTTTTACAATCATGTAAATTGATCTAAGAGTGAGGATTCGATAAACGAGACGGAGAAATAGAAGATATAATTGTGAATTACCTATGGGATAAGTTATACTATTTTACTGTTGTAGATGTTACTTATGTTGTCCTGGAGTTCTATGCGAACCTCTCGGAGTCAGAGGATAACTTTGTTTTCGTGTGGCGGCAGCTAATACATTTTTCTCTTGAGGTAATTAACGAATTTTACCTAATTCCGCATAGTATGTTTTGTTTTTATTCAAATTAGAATCCGACTGAGGAAGAGTTGGATGAGATTATTTCTGCTTTGACTGATGGGAGGGGATTATGAAGAGTTAACTTCCCTGCATCAAAGTTAAATTCTAACTCCAAAGCATGGCATTACTTTATTTCATCTAAGCTGCTTCCTACAAATTATCTTAGCAAAGTAACTATAGAAAGAGCCACTTTGAACTACTATATTCAGCAGAGGAAGGCAATACACATTGGAAATATTATTTATGATTGTCTCCTGCTAGAGCTGCCACCACTGCAGGTGTGGGATTTGCCTCACTTATACATTCATTGTGTGAGCAGGGTGGTGTCAAATCTGAAAATTGGGAAGAGATTCTTCAACCTCTTAAGCCTATTACCAGTTTAAATTTGAAGACTTATGTTGAGCATTTAATATTTGGCTGGAGAGAAGGATTTTCTAAGGGTTCCAGTGCTTCTAATTCTGTTGTTTCTACATAACATGCTTGTACATCTCAAGCATCTTCAGGTCAGTTTACTGATTCATAGACTGAGATTTTGAATAGGATATGAGGTAATGTTAACTTTACTGCGAATCAAGTGCATGATTTTTAAGGGCAAGCAGATCATATAGAGGATTATCTTCAGAGACATAGTGATTATGAGGGGAATTATTACAATTATATGGATAGTCTGACTGATCAGAGGTAATTTTAGTGTTGTGTTACCTACCAATCCCTAGTATACCCCATATGTGCCTACTCGTACTTGGATCGAAGGAGATGATGATGAGGAGGAAGATGATTATGATTGTTATTTTATTTGAGTTATGTTATGTGATGTGATATGTGTGTGGACTATGTCTATTGTTGTTGTTGTTATTATCATTTGTAGATGTTATTGAGGACTACTTTTGTATTTCATTTCATTGTAATAGCTACCGAAACACTTTAGTTTGAGCTTATTTTAGTTGTGGATGTTGTGTGTCAGTAATATGTAATGCGATTATTTGTGGTAGTAAATGTTTTGGTGATTTGTTAGTGTATTTTGTTTGTGAATTTAGAACTTTTTCCAAAAAAATATTTAGAAAGGTTTTAAAATGCTTTTAAAATCCACTAATTAAATTTATACTTGACTTTTCAATTTACTGCCATATATAAGTGCTAGTTATGATTTTTGTTTAAGTGTGTAAATTTACTTTTATATCCTCCACTACTTTAGATGAATTTCTTTTTGATAAAATGAAAAATTGCTAAAATTTTGAATTTAGTCATTTTCATTCATTTTTTTAATACCTGCATAATATTAAAAATTCATGCTAGTTTAATATTTAATGTTTTCTGTTCCTACTCATGTACGTTACTATGCTTAAATGTTTTATTATAACAAAAATTTTAAAGTTTAAGGGGAATGAAAAAATAATTTTAAAAAACTTAATTTTTTTTTGTTCTCAAACGAACTAAAAATTTAATTTTGCATGTAAAATAATTATGTGTATGAAGTTATATTAGGAAAAGAAAATTTTGAATATATAAATGAGTAAGAGAATTTAGTTAAAATCTGTAGTAAAGCTGAAAAATTTTAAAGTTAAAAATTTTCTAGTGAAGAAATGATGAATATTTTGTAACTATCCTTAGTAGAAAAAGTTGTATTTTTGGAAAAATAGAAGGATTAGACTTTTATTTTTAATGCATAAATTTATTTTATTGAAAATAATTTTCAAAACTTTTATTATATTTTTAAGTTAAAGATATTTATCTACCTTAATGCTTTAGGAAATGAAGGGTGGAAATCAAAATCATTAAAGGCCTATCCAGAAATAGTAATCCTTGCCTTATAAAAAAATGATGAGAAAGAACAAAAAGAAAAGAAAAGAAAAGAAAAAAAAAGGAAAAGAAAAGTGAAAAAAAGTATGTGAAAAGGAAGGAGAAGCTTGACGATTTAAGGGCCTAAAAAAAAATTGGTCCCACACTTGATCTTTTTAGAGTATAAGACTTGAGAAAATTTTGAAGCTTATGAATATAATATTGTTAGTATAATTATTTTTTGTAAATATTTTTAAGTAAAGAAAATAAAATATCTAAGACCTATACTTTGAAAAGTCTACAAGTATTTCTGAATAAGATAGGAACTGGTATTTTTCATTAACCTTTACCTAAAAGATTTCTAAACTTTAAATTGGTCTCATTTACTAAAGTTTTTCTAAACTGGACCACTACATTTCTAGAACAAAATTTTAAGAACTCCTAAAGAAACTCATCACATAATTTAGTTGCATGATTTTTATATAAGTAAAGTGTCATTTGAGGATAAGTAACTTTTCAAGGTTGGGGCATTTTGAGACACTAGTATATTGTGTTTTAATGCTCATTTTTATGCCTATTTTTGATGATATTGCACTTTAATGGAAGGTATTTTGTGTGTTTTTCTTACAGGTATAATTAAATGGATGATCGTGATAAAAAGAAGGAAAAAAGAATAAATTTGGAGCACAATGAAGAAAATTGAAAAAGTGATGTGTGGAGGCTAAGCTCCAGAACTCGCGCTTACATGCCAAGGCCAGGCTTATATGCACCACAGTTTAGAGCTTACACACCAGCAGACTCGCGGCTAGGCGCCGGTACCCCGTTCTTACGTGAGGCAGCTAAAAAGGATGAGTTATTTTAATTTAGGCTCCATTTTAAAGAGGATTTCAAAGCACTTCTCGGTGAGAACGTGGGTAACTACCTATTGGCGTGAAATTCAATTCAAATTACTCTTGAATGGATGCATCTTTTTGGAGATACATTAAATTGGGACACAAATTGAAGAGATACGAAGGCACCTTTTGAAAGAGTATAAAAAAAGGAAGAAGTGTGTAAGTAGTGTAAGAGTGTTCTTTCATTTACTACTCCTCCACTTCACTACTTTTACTTAAAATTTAGTTTGTAGTAAGAGTTGCTTAGAGAATTGAAGATTTCAGAGTTGGGAGCCAATCTCTAAGGAGTCTTGTAAGGAAAAGAAAACTTTCAAAAGAACTTGAAGAGTCTTGTGGAGAGGATTTACAGATAAGTCTTTATCTTTATATTACATTTGATTTTAAATTAAGACTTCTTGTGTTTTCATTATGATTTCTACTTTTATACCAAGTTGTGATTGTATTTTCTCCATGGATTCTGAGTAGTTTTCTTTATCTTTTTCCTTAAAGTGATGAAGTAATTAAGTTATGGAGGTATGTTGTGTGAAGTATATGATTTCAATGTTGGAAGAAGTTGTGATGATTTAAAACCTTGCACTTTATTTACTTCTTAATTTGCCCAATTAAGATATTAAAATATGTTGTGAGAAAATGTAAGATTCAGTGCGGTATTTTCTCAGTCAACAATTAGAAAGAATCACATAATATTGTTTGGGTGAGAATGTAATCCATATGGTTGAGTGCAAATAAATAGGGATATATACTTTGATGGGTGTAGAATTAGAGAACTTTAGAGTGATAGGCTAAAGCGCCCAATTTGGTTTATTGTTTTATGTTTCGATACGAGCCCCTAGGATGAGGGAATCAAGGAAACTCTAGAGTGTGAGCTAGTATCTTTCCTGCCTAACTCGTCTTCAAGATCTTTAGAACAATAAATTAACCTATGTTCTTTATAGCATCTCTAGTAAGGGTAAAGAATATTATTGCTCCTATTTGGCACAACATATTTTAGATACTTCCACAAAAAATATTTTTCATAACTTATTACTGATTCATACAAATGAAAAAGCTAATTCAATTGCATAAGTTTTCATCTTACAAAAATTTAATTAAAATAGCTGCTTAATTTCATTTCAAATTATAAAATCAATAAAAAGTATCAAATTTTATTTCCTAAAATATTATCTTTGGTTTGGTTAAAATCTTTTCTAAAAGTAAAGAAGTTAATTTTCCATTTCTGAATCAGAAGATATTTTCATTTATTAATCACTTTTCCTGTGGGTTTGATATCTTGGGGCTTAATCAGAAAGTCCTATGTTACTTGAGAAACGATAAGTATACTTGTGTAGTATCCACATTATAAAATCATAAAAAATGAGTATTAATTTATATTCATATCGTAAGCATAAATATCTATGGATCTACTACCATGGTAACATGACAATACACCATCATTACTACGAAAGAAACACCCACTAATGATGCTTTGATTTATTCAATGATGTCGCACTAATAACTTTGTGATCCGCTCAATAACACGCCTCCGCGTTCTTGAGATAATACAACCGTAATACAACCTCAATAATACCACGATAACACAAAACCACACGGTTCAAACTTCAATTGGTACAAGCTTTAATGGAGTTTTTTGGGGTGTTATTATATTTAAATTGAGCTATTGACCCACTTTTAATATGTTTGCAAATTAAGTTTATAGTAACGGTACCAAAAACTTGATCCCACTTTAATATATATATATGATTTTATGATGGAATGTATAATGTGGATTCTATGTAAGTATACGTATCGTATCAAGTAATATAGGGCTCAAGTGGAGTCCTGGTTATCGATCCCACATGGAAGTTTTTAACAGATTTGTATCAGCTAAATTTAAAGGAATTACTTACTAATATAAAGTAAACAGAATTTTAAAGTAACTAAAGCAAACTAAAGTAAACTAATGCTTGAAAAAAAAGTTGATTTAAATAATTTAGAAAAAGTATCCTTCTCCTTATTTTTTAGAAAATTAAGTGAATGATGGATTTAAATAGAATCTTTGAATTGTATTGTGACAAATAGGAGCATTCCTATTCTTTACCCTTTGGTCCAGGTGCAAAGAACATTGACTAATCCTATGTTTGATTACCGAATCCGCAGCTAGTCGGGAGGATATTGGTCGCCACTTCGAGCTCCCACGTTCCCTCGCCCGAGGGCTAACATCTACACTTCAGCCTCTCAAACAATAGGACCAAATTGAATATTTTAGTCCGTCACACTAAAATGTCCAATTCTACGTCCGATAATTAATATTTCCCTATTTATTTGCACCCTCCTTCCAAGGTTTTCGACTTCCCGAATATCGGATGTATTTTTTTACTTTAGTTGATAATTCAACATATTTTAACAACTCAATTAGCCGTATTGAAAGTAAATTAAGTTTTAAGTAAAAATTATCACAATTTATTTTATTATATTAGGTACTTCTATTTAATTTCATCAATTCGCATAATTTTCATAAATAAGGAGAAAGACTAAGAAAACTACTCGTAATGCATGAGAATAAAACAAAGCATGGATTTCATTTAAAGTTAACAACAACAATAAACAAAGATACTTATCTTAATTTCCTCCCCAAGCAAACTCCTTGAAGTTCCTTTGAGTTTTCCTTCTAGTACAGCAAACTTATAAGTAAATAACACTCAAATAAACTAAAGAAACCCACTAATGATAAACAACAGACACACTGAAGACTCTAGAGACACACTTAGACACTAGAATTAGGCCTCTATTTATAGAGGTAGGTAAATGTCTAAGGGGTGCTTAAACACCTCTTCAAAAAGTGTCTAGGTTCAAAGTATTTGCATTTTGAACTATCTCACAGTCGGTGGGAAACGATCTCGCCGTCAGCGGGGCTTCTAGAAGGTCTTCAAACCGCGTGATCTCGCTGTAGGCGGGCTCGGGCTAGCTGTCGGCGAGGTAGTTATAAATCCTTCAGAAATTTTTTTAATAATCTCGCTGTTGGCGGCCTCGATCTCGCCGTCGGCGACTTAGTTCAATTTGCATGAATTTCTTCCTTTTTGATCCAAATTCGCTCCATTTCATGCTTTTTGCTTCCATCACTTATAAATCTTCATTCCCGCAAGAAAATAAAGAAAATTCCTTTCTTTAAAGTGCAATTTCATCAAAAATAGATATGAATTTCTTAATGTATTTTTCTGTGATCAAAATCTCCCAAATTTAATTATTACTTGTCCTCAAGTTTAATACTAAATAAAAATAATGATTTCTGTAATAGAATTTTTCAATTCAGATATACTATGAATTAAATTTAAATAATATTATAGTAAAGTCGAATAGAAATATTTCTAAGTAATTAAATTAACTTTATAGTATATAAGATTATCCAGTTATCAGGTCTAAGATTTCTAGTTTTCTATTTATTTCAGGAATGACTATATTTAAAAGAGTAAATTACTTAAGATATTTAGATGATAGGAAGTTCAAGAAAACACTATTTAGAAAAATACTAATCTATATATATAAGTTTAGAAATATAATTAAGTTCTACCTTTTAGGTTGAATCCATTGAAGCCAATTTTTGATAAGGCATCTCCTCAAGCTTCTCCTCACTTATATTTTTCTTTTTTTTTCCTTTTTTTTCTTTTAGTTTTTGGATTGATTTTCAATCCTTTTTCTTCTTTTTCTTTTTTAAGTGAGGATTACTGTATCTGGATAACCTGTTAATAATTTTGAACTTCAATTTCTCTTCCTAAATTTGAAACTTAAAATATTTCTTTGCTTATATATATTTCATAGCTTTTACTTCATTGAGTTTCTATCCTTTCTTTTTCACTTAAATACTTAAGAATTTTCAATTTTTAGAATATAGTTTTCCTTACTTTAAATAGTTTTTACTATATTCTTATTCCTTTTAACCAAATATCTTATTCTATTAATTAATTAAATTACTAGAAATATTTGATTTAACTTTATATAATAATTAAATAAAGTAATTCATGTTTATTGAATTTAAAAACTACTTATAGAAAATAATTTAATAATAATTTTTGAAAATAGAAATTGAGAACAATTTTAATAATTAAATTTGTATTTTTACCTTCCCCCAAACTTAAATTTTTCTATCTATACTAAATAGTGAAAAAGGGAAAGTATATAAGTAAAATTCATCATACCTTTCGAGCTTAAGGTATTTCTTTTCTGAAATTTTTGTAGGCTTTTTCATTACTTACGTAACCCGTATCGTTAGTATTCTTCCACACATATATAATATTTAAAAGAAATGCTGGGGTAAGAAATTTTTAATAAACATAAAACATAACAAAATGAAAACTTAACCTATTTCTACACATACAATCAACTAACCTACTTAAACATATAAAATCAATCTAAACCATGTTAACATTCATAACTTATTAAAACTTAAACTAACATCCTATATATATGAAAAATTGCAAACTAATTTAACACACATAAGAAGTCTAATATCATAGCATAAACAAACAAGCAAACATACCAAGTCCATATTCCACAGAAATTACTGAAATATTACACACATAATAACAAAGTTTCCAAAACAACAAATCTAAACAAACTAAATAAACTAAACAAAGGCTCTAATATTCTGCATTAAAATCCCAAACTATGTCATCTCCCTGATCTCCAGGCTGAGAAGGCTGAGCAGGCTGGTACTGTGAATAGCGGGGGCACTCAGGAAAGACAACATCTAAATCACCACTCCTATAGTGAGGTTCAGCTTCGTAGTAGGCAAATTCATATTTTGAATGATGCTAGAGATATTCACTATCGTAATCATGTCTTCTTTCCAATCCATCAATCCTGTGATCCAGATGATCAAATCTTCTCTCCATAGTCTCTCCAAACTGCTCAAAACTCTTTCTACTCAAGGTTAACTCATTCATCAGATCTTGAAGGGTAGGGGTGGTGGGCCGAGGAGGATCATAACTAGTAGAGGGTATATCTCTACTTGAAGAAGGTACATAATTCCTTGTCCTAGATCTCCATCCTTCGTGGGATTCATAAGTCTTAATATTGGCGGGAGTGATAGGTTTCATGGGCTCTATCCATTCCTCATCTTCTCTTGCCTCAACTCCGCAGAGTTGGCAAAGTGCAAAAATCAAACCGAGATGTCCCAATCCTCCTCCACTCTCACTTCGAGCAGTGGCTAAGATATTTCTATAAATAATGTTACCTATGTTGATGCTCCTATTATTCTGAATACAAAAATTTAGAATTGCTCTATCTCTTGTTACCTCACTATGATGATAAGTGGGTAACAATGTAGAGAAAATAAAATAATGCCAGGCTTTAGAGATTGCATTTAACATAGAAAGAGGGAAATTTACCCTTTCCCGCTGCTTAATCTTCCAAACTCCTTTCCCGTCAGTGAGAAAGTCTATAACTTATTCCAGAGGTCCTTCCGCAGTACCAAAAGTATCATACTCGCTAGTATGCAGATCACGAACTTCATAAAACAAATTTATTCTTGCAGCGCTGAATTCAACCATAAATCCCCGTACTTTTACCGGTGCATCTTCAATTGCCGTTAAATTTGCATAGAATTCCTTCACTACTTCCACAGTTGCTTTATATGAAATATAACAGATGTTTTCCCATCCTCGTTCCTTTATGATTCGCTCCACTTCTCCTCCTGGATTCTTGAAAACTCGATCCGCAATGCACTTCCTTCCTTGAATAATATTGATTTTGCGCTCTTGCATTGATGAATCGGTCAGTGTCGTAATCCACTCTTCATTTTTGTCGAGGAGCCATTCGTTCGATCTATAAAAATAAAAAAAAATTCTAACTAAACTTCCAAATATTAATAAGATGGCTTCCTACAACATCTAAAATCGATTTAAATTAATCTCCATGGATTTATTCCAAGTAATTTCTCCACATTTCGAATTTTTCCAAAATTTCCCAATTGTAGAAGAAATCCATGGTGAAAATAAAAAATTTTTGCATAGGAGTGAAGCTCTTAACTAGAGAAGATGAAATCCGGTGTCAAAAAGTCTTGAAATCACTTCAAATCCGAGATCTCTCAAGCCCTAGGTCGGTTTTTTCGAAAATTTGAGGAAAGGGATGATGAATAGTGTCGGTTGACCGGTCAAATATAGTTCTTTTCGCGATCTCACTGTCGGCGAGATTTTTCTCGCCGCCGGCGAGCTAATTAATTTGATAAGGCAAAAGTTTCGGGAAAAATCCGCCGTCGGAGAGCTCGATCTCTCTGTCAGCGGGTTTTCTCGCTGTCGGCGAGATCCCAAAATTTTTAAATTTTTGAAAATTTTCAATCATTTTCAACCTCGATTTGCCTTTAATCAATCTTTCGATCACTTAATTTAATAATAATATGAAGATTAGATACTTAAACTCACAAAAAGTTCACACAACACAACAATATAACTTTATATATGAAATCCATGAGACTTACAAACTTCACACTAACAACTTAACACATACTTAACTTAAATGTTCAAATCTATAATACTCAGCATCGCAATCCACACCACAACACTCTTAATGCTGAGACATAACAATTTCGTAAAATCTCATCAATTCTGAGATGATTAAATCAAAGTTCGACTCATAATAAAACCTAAATTCAAATTAACACATATATACATAATATATGACATAAACATAGAAATCTTTCCTACTCTTCAGTGTCTGAACTAATATCTTCTCTGATATTCCCGATGTGACGTAGGTGCACAAATAAATTGTAGAAAGGACTGAAAGGGAATTCTGCAGCAGATCTTCATTAATCCATCCTTTCTGTCTTAGTAGTTGAATAAAACTGGCCTCCAGATGTCCAGTATGATCAAAGTGTTCCTTCATCCTCCAGTCAATGTGATCAAACATATCAGAGATTTTGTCGATGGAATTCATCACATTTTGCAATTCTATCTCCAATCCTTTAATCTTCTTCAGACTGAAATTAGTTTTATCAGTAAGGGGCCTTGCTAAAGGATTGTTCTGTGATGCTCTGTCAGAAATAATGGTAATCTCATCATTGTTATCCAAAGTTGGAAACATATCAGTAGGATCCAATGGTTTCCATGGTAAAAGTACTTTTTCCCAAGCCTCATAAGAAACTTGGTACTGACTGCATAAAGCAAATATAGTTGATGGGTGTCCAAGTCCATGCACTGACCCATGCACAATCAATCCCAATGCGTACTTTACTATTATCGATCCAACATCGATAGGTAATCCAATTTGAATACGATTGTTTAAAATAGCGCATTCCTTTGAAACCGTATTTACCCTCATAGTAGGTAATAATTTTGATGATATAAAGAAATGCCAATGCTTCGAGACAGGGTTAAGAAGTGATGCAGAAAAACTGACATACCCGTCTTCGTGTAACTCCCAATCATCAGGTTCGTCGGTCAGGTATCTATAGATCTAGTTCATATTGTATCTGCAAGGCACAAAGTTGGAATAATGACAAACAGAGGTATTCTCTATAGAAAATAATTCATTTACCCTTGAAGGAGTAAATGTTACCGATCTTCCTCTGACGTAGACATTTCCATTGTTGATCGCATGTAAATTAGAGTAAAACTTTTTAACTACTGAAATAACTACGACAGATGTCGTATAACAAAATACCACCCAATGCCGCTGTGCGATCATTTCTTCGATTTTTGTAGTGGAATTCTCTACTCCTCTGTTGATAAATCCTCTTTCTTTAATAAGTCTTTTCTTCATCAAACCTTTGTTGAAGATACGCTGCGCCTCCGAACTGACGAATTTTCTTCGGTTGAAAACTTCAGTTTTTGTGGTTTCTAAGAGTTTGGTGGCCATTTCGGATCAAAAGGATTGGTCTCTAGTCATTCCTAAGGAAGAAAACAGTGAAAATTTGGATTTGGAATAATTTCCTACGAAGAAATGGCTTAGATCCGTCCAAAACCGTACAAAAAATCTTTAAGAAACTAAATTTTCAACAACCTCGCCGTCGGCGAGAAGTTTCTCGTCATCGGCGAGCTAGTTATAGAACTGACTCCAGTCATGGCGCACGATCTCGCTGTCAGCGGGCTCGGGCTCGCTGTCGGCGAGATTCGTAAAAATCGCCCAATTTCACTCTGGTCCGAATATTTTCTGATCTCATCATATAGGTTCAAGTTTGTGATGATTCTAATAAAAATTTTGAGTAGTAAGATTGGTTTTAATAATATAGACCCACTAATTTTTAGATAATTAAAATAAAAGACTACTATGGGTTGCCTCCCATAAAGCGCTTGGTTTAACGTCGTCAGCCCGACCTAATTTAGTTAGTAATCAGGTTGACTAAGCATAAAAACCTTTTTAAAATTTGGTCTTCTATCTTCGAAATATGGTTTTAATCTATGTCCGTTTACCTTAAATCTATGTCCTGTTTTTGGATCTTCAATTTCTATAGTTCCATATGAAAATATTTGAGTTATGGTGAAAGGTCCTAACCATCGAGATTTCAATTTCCCAAGAAATAATTTCAATCTAGTATTATAAAGCAAAACTTCTTGTCCCGGTTCAAAATTTCTCTGATTAATCTTCCGATCATGCCATAATTTCATTCTTTCTTTATAAATCCTATCATTATCATATGATTCGTTTCTTAATTCTTCCGATTCATTTAATTGCAACAATCTCTTCTCACCAGCTTCTTTCATATTCTAATTAAATTCTTTAATCTCCCAATATGCTTTATGTTCTAATTCAACTGTTAAGTGACAAGTTTTTCCATATATAAGCCTATAAGGAGTCATTCCAATCGGAGTTTTATAAGCAGATCCCGTATGCCCATAATGCGTTGTCTAGTCTTATAGTACCGAGATAATCTATTAGGGTTTACTGATTTTTCTAATATACGCTTAATCTCTCGATTAGAAACTTCAGCTAATCCACTAGTTTGTGGATGATACGCAGTTGATACTTTATGCATAATATTATGTTTTTCTACTAGTTTGTGAATATATTTATTTCTAAAATGAGTTCCTCCGTCAGTGATAATCACTCTCGGCATTCCAAATCTAGTAAAAATATTTTTCATTAAAAATTTTGAAACACTTTTAGCATCACACCTGTGTAAAGCTTGTGCTTCAATCCATTTGGAAACATAATCAACAACTACTAATATATATGAGTTTCCAAATGAAGGAATAAAAGGTCCCATGAAATCTAATCCCCAAACATCAAAAATTTCAACTTCTAATATAAAATTCAGAGGCATTTCATTTTTTCTTGATATGTTTCCTACTCTTTGGCATTTATCGCAGGTTCTTATATATCTATACACATCCCTAAATAGAGTAGGCCAGTAGAATCCAGATTGTAGAATTTTATACGCAGTTTTATCTATCCCAAAATGTCCTCCAAAATCAGAGTCATGACATTTTTGAATGATTGGTTCAGTTTCTTCATAAGGTACGATCTTCTAATGATTAGATTCTTACATTGCTTATATAAGTATGGTTCATCCCAAAAGTATGTTTTAGTATCGTGAATGAATTTTTTCTGTTGTTACAAAGTTAACATAGGTGGTAAAATGTCACTTACAATATAATTTACTATATCAGCATACCAATGTATTTTCAACTCATTAATATTATAAAGTTGTTCATCGTGAAAAGCTGTCTAAAATTTCATTATCGGCTTCGTATAATTCATGATTTTCTAATCTTGATAAATGATCTGCAATTTGATTATCAGTTCCCTTTTTGTTAATGATCTCAAAATCAAATTCTTGCATTAATAATATCCATTTGATTAATCTTGGTTTAGAATCTTTCTTTTTCATTAAATATTTTATAGCAGAATGATTAGTATGTATAATACATTTAGTTCCTATTAGATAATGCCGAAATTTATTAAAAGCATATACAACTGCTAATAATTCTCTTTCAGTAACTGTATAATTTATTTCAACATCATTTAGAGTTTTACTATCATAGTATATAACTTTGAAAATCTTACATATCTTTGCCCAAGAACTGCTCCTATAGCATAATCACTAGCATCACACATAAGCTCAAATGGTTTCTCTCAGTTAGGTGAAACTATTATAGGTGCTGTAATTAATTTATCTTTAAATAATTCAAAAGCATTCAGGCATTCAGTTGTAAATTCAAATTTCTTGTCCTTTTCAAGAAGTTGGCATAGAGGTTAAGTAATTTTTAAAAAATCTTTAATATAACGTCTGTAGAATCCAGCATGTCCAAGAAAACTTCTTACCCCTTTCACTGTAGTTGGAGGTGGTAATTTAGCTATAACTTGAATTTTTGCAGGGACTACTTCCATGCCTTTTCCCGAAATTTTATGCCCTAATACAATGCCGCCTGTAACCATAAATTGGCATTTCTTCCAATTAAGAACCAAATTAGTTTTCTCACATACTTCAAATACTTTTTCAAGATGATTTAAGCATGTGTCAAATGTTGTTCCAAATATAGAGAAATCATCCATAAATACTTCTATTCCATTATCAATTAATTTACTAAATATAAACATCATACATCTTTGGAATGTTGCAGGTGCATTACATAATCTAAAAGGCATTCTTCGAAAAGCAAAAGTTCCATAAGGACTAGTAAATGTAGTTTTATCTTGATCATCGGGAGCAATTTGTATTTGATGATAACCGGTATATCCATCTAAGAAATACAAATATTTATGTTCTGCTAATCTATCTAACATCTGGTCTAGAAATGGTAAAGGGAAGTGATCTTTTCTGGTGGCTGTGTTTAATTTTCTATAATCAATACATATTCGCCATCCAGTAACTTGTCTTATAGTGATAATATCATTATTTTCATTAGATTTGACAGTCACTTCTCCTTTCTTAGGTACACAAGTGGATCGAGCTTACCCAAGCAACCGTCGTAAATAGATATATAATACCATTATCTAACCATTTTAAAATTTCCTTTTAACTACTTCTTTCATTATTGGATTTAATCTCCTTTCGTGGATCTCGCTTTAGGTTTATGTTCATTATCTAAAATAATTTCGTGCATACAAATCGAAGGACTAATTCCTTTAATATCTGCTAAAGTCCAACCAAAAATTTTCTTATATTTTTTTAATGTATCTAAAAGTTTTTGTTCTCGAGATTCATTTAAATCGTATGAAATAATAACTCGGTAGAGTTGAAGAATTACCTAAGTAAGCATACTTTAAATGATTATGTAACATTTTTAACTCAAGTTCAGGAGGTTTAATAATCGATGGAACTATATTTTTTCAGTGTTTTCTGTGTTATCCAAAAATTCAAATTTCTCTTGAATATAATCTAGTTCTTCATTTATCTCAGATTTTTCAATTAATTCAATATTTTTTTTTCTAATTTTTCTTCATAATATTCCTTAAAATGTTCTTTTTGTAAATGATCGAGTACTTCCATTCGAAAACACTCATCATTTTTTTCTAGCACAGGATATTTCATTGATTTAGCAATATTAAAAGTAATTTTTTGGTCATTTACTCTCATAGTTAATTCTCCTTTCTGAACATCAATCATAGCTTTTCCAGTGGCTAAAAATGGTCTTCCTAAAATGATAGGAATTTCTTTATCTTCTTCCATATCTAAGACAATAAAATCTACAGTGGAAGATAAATTTTTCCACTTTTACTAATACATCTTCAATAACTCCCTTAGGATATGTAACGTAATGATCGACTAACCGAAGAGTTACTGAAGTAGGAGAAATTTCTCCCAATCCTAATCTTTTAAAAATTGATAGAGGCATTAGATTGATGCTTGCTCCTAAGTCACACAAAGCTTTACCATAGAATTTTTCTCCAATTGCGCAGGGTATAGTGAAACTACCAGGATCTTTTAATTTTTCAGGAAGTTTTTTCTGAATAATAGCACTACACTCTTCACTAAGTGCGACCATTTCATTATCGGTAAATTTTCTTTTTTTATTTAGAATATCTTTCATGAATTTTACATAGTTTGGCATCTGTTCTAAAGCTTCTACGAAAGGAATATTTATCATTAATTTTTTTAAAATTTCAAGGAATTTAGCAAATTGTTTATATTTTTTATGTTGAATTAGTCATTGAGGAAATGGTGGTGGAGGTTTTTCCACAAAAATTTTCATAGGTATTAAAGGATTTTCTAAGTTTGGATCTTGTTGATTCTTTTCCTTTTCAATTTCCACTTCCTCTTTTTGACTTTCAAGTTCTTTTGTAATTTGAGGTTCTAATTCTTTTCCACTTCATAATTGTATCACTTTAATTTGTTCATTTCCCTTGTCTTTGGGATTTATTTCCACATTACTAGAAAAATGTTCCAGGTATTCTATTATTAAGTGCAGTAGCGATATGTCCAAGTTGAGTTTCAATATTTTTTATAGTTGTTCCTTGATTTAGTAATTGGTTTCCTTGTATTTGTAATTGATTTCCTTGATTTTGTAAATGTTGACCCATATTTAATATTAATTCTTCTATCGATAATTTCTTGTCTTTAAATTGTGGGTTATTAAATCCAGGTGGATAATTAGGTTTATAATTATGATTTCCTTGATTAGATGGATTTCCTAATGGTTGTGTCATATTATTCATCCATGGTTGATTAGTTATGTTATTATTCCAATTAAAATTAGGATGATTTTTCCATCCAGGATTATAATAATTTGCATAAGGATTATTGGGTCTGTTGTTAATTGCATTAATAGTTTCATATTGAGATTGTGATTCTATAAGTTGTCCAGATGAATTTTCTTCTGATATATTTGGAGAGTAATTCATTCCAAAATGATCTAATTTTTTAGATACAGCAGCGATTTGCGCAGCTAACATAGATATTGCATCATTTTCATGAATACTAGCTATTTTTTTCGGATTCATTCTATCAGCAGGCCATTGAAAATTATTGGTTTCCATTTCTTCGATTAGTTCATAGGAGTCATCAAATGGTTTTGACATTAATGATCCTCCAGTAGCAACATCGATGATTGATCTTAAAGATCCTACTAATCCATTATAGAAAGTTTGAATAATTAACCAATCTGGTAACGCATGATGTGGGCATTTCCTAAGAAGTTCTTTAAATCTCTCCCAAGCTTCCTATTTCGATTCTCCATCAAACTGACTAAAAGAAGTTATATCATTTCTAAGCTTAACAGTTTTAGATGGTGGAAAATATTTGGATAGAAATTTTTGTGATAATTCTCCCCAAGTTTTAATAGATCCAGGTGCTAACGAATTTAACCACATTTTAGCCTTATCCATTAAAGAAAAAGGAAAAAGTCTAAGTCTAATAGCATCGTTAGATACTCCTTCATATTTGAAAGTAGCACATAGTTCTAAAAAGTAGCAAGATGTAAATTAGGATCTTTAGTAGGTGAACCACTAAATTGATTATTTTGTACCATTTGGATAATTTCAAGTTTAAGTTCAAATGAATTAGCAGCTACATCAGGGTTCTGAATAGTTAAATGAATTTCATCTAATGTAGGGTTGGCATAATCTCGTAATGGTCTTGGTTGATTGATATTTTCATTTTCAGGAATATTTGCCATTTGTGTTAAATTTATAATTTGTCTTTTTTGTTTTCTAATTCTTTTAATTGTACGCTCTAATTCTGAATCGTAAGGTATTAAGTTTTCGTTTCCAAATTTTTGTATACAGTTTTATAAAATAAATTTTTAAAATAGTCTGTTACTCTAGTAAATAATTTCTTTATCTCCCCGGCAACGACGCCAAAAACTTGGCCCACTTTTAATATGTTTGCAAATTAAGTTTATAGTAACGGTACCAAAAACTTGATCCCGCTTTAATATATATATATGATTTTATGATGGAATGTATAATGTGGATTCTACGCAAGTATACGTATCGTATCAAGTAATACAGGGCTCTAGTGGAGTCCTGGTTATCGATCCCACAGGGAAGTTTTTAACAAATTTGTATCAGTTAAATTTAAAGGACTTACTTACTAATAAAGTAAACAGAATTTTAAAGTAACTAAAGCAAACTAAAGTAAACTAATGCTTGAAAAAAAGTTTATTTAAATAATTTAGAAAAAGTATCCTTCTCCTTGTTTTTTAGAAAATTAAGTGAATGATGAATTTAAATAGAATCTTTGAATTCTATTGTGACAAATAGGAGCATTCCTATTCTTTACCCTTTGGTCCAGGTGCAAAGAACATTGACTAAACCTATGTTTTATTATTGAATCTGCGGCTAGACTGGGAGGATACTAGCTGCCACTTCAGAGCTCCCACGTTCCCCTCACCTGAGGGTTAACATCTACACTTCAGCTCTCAAACAATAAGACCAAATTGAATATTTTAGTCTGTCACACTAAAATCTCCAATTCTACGTCCGATAATTAATATTTCCCTATTTATTTGCACCCTCCTTCCAAGGTTTTTGACTTCCCTGAATATTGGATGTAATTTTTACTTTAGTTGATAATTCAACATATTTTAACAACTCAATTGGCCAGATTGAAAGTAAATTAAATTTTAAGTAAAAATTATCACAATTTATTTTAATATATTAGGTACTTCTATTTAATTTCATCAATTCACATAATTTTCATAAACAAGGAGAAAGACTAAGAAAACTACTCAGAATGCATGGGAATAAAACAAAGCATAGATTTCATTTAAAGTTAACAACAACAATAAACAAAGATACGTATCTTAATTTCCTCCACAAGCAGACTCCTTGAAGTTCTTTTGACTTTTCCTTCTAGTACAACAAACTTCTAAGTGAATAGCACTCAAATAAACTAAAGAAACTCACTAATGATAGACAACAGACACACTGAAGACTCTAGAGACACACTTAGACACTAGAATTTGGCCTCTATTTATAGAGGTAGGCAAAGGTCCAAGGGGTGCTTAAACACCTCTTCAAAAAGTGTCCAGGTTCAAAGTATTTGCATTTTGAACTGTCTCGCCGTCGGCGGGAAACGATCTCGCCTTCAGCGGGGCTTTTAGAAGGTCTTCAAACCGCGCGATCTCGCTGTCGGCAAGGTAGTTATAAATCCTTCAGAAATTTTCTTAATAATCTCGCCATCGGCGACTTAGTTCAATTTGCATGAATTTCTTCCTTTTTGATCCAAACTCGCTCCATTTCATGCTTTTTGCTTTCATCACTTATAAATCTTCATTCCTGCAGTAAAATAAAGAAAATACCTTTCTTTAAAGTGCAATTTCATAAAAAATAGATATGAATTTCTTAATGTATTTTTCTGTGATCAGCTATGCATTGATTGAGAGAGGCTCCTCACCATATTTATCCCAAAATGGCTTCTTTAAGAGTTTAACTTTGGGAAATTCATAAGTCTTCCATGCGTCATCATCATCAATCAGAGAGGGAGAGAGCCATGGAGTGCTTTTCACTCACAGATCCTTGAGAAACCTTTCCCCACCACTCACACTCTCCATCTCCCTTAATAGTGCAATCGCGATTTCTCTATTGAAAACCAGGAATGTCTCGAACCTTCCATCAACCCCATTGATACGTCAAAACAACCATTACAATTGCTTTCCCACACTGCCAAACTTCATTTCCAATCAAAACCTCACCTTCCCATGGCCATTAATCTAACCCTAGACTAAACCTAAGCCACTTTTGACGACTTTGTACTTAGACATAATCTTAAAGGAATCCAATGCTTCATGGAGGTTTGTGTGACTCAATCAAATCTTCTACAACTTCTCATTCGAGGCCTCACCACTTAGGCTAAGGTATAGATTCAACACTCCTATTTTCTTTTTAGTTTTGGACCTTTGTGAACAAACAAACATTTCATGCCTACTTATTCATATTGATAGGAGCTTCTAACCTTGATGATATGGTAATATCAAACCGTGCTTGATTTCATTAAGAATCTAGGGAGATCTTAAGATTTTAATGCGAAAAGCTCTCAGATTAGGTTTGATTTGGAATGAAAAATGAATGTCAACCATTTTTTTGTGTTTTAAATCAACGGAGAAGATCAAGTCAGACGGCGGATCGACTCTACTCAATAGAAGAAACTATGGGCTGACTAGGTGGCCAGTGAAAAGTGCGACCATTGGAAGCATGTCGCGTAGCTCTGTGTGGTTCTGTGGTGTTTTTTGCACTATACAGTAGTGTTGTTCTCATAGTATTCAGGTGTTATTTGCACAGTACATTGGTGTCATTCCCATAGTATTTTGGTGTTATTGGAGCGTGAACACACCACGTAGCTTTGCGTGATTCTGTGGTCCATGAGTAAGTGGTAAGTAGTCAGTGGATTTCTATGATCGTTTGAATTAAAATACAAGAGCTATAGGGAGTAAACTCAAAGGGTATAATGGTAATTTTAGAATTTTACACTAAACCTAATTTTTAGGGTAAATCAGAGTCGATGGATTAAAATTGTGATGATTAGCTTACTGAAATGGCTAAAACATAAAGGTTAAATAGGTGGCAACTCATTCACAACATTTTCTATAAATGGGTAAAATGGTAATTATTTAAATTGTTGGCTATAGGAAGAAATGAGAACTTAGATCATTCATGAGTGAAGGGGATGGGTTTCAAGTTCAATTAATCACTAATTAATAACCTCCTAACTAGTGGTCAAACAAGATTTAATCTTTCAATATCATTTAAACACAATTTACAAGACTTTTAAAAAAGTACAAGTATACCCCTAAACTCTAAGAGCTTGGTGGTGAATTAGGTTTGATCTAAATACACTTGAGGTATAGTTAAAGATGAAAAAATAAGTGAACATGAAATATCTGAAATCACCACAAGCTCAAACCAAACCAGAAGGTAAGAGTGTAGAAGTTCCTCAAGTACTTGGAGCACACCTTTCAGGAGTGTTCACTCTCATAACTCTTAAACTAGCCTTTTTTCCTTACTCATGGGCTAATTAAGACACCAAGATGATACTTGGCATAGTGAAAGCATGAAATATCCCTAACATGACCTGGTTGATTACCTTAATGACAAAGTCTAAAGAACTTGAAACAGCCCAGGGTAGTTCTAAGGTTGTTTAGGGTCACCCTTTTGAACACCTTTTTAAGGCTTTGGTACATTTTATAGGATAGTTGAGCTTTCTTTGATTTATTGAGTTAAATCATCCTCAAAATATAACAATCATCAAAACTAAACATGAAAACTGAAGAGCATTTGAGACCAACTAAGATATAATTTGAGCCCCATGCTTGAACTTAACCTACATTAAAACCTAATGATTCAGGATTTGAACCTGAACATTGCACTAAGATCTTCCTGGAAATATATTGATCATCAAGATGGGCCATAAGTTGGGTGGTTTGGGGTTTAAGGGCAATGATGAGAAACGCTTGTAATTCTAAAAGTGGGATTATATAATTGTATCTCCTACCTTGATGATCCTTGGAGAGGGGTAGGACTGATGATACTATTCGTTAACTCTTGGTGAGAGTTGCCCCATTATTTTCTTAGGTTTCCAGTAGTTTTAGCTCAATCAAGGTGATTAACTTTTGGACTACTTGATTTGCTAAAATACTTATATATATAACATAACAAAAAAATATATCTTTTCTTGTGACACTACTACTTTTGACTGCTTTGTAAAAGTTTAAATTTATATGTCTGACGAATCAGGAATTTTGGGTGCTAACCTATATAAGTCCACTTGTTAATCATTTTGATTGGGTCAGGAGTTGCCCTCCTTCTATCACTTTGCAAGTTGATTCTATCCAAGGTTAGATTTTATAAAGCACACAGATTGCTTATGGTTGCCTCAGGATTCATAGAGCCACTGGTTCTAAGTCTGAACCTACTCAAAACCTGAATTCTTGTGGTCCACTCTGATCTTTCATATATGTGTTACTTAAGCATTTATTTACATATGTGTTCATGCTCTTCATGCTTGTTTAATTCTTTGCAATGCTAACATGCTTTAACTGTAATACTAACCCTTTCACAACAGCAACAAGAATCCCAAATACGTACATTTCTATTTTATCGCACTCTACTGCACTTTTAACTATACACTATTTCTTTATATGACCTAAAAAGCCCCTAAGGTAGAGGACATTAGGACACCGATTTAGGAGGCACACCACGATAGGCCACTGACCCAAAAATATTGCATTTTCACACATAAAATCCTAAACGTGATGCCATTATATAAGGAGCTTGGAGCAAGCTTCGTGGGCAGCAAGATGACAGACAACTGCAGATGAAGAAGAAAGAAAAAACATGAAGCAGTTCTACTCAAATTAAACCATTCCTTAGCTTTAAATAACATAACCCATAGGAATTCTAGGTGGTTCTTCAAGCAAGATGTAAATCCTCACATTATTTTTAGGCTCTTGCACAACCATGTTGTAAGTTATAAGTTCTAACTCTTTTTATGTTTTGAGGTTGTCGTTCGGCTCAACATAAACCTTACTATCTTCGTAGGTTATTTGTTTAATTGAGTATTGTGTAACCGTGTGCCTTAAATAATAAAATTGGCAAGTATGAAAACTTAAATAACTTCATCTCTAAAATGTGCAACCAAACAATAAGATAGTTTGGGAAGTTACCGAGGTTCTTTTAGGATCCATGGCATCCCCTACTGCTCCCTCTTTTAGAATCCTAAATAACTGCTCCCAATTGGTCTTTTCCCAATTGATTTTCTGTGTTTAGCCGTGAGTACGTAAACCTTGAAGTCTTGAAGGCTAGTACCTCTGATCATCATCGAGCAATTTATCAAATGACCTCAGTCATTTGAGTTGTAATTAACTACAGGGGCTTGTCCTTATAGGGAACTTGGAACTCAGGTAAAATAAACCCTACCTAATCTTTATATTTAGTAAGGGAACTTGATGGTCACACATAAAAGGTTCGCATACCAAACAGGTCATAAATTATTTAGTCTATATAATCGAGCCCATTGTCAAGTAGCATGCCTATCTCTCAGGATGGTGTCTTGCTTGTAGTGTTCTGCTTAATTACTTAAACTATTAAATATATGAGATCTCCGTGGTCTCAGTTTTCAAAATAAAAAAATACTATTTTTCAAAATAAAAATTGAATACATATTAAATTAAAATCATTTTTAAAAGCATTCGACAGAAAATCTCGATTTGGCGACTGACAGTGGCCTCGTTGGTCTTGAAGCCCCCTTCACATCAGTGTTCAAGATCGAGTGGTTCTTGATCCACACTCATGACTGCTTAGAGGTAGAATATTAGAGACTACTCTAAGTTCCTCTAAACGGAGATAATGTATAAGCCTACCAAAAACTTCACAAATACGTGCTACATCGATACTTTGGTTTTGTAGTCGTTCAACAGGGGCCAACTGAAGATTATATTGTAGGTTGGTGGTAAAATTCCACCATAAAGTACTCCTTGTATGTAAATTGCTTCTCACCATCTCCCCAAGTGACTAATAATGCAATTACTTCCAATGCCTCCTTCCTCTCTCTAGAGAAGCCATAAAGTAGGCCTCAGGCACCAACAGTCAATCGGTTACCAGGTTCATTTTGTCGAACTCTGACTTGAACAAAATATTCTTGAAGTTGTGAGTGCACACCAAAATACTACCTATTTGGCGGTTTTTTATCATCTTCATAATGATGATAACAACATTGTAAAGATTTCCCTTTAGAGGTAAGTCTGCCTCGATCAAAGTGCTTTATGGATGGGTGTTATGCTTCAAAGTGAAGGCACTACACAAAGTTCTTCTACTTAGAGCTTCTTCTGCCTGGCTCATTGGGATGATTCTCCAAATTCAAAAATAATTACTACTATCCCAGTAATGTGAATGACATTGACTCAGATTGGCACATCCAGAATTTTTTCTACCGGAGCCTTCCCCTGCCTTTGGGACACTACTCATGGTGCAACAAATTCATTAAGCTTTTAAACTCTTATCAACTCATAGATCAGGCTATAGAGGTGTCTGTATTCGTATGTATCATGTCAATGATCTCAGTGGCAGGCACACTACTTCTTGGTGTCTGAGAGGAAAGTTATGGCTCTCATCGGTGGTGCTTTCATGAAGTATTCCTTATTTTGAATAGCCTCAACTAGCTCCACCATGAAGACTCTTAGTAGTGTGGCCCTCAGTTCATCATGATCATTCAACGACCTCTCATGGAAATGAGGCGATTGTTGGTCAGAATATTTGGCATAACGTCCTTAGTTTTGGTTTCTATAAGCCATCCCATGGTTTCAAGAGGATCAGTTTTCTTTACAGCATGGCTTGGTGGAAGGATGTGTGTCTTCCCTTGGTCTTGATTTATTGTCTCTTGGGTTCCTCTTCTATAGATGATGGGTGGTTGACTTTTCCCTTGTGAAATTAGGGGTGGAGTTGTTATCTTCGACCAAAATATGATTGTTGGCCAATTCTAACAATTCTTATAAGCTTTTAAGTGTTTAGAGACTCAAAGAATAACTGAAGGGTCCCTCTTTCAGTTGATGAGCTATGGTGGAATGTGTGCCGAGTTCTAAATCTCGTATTTGCAACATTTCCTTTTAGAAGCAAGTGATTAATGAGCGAAGGCTCTCCTTTTGTCCCTTCCCGATCTGCAGCAGGGTCCGCCAGGCTACTATTGATCATTGACAAACTATTGAACAAACATTCTTTTGAAGTAAGCAAATGATGTGACCACTCCTACCGGTAGAATCACCTGTGGGTCAAGTCCCTCAGTGCGGTGAAGAATATTATCCACTTCAAAGTGTCAGTAATCCTCAATAGAATGATGACTAACTCGAACAACGCTAAATGGTTGGCGGATCAGTATGACCCTTGTAGGACTCCAACAAGGGGTTTTTATTCCCTTGGGACTCATCATTAGAAAGTTGTCGAGAGAACACATTCTCTAGCTGACAACACAACTCAACACGCCAGAATCACTTTATATCAATCCGAGAAGATGCAACGCCATATTGGTACTGGGACTCTCCTACTTTTTTTTTAGGTTTGAGTGACCATTTGGCTGTTGTTCGCCAACACTCTTGCTTGAGGCTTCTCCTCCGTCCCTCAGGGTACTACTCCTCGAATGGATTCTAGTTTCTGTCCCATTATCTGGTCATTCAACTCTTGTATTTGCTACTACAAAAATTATATGAACTTCATGCCTGCAGTGTCTCTATGGTGGGTTATTTTTTTTTTTTTTGTGCTCATCTTACTGTAGCTGGTATGATCCACTCACACTGCACCTTTTATGATGTTGAATCTGAATATGTACAGAAGTCACACCCAATGAATGGAGCGTAAAACAAGAGAGAAAGAGTTATAAAAAGAGAGACAAAGAAAAAACATTAATGAACAGCAGAATGAGTGAATTGTGTAACCTTTTTAATGGAATAATATTCTATTTATAGATAAAAAAGGTAAAATATGTATAGTTAGGACCCTTGGGGTGTTTGCAAAATATATTGTAGTGAGAACCCTCAGTCTTCTTTTAAAGAGTCTCAAAGGTTCTTATGAGATTGCTGGAGATGCTAGGGCAAGAGTTGGACTGATGCATTTATTCGATCCAGTAGATCTTGGTCTTTGGTTTAGATGGCCTACATTTGGTCGGATTTGGGTCTCACCTAAGGGATCTGTACTCAGTCAGTCGAGTCCTTTGATCTTCTGGTGATGGGATGTTTGATCTTCCTTCTATGGGCCCTCTCTAATTTTACTTTTATCTTTTAGTCTGTTAGATTTCTTCGAGATTTATGCAGACGTAATTTTGATGTGTGTGAATATATACATCTATCTATATACAAATACATATATATCTACATATACATATGCATATGCATAGAGATATATCTTTTACACACACACACACATAGATATATACATATATATATATATATACACACACATAGATATATATATATATATACACACACATTGAAAAAAAAGGTTTAGGTGTCAGATGTACAAATATATAACCATTGACTGGTATACATGTAAATCTTTAAATTTTGATATTTAGTATATGGCATTTTAGTATCGTAATCACGTAATATATATGCATAAATTATATTTTACTCAAAAAATTAATATTACTATATATATATATATATATATATATATAGGATTTAGCGTTTTAGATCAAATGGTTCGTGTTTCGCTTCAGAGTGCCGTGTATCCTAATTCATTTTGGTAATTTGTCGGGTTATTTTTGTTTGCATTACACACTACTATATCTTATCTAATCGTCCAAGTTTTGTTAATTATTTTGTGGATTATCTTGTCTTATAAATTTAAATTGTTAATTAAAATTTTCATCTCAATTGAATCAACTTTAATTTTAATTCAAAGAAAAAAAATATTAAATTTTAGTAAGAAAAATTTACTTCCCTATTACTCAATGCTTGTGTATTTACGTATGTAACATCTAAATTTTAATTTTTACATATATGTCATATTTTTTACCCATAAAAATATATAGTAAATTTCTTAAAAATTAAAATAATAATGTTTTTTCATTTGACATGAACGATAGGAGCGATGTAAATACAAAAAGTAAAAGTTAGATGTTATAAATATATAAATAGATGAAGAATTGTGTGGTATTCTAACATTCTCTTTCATTTATTTTTCAAATTCTTTCCCTGATATCAAAATTCACGGTAAAAGCGGACTAATAATTTTCATTTTAATTAAATTTATGATGATTTGATCGTGATACATAAAAGTACATCGATTTGATAGTTAAAAAATCACATAGATGTTAATTTTGCAACATAAAATGTTTAAATTGGTATGTATATAAATAAGTCATACATAATATCAAAGTTAATTTTAGGGTGCGTTTGGCGCAGCGCTTTTTGCCTGGCGTGGCTTGAAAATGCTAAGCAGACCGTTTATTTTTGGCGTCACATCGACAATTTTAAAAAAAATGCTTAAAACGGGGCCGTGGGTTGGATCTTGCGACCCACATTTCCCCTCTCTCGATCACGAGCATATTTACCCCGAAACCCCTCTTCTCGCATTACCTTCGCCTCTTTAGACCTCGCTCCCTCTCCCGCGATCCTTCTGCCTAAGGTATCCATCTCGTGTGGATCCGTGTCTTCGGTGGCTAGATTGGCTATTTTCGGCTGGTGATCCATTCTTCTCCCTCTCCCGATCTTTCCTTTTGCTCGAATTTGGGTGGTTTGTGCATTCTGTGCTCTGTGAGGTGGAGATAGTCCTTAGGTTTGGTAGATCACTTCGGTCGGTGGAGATACCTGAAAACTTGGATACAAGCAAGCAATTGACCCCAGTGAAGGCCCAAGCCCAAACTAGAATGAAGTGGATTCCACATGCAGTTCAAAGCATCCAAGGGTATAGAAAAAAAAAACTATATGAGAAGAAATATTGTGGTGTTTATAGCTACACGATATATTGAAAGGCTAATGTAGTTGAGATGAAATATTGGTTTTTGCGGTGTTGATAGTTTCAAACAATGTGGCAAAAGTGTAAAAATTAGAAAAATATTCCATGCAAGTGCCTCTTTTACTTTTCGCCCATACTCCGCCATTAGAGGTTGTTCTCTTCTAAGCATACAACTTCTTATATGACATGACATAGTAATGGATGTGTTAATGCTAATTCAATAAATCATCTATCATATGGTGAAGAAAAACGACATTTTAACCATAGTTATTCAGACTTTAATGCTGAACACAGAATGTTAGACTTAGCTTATATGCAGATGGGTTCACCCAGTACAGTCATGCCGCAACACCATATTCATGCTGGCCAGTAATCATTAGGCCATATAATTTGCTTCCCAATATATGCATGACCATGTCATTCTTATTCTCACATTAGTCATACCAGATTCACATCGCAAACAGAAAAATTGATGCCTTCTTACAACCTTTGATTAACGAGCTTCAAATTTTGTGGAAAATAGTTGTGCTTACTTATGATATCGCTACGAAATAGAATATTTTAGCTACCAGTTGATTTTATGTGGATGATTTACGATTTCTCGACTTATGAAATGCTCTCTAGTTTTAGCGTGATACATCTAAAATATATAGTATTTTTATGCACATTTTTATACATATTTTTAATGATATTGCACTTTAATGGAAGGTATTTTGTATTTTTCTTGCAGGTATGATGAAAATAGATGGTCATGATGAAAGGAGCAAAATTGGATCAAATTTGGAGCAAAAAAGATGAAAAATGAAAATTTGGGCACTCGCGGCTAAGCGTCACTAGGCCGACGCTTAGCCGCCACAGTTAAAAATCGAATTCTGAAGGAATTTGACTCCAATTTCAAAGGGGATGGGATGCAAATCTTAGTGGTAACTTCCATAACTTCCTTTGATCGGCAAGTTTGAATGAAGGGGTGCATTGTTTGGTGAATACATTGAATCTGGATACATTTGAAGAGACACTAAGGCACCTTTTGGTTTACTATTTAAAGAGAGACTTAGGAAAGATTAAGGAGCTCTTTCTTTGCCTTTTGAAGGGCTCTTCCACTTTCATTTTGAAGAGAGTTTTTATAGTATTTTACTTTGATTTTGTGAGATTTTTATTAAGAGTAGGAGTAGAGAGTAGAAAGGAGAAAAGGGTCGGAGTGAAGTCTTCTTCTTCCCACTTCTTTTCTTTCTTTTAGTTTAGTTTCTATTGAAGTCTGAAGTTATTCCGAGTCATCGAAGTTGGGAGATCCATTCTGAGGAGTAGTTTAGTGAAGAGTTAAAGTTTCAGAGGAACTTCCTGAGTCTTGTGGAGAGAATTTTCAGATAAGTGTTTACTTTTGTTCTTACATTTAGTTTTTTAATTAATACTTATTTTTGTTTTTTTTTTTTCTTATGGTATTTAATTTCAAATCAATGTGTTTTTATATTTTCTCAATGCATTCTAAGTAGTTTACTTTAACTTTTTTCTTTCTTAAATGGAGAAGTAATTAGTTATAGAGAATTGTTGTGGAAAGTATAAGTGTTTAAAATTGGAAGAAGTTGTGAAGATTGATTATGAAAACTTTGTTTACTTCTTAATTTGGCCTGTTAAGTTGTAGAATTTCTTGAGATTATGTAAGATTCAATGCGGTATTGTCTCATAAAAGTTAGTAAGAATCACATGTAATTATATGAGTGAGAATTGTAGTCAATATAATTGAATGTAATATTAGAAGATATTTTTATGGAAGAGAGTAAAATTAGAGGATTTTAGAGTGACAGGCTAAAACCCCCTAATTTGGTTTGAAGTTTTGAGTTTTGTTATGAGAAGTTAGCCCCCAATTGGTGGGAATCGAGGGAACTCTAGAGTGAGAGACTAGTATCTTCTCTGCCTAACCATGTTCAAAATGATAAAAATTTCAAATTAACATATGTTCTTTATAGAACCAAGTAAGGGTAAAGAACACATTTAAATACTTCCACAACAATACTTTAATAATTATTACTACTTCATAAAAGGAAAGAAAAAGATATTCTAGTTAATAGTGTTTTTCATACAATGTTATTAGTTATTATAATTTTAATTTCTTGCTTAACATTTTATTAAGAAAATTTGACAAATCAACTTTCAAAACTTTTCAAAATCAAGTGATACTTTCAAAAGCCATAAAAAAGTAAAAAAAAAATTTTATGATTCCTTTAAAGATTTTCAAATTTTCCCTGTGGGTTCGATATCTCGGGACTTAATCGAAAGTCCTATATTACTTAATAAATGATATGTATACTTGCGTAGTATCCCATATTATAAAATTATAATTTTCATATTTAAATCATCAACATATATATATATATATATATATATATATATATATATATATATATATATATATATATATATATATATATATCGACGCGACACCAAGTTTTTGCCGCACATATATTTATTGGGGATCAGAGCTCAGCTGAGAAATTAGCTTGTCCTTATTGCATGGATTTGTAGAAGGTATTCACTTTGAAGTACAGAACAAAAAATACTTGGTTCGATTGCCATAAAAAATTTCTGGGCTGCAATCACCCATTCAAAAGGAACATAGATGCATTTTTCAAAAATAGGTTTGAAAGATCAAGTCCACCCACTATGAAAAATGGAATCGAATTATTGAATATGATCAATGAACTACCAATGATCAATGAGACCAGAATTGGTGTCAGCTCTTCTTGATTTTGGTGTTACACATAACTAGATGAAGCGAAGTATTTTTTGGGGTCTATCATACTGTAGGACTAATCTGACGAGATATAATCTCCATATTATGCATATTGAGAAGAACCTTATTGATTATTTTTTCAATATTGTAATGGATATAATGGGTAAAGTGAAAGTTAAAATGAAAGAAATATTGGACCTAAAAGAGTGTTACAAGAGGAGGGGCTTGGAACTTCAAGAGACAAATGCAGGTAAATTAATAAAGTCCAAAGCCACATTAGATTGATTGAGAGCAATACTTGCGTGGGTGAATTCTTTGAAGTTTGCCTGTAGATGCATCTCAAATTTCACCTGCTATTTTGACTTGTGAACAAGGAAGATATTAAGCATGAAAAGCCATATGGTGGCGATGAAAATTTAATATGTCTTGGCGGATGGGTAGGGTCATGTCATCGCCATCCAATGTCAATGTCAATGAGTCGCCATCTAATATTAGCCTAGTTTTATTCATATAAATCCTATGAAGGATTTAGAAAATTTTTAGGACTAATAGTAGAAAAGGATGTTTATGATAATTCATATATGAGGATATTCTAGGATAACATATTCTAGAATTTTCATATTAAGAAAATCATGGTAAACCAGAGATTTCTATTTTGGGTTCTTTTAGATCTCCTATAGAGGTAAGCCTCTATAGTTAATTACATCTTAAACAATTTTCAATTGTTTAAGAAAACTTCTGATTAATGTTAATCATTTGTTTTCTAAGAATTTATTTTAAGGAGAGATGTACCCACTATCACTCCCGAATGTCGTTATATCATGTTATTGAATATTTTAGGTATTATGTCTAACCTAAAGATTCTGGTTGTTAATTTGTTGAAAAAAATTTCAGGTTATAAGTCTAACCTAAAAGTTTTGGTTTTATTTTTTTTTTTGTTGTTCGCCTAGAATGTCGTCCTGCAAAACAGAATTAGTCATCATATAACATGTAAAGAAAATCTAAGCGAAATTTCTTGTTTTCACCCTTCAAAGAAAACATTGTTAGAATCATCATAGAATATTTGGATATGTCTTGGATATCAGTTTATGTCGAATTATTTTGAAATGTCAATTTTTTTAGTTGATTATGTCAATTTTGGTTTTAAAATATTGAATTTATTAACTTGAGTTTATGTCTGTCTGAACTCTAAGTTAAAAGGTTTGAAATTATATTCAATATTGATTGAATTAACTTGGGTTCATGTCTGGTTGAACTTAAGTTAGATTCAATGTTGATTGAATCTGTTTAACTTGAATTCATGTCTGTTTGAACTTAAGTTAAAAGGTTTGGTTTAAAATAGATTTAATTAAGTTTTAAGTCTTGTTTAAATAGGACTTAAAGGTTAATCCAGTCTAATAAATTAGACTCGATTAGATTTGTAGACCATCTAAATCCCTTTTAGATAAGACTTAAGTATTAATTAAGTCTATTTAAAGTTAGACCTAGACTTATGATTGAACTTAAGCCAGGTTTTAGTTTAGATTCAAGTTAGGTTGAACCTAAGGCTTAAATTAGACTTAGGTTTATATCATGTTAAACCTAAGTATAGTTTGACTTAAGTCTAATATGGGTTAGACTTAAGTTAGGTTTTTGAGTTAGGTTCATGTCAGGTCGAACCTAAGTTTGGTCTGACTTGAGTCTAATGTGGGTTAGACTGTTGACCTCATTTTTGATGAGGTCTTCTCTTCTTCTCTTTAGTACTTAGGATCTAGCCTTAGGCTTTTCCTTTGACTATCCTAGAGCATTAGAATTGGGACCCACCACTTAGAAATTCAAACCACTTCTTAACCGCTCGCAAACTCCACAAAATTGACTGTAGACCCCTAATCACCTAGAGGGTTGAAATCAAATGTGGAAGTTTAAAGGATGAGTTCCTATAGGACTCTTTTGGCCTTAGGACTGCCCTGGGTGGCCTGGTCTGGTGAGGGCTGACTTGCACACACACTATACTTATACAGTACACACACCTCCTAAAACACACCCATACCTAACTTGACCTCCTGACTCATGAAGGTGATTCACATGGATGGTCCTTAACCCCTAAGCCCTTGGCTAAGAGGGTTAGGAACAACATAGTGGATGCCTCAAATGAGTCCCTTCATGGCTCATGTGGGCTTGATATGGCTTCATGGCTCAACCAAAATAATTTCATTCCACTTACAATTACTCAATCTTCATTTTTGCAAATTTTCAATTTTTGACTCCCGGGATCCTACACCCGCCTAGCTTACCCAAAGCCCTTGAAATTACCCAAATTTTTCAAAATTTCTAAATCATCCAAAATTCCCCAAAATTAACCTTGAACATTTCCTCACCAATCAAGTTGATCATCCATAGCCAAAAATACCAAAAATTCCAAAAATACCTCCCAATACCCTCCAAATACCCAAAATACCCCTCTTGACCCAAAAATCCAAAAATTCCCAGAAAATTCCAGAAAATCCCAAATATTCCTAATTTCATTTTGTTCAACTACACCATGGGCCAAATTTGTCAATTTACCCCACTTTTGTCAAAACCCCCAATTTGACCCATTTTAACCCAAAGTGAACCCAATGTCAAACCAAGCCTAGCCAATTGACCCAAATTCTGATCCAATTCAATTCTAAACTTTAATTTAACATTACCAACACCAATCTAGACCAGATCCAAGTCCAATTTGATTTTACATTTGAACCCAATTTCATTTTGGACCTTAAAGCCCAATTTGGACCCATGACCCAAACTTAGCCGAAACTAACCCAATTCAACTCCAATTAACCCCAAAACTTTTCTAAACCTTCCCTAACATCCACACAAACAAAACACTAACATGATTTACCCAAAATTTAGACCCAAACCCCACTCAAATTCAACCCAAAGCTAAAAAGCCCAATTTTGACCTAAACCCAAACCTAACCTAAATAAGCCCAAACCCCAAAATCAAAACCCAACCAAAGTCAAAACCTCTTTGAAACATTCTCATAAACATTTCCCAACATTAATTTTACATCAATTTTAACCCTAGCCCAACATTGGCCCAAGTTAGCCCAATTTGACCTACATTGGCCCATTTACCAAAGAGGTCCAAATCCAACCCAATTCAAGCCCAAACCACTTCAAATTTATTCCAAATCATTCATGAAACATTACTAAATTAAATTCAACACTTATTGGATCCAATCCTTTGCAAAATTATCCTCCTAAAATTTGTTTTGAAATCTAAAAGGCCACTCTCTAAACCATCTTGAAAGCCCATCCAAAGTGCAATTTAAAAGCCCAAAGCCCACATGACAATTCCTTCTCATCATCTCTTTAATTGGGATCAATTCCTAAGTCCCAAATCAATCATCAAATCAAACTAAATCAAGCACCATCTAAATTTTTTACTAAATTGTCAAAATCTCCAAATTGCTTTTTCATATAAATGGATCCACTTTTCCCAAGCCAAATGGAGCCATGAAGCCATGCATGAGCCACATGGGAGCCATGAGAGCCATGGAATCTACTTTCCACCTCACCATACCCAATATGGCAAGAGGAGGAGACCCTTTCCATATTCTCTTAAGGGGGATTAGCCACTTCCATGACTCCACTAAACCAAGCTTAAACTTAATTGTACTTGGATGGTGACCCTTCCCCACTAATTAAGCTGATCTAAACAACTTTATCTTCAGCCCAAACTAGCCATGGGAAGGTGCACCTAGCCCAATCCATGCATTTGAACAATTTGAGCCAAAATATACCCTTACCCCATTCTACTTTGATTCAAACACTTTACACATGTCCAAGCCCAATTGCCTTCACCAACTTCAAGCCCTGGACCTCCTGACCCTGAGGGTGACCCATGCCTGCCGGCCAGCCACCTGGGCCCCCGGAAAACACCATGGCCGAGACATGGGAAGGAGCCAAGCATTGAAATTCCACCTTGCTGAGTTGCCCCATGCCCAGTGGCCATTGCAGCTGTTCTTCCCTTGCTAAGAGCAGCTGATCCCAAGTCCTAACTCCCCCTGGGAGGCCCTCCAGCCTCTCCTATTTAAACCCCACCCCTCTCGGCCATGGGAGAGGTGCTAAACCAACCTTAAGGAAACTCTGCCAAAATCATTCCAGACCACTCTCTACACATAGAGCACTTGATTCCCACCGGATTCCAGCCCCAATTCCCTCTAGTCGAGCTCTATTTCGAGTCCAAACTTCAAGCACAAAACCGGGACACTTCTTCACGAGTGGACCAATCCTCAAATTGATTGATCCTACACCTTCACCGGACCAAGGGAAGAAGTCCACCAGCAAAAGCCCCCTCTCCGAGGCCACCCATCCGTTCCGGACTCCAAGCTTTGTAATCGAGCTGTGGTCGAAATCCTACCTAGACAATTCACCGGACCGTGAGACTTCATCCGGAGCTTGCTGGGACGCAATCGAAGGTGACACAACCCTCAGATTGAAGCCACACTTCTCTGAGCTAAGGTATGAGCTAACTCTTTATCCCGAGCTTCTGGAGATTCTCCATTTCAAATGCCTTAATTTCAATGCATGACCACTATAGAGATGTATTCGTCTCTTCAAGATGAATCCATAGAGCACAAGAACACGAAAATCCGTTAAGTATTGAGTGAGATATTAAGGATTTAGTGTGGACGGTCCTCGGGCTAGGAGGCTTGGGGACGATGAACGGATGCCGTTCATTTAATACACGCACAGACGGACGGCCAGGATCGCGCCGGATGAGGAGACAGAAAGA
This sequence comes from Papilionanthe hookeriana x Papilionanthe teres, assembly GCA_022702705.1. Classification (NCBI taxonomy): domain Eukaryota; kingdom Viridiplantae; phylum Streptophyta; class Magnoliopsida; order Asparagales; family Orchidaceae; genus Papilionanthe; species Papilionanthe hookeriana x Papilionanthe teres. The sequence continues at coordinate 16,264,954 of CM040431.1, read as the reverse complement.
TACGGCGGGCCCCTGGAGCGCTGAGTCGGATGGCTGCGCCGAATCAGAACAGGCCGCGTGGCCTTTCGGAGACGCCGAGGTTGAGTCAGCGCCGCGTGGATAAGTAGAAAAATAGGTTATTTTTCTATTTATTTAATTCTCTAAACTTCAAAAATGCATAACTTTGTGTAGGAAAATCAGAAAAATAAAATAAAAATACATTCTTGCTCAGTGAACAGAGGAGAATAACGTGGAAAAGAAATCATTTAATTTCATCAAGTATTTTATTTTTAATAATTTATTTACTCTCTGTACATTTTCAATTCTCCATGCATGTATACAATTCACCATGGCATGAGACCATAGGGCTTTTGAAGCCTCTAAATTTGGGAACATTCCCTGAATTTTCCAAAGTCAGAGGCCATCCCTATGAAGAGTTATTGATTTTTCAATTCCAGGTTGCTAGTTCGAGTATTTTAATTCCAATAATTAGCTTGTTGTGAAATAAATTCTAGGAAAATTTGGTGATGTTTATTATGACCAGAGGAACCTAGGAAAAATAGGTTTTGAATTAATCCACTTGGAATAACCCTAATCGGCTTAAACACCCAAAATAGGTCCTTAATTAATTAGAGCTAATCATACATCAAATTGACTTGAAATCAATTCTCCACTAACCTTTAGGATCAGAGGAACCCACCATAAAAATTTGAAGTCAATTGGACTTGGTTAGCCCTACTAAATGGGTTGATTAAGCCATTTAGCCAATTTAAACTTTAAAAATTCATAACTTTCAAAATACTTTTCAAAAATTCACCAAATTGGTTTTGGAGCCTCTCTAATATCAGGGGAATTTAAGAAAAATAAAATTGCAATTTTTCAAATAAGTTGATTTTCTTACATTATTTTAATATTTTAATAATTAAAAAATAATAAAAATCACAAAAATAATAAAATTCACCAAAATGTCACATTTTGAATTTTAATTACTTGGAAACAAACCCCATATTTTTCTTAAGTCTCTATAATGAGATATTAAATTTTAAAGCCCTAAGGTAATTTTAAAATTAAAAAATGTATATTTTTAGTATTTCCACTAAAATAATTCTAATAAATCAAAGAAAAATCAAAAAATTATAAAAATTAGTTCTCTGATTTCCTTGACATTAGAGAGATTTTTGAAAAATATTAAATTCATTTTTCAATCTTTATTTTATTTTTAAATTAATTAATACTCCAAAACTAAAAATAATTATAATAAAAATAATATAATTAAAAAAATCACAAAAATTGGTCCAAGTGATCCTCTAGTCATTAGGAATGTCACATAATTTTCTTAAGGACAGAAACTTTTTCTTGGTCATATTATTAATTTTCCTTGGAAATCCTTATTTTTCACCAAAAATAATTACATAAATAAATTAAATACAGAAAAATCACATTTTCTCCTCTCATGCCTTTATTGGCATATGAGTGAAGTCACATAAAAATTTCAAGTTCATTTAAGCTCATTTTAGTGAGTTATGAAATTATTAAGCTTGAAGGGCAAAATGGTAATTAAAATTTTAACCTTTAATTAAAACTTTAGGCTTAATAAAATTAAAGAGTAAAGTATTTGATCCTAATCTGATTTGGATGATTGAAATTTGAATAATAAAGGTAGAAACCTATTAAACAATTTAAAAATAATTAAAATAAACCTTAATTAAATAATTGATTAAATTTGGAAGAATAATAAAATTGGAATTATTAAAATAGGGATATTATTAGGAAGAGATTTGTTCGTTAATTTAAGAATCCCTAAATTAATCATCTCAATGATATTTAATTCCTAATTAAAATGATAATCCAAATTTAAGATTTAAAATGCTAAAAGACTTAATCATTAAATTAAATTAAAGTTAAATTATTTAAATTAAATCCTTTTAAAATTTCAATTAAATTAATACTTTAATAATTAAAATTAAATCATCTTTAAAATAAAAAAATAATAAAATATTAAATTAAAATTAAAAATAAAATTAAATTAAATTTTAATTTAAATTAAATTAAATTAAATTAAAATTAAATTAAATTAAATTAAATTAAATTAAATCATATTAAATTAAATTAAATTAAATTAAATTAAATTAAAAAATAAAATCAAGTTAAAATTAAAATTAGATTAAATTAAATAAATTAAATTAAAATTAAAACTAAACCAAATTAAATTAAATTAAAGTTAAATTAAATTGAATTAAAAATAACATCACCTAAGACATAAAGAAATTCAAAAATAAATATAAAGCAACTTGAACACTATTCCAAATTTAAACCCACTAACTGAAATTAAATCATAAACCATTTGAACATCAATTTGCCCTCGAAAGCTTTGTTGTCATAACTCCTAAACAGAACGTTAAATGAAATGTTACTTCCCTCATAGGATATTCAAATGTCCTAGTTCACTGAGTAAGGTAACAACAAAACTTGAATTCCCGGACGATTAATTCATTTGTATGATTAAATTCATTTGGACTTAAAACAATTCTAGTAATATTGAAAAGATGTTTAAGATTCTTCTTAAACACTTTCTCAATATGATATGATGTTTATGAGAACAACTGAACTTAATTGTTCTTTGATGAAGAAAATTATCCTCAAACCAAAACACAAGAACCTAGACGTCATAGGAGATGACTAGCTACAGGATTAGGAACTTGGTAGAAAACCATAACCCTTCCCTTAGTTTTACCTAGGAACTTGTTCTAAATGCTTAAATATTCTAAATTGTGTTTGAGTGCGGCTTGGGATGACGGGAAGACCCTCCAGTACGCTTTTATTTTGTTGCAATTTACTTTATTGCAATTTACTTAATCACATCGCACTTACTTTTCTTGTATGATAAACAATCGTTGCATGAAAACCCACACTTTTAGGATAGTCCCTAAAACTGAAACCAAAACTAAATTAAAAGTCATTACAAGATAAAATTCACCGCCACAACATTTCAAAATATAAAACAACTTAAAATTTAATTACAAACAGAACACAAAACAACTCAAAATTTAATCACAAACAGAACACAAAACTGCAATTACAACTAAATTAAAACGTCTTGTTGGATGATGGGAATACCTCGGATGATGTAACCTACGTGTTGCTAACGGGATTTCCCACGGTCTAAATGAAAGTGTGGAACTCATTTAGTTGAGTTTAGTAAATTCATCTGGACTAAGTGAATCCGATAAAAATAACAATGCCGGAAGGATGGAACCGTGGGATCTTAACCGGTGTTGTTATAATCAACTTTAATATTTGTTTTAATTAAAACATAAAAAACACTTGGACTTTAAGATTTCTAAAACCAAACTCCTCTCATCTCTTTTGGTTACAATCTTCTATAACAACAAGGAGCTCGGAGCATAGTGGGCGACACGGCCATCGTCATCAGCAAAACCTAAGTCTACTTCAAAGAAAACTTGCTTAGAATTAAATAACCAAGCCATAGGATTTCGAGGTAGTTTGCTCTAGTGCAACATAAATCCTCAACCTTTTGTTAGGTATATGCATCGCAAATTAAGCTCCTAACCGGTCTTAGGACTCCGAGGTAGTCGTTCGATACGACATAAACCCTCACATCTTCGAGGCTATTTGTATGATCATGTCATACGAATATAAGTCCTAATTAATTAAAATTGGCAGGGATCAAAACATTAAACAAATATTAGGATTTTCTTAAATCCAAGCCAAACAATAGGATAGTCGGGAAATTGTCGAAGTTCGCTCGAATCCGTAATTTCTCCTACCTTTCTTCCTTTGAATTCCCAAAACAAAAAATGTTCCAAACTTGATCCATTCCCTATTGAAACTCCAAAATTCAATCCCTTGAAAACTTAAACTTTGAAATTCTTGAAAGCAGAACTACTGATTATTATCAGGAGTTTTCTTAGGTGATTCCCGTCACTTAAGATGTAATTAACTATAGGGGCTTGCCCTTATAGGGAATTTTAAGAACCCGAGTAATATAAACCCTGTTTAATGCTTTCATATTAAGCAGGGGAACTTGTCGGCTTATAAAATTGGTTCGCAGACCAAACAGATGTCACAAATCTTCTAGTTTATTTAATCGAGCCCCATCACCAAACAGTGTGTCTATTCTTCGGAATAGATACACAGTTTGTGATGCGGCGCTCGTTTATATAAACTATCTAGGATGTGAGGTCTGTTTGATTTCATATCTTAAAATTATTTTCAAAATCAAATACTACTTTCTAAATATATTTAAATTAAAACTAAAATCTAAAATTCGCCGACAATTTCTGTTAGGCGACCCCCCCCTTTTCAAAACACATAACCTAAAAGTATGCCGACAATTTCTGGCGACTCCGCTGGGGAAATTCCTCTCTCCATTTTAATTAGACAATTCTGCTTTCAAAAATCGGTAGTGTATCCATGTTCCTAGTGGATCAAACTACCCTTCTTTCCGTTGGAATACCATGTTCATTTCTACCTTGAACAAGTATAGCCAACATTCTCTCGGATTTAGGAGCCACTGTTTAGACACCCCTAAACAGAGAGGTTCCGAGATCCTTTTACCTCATTTTTTAGGTGGGGTGGACCCCCAATAGGTATTACTTTAGGAGCGGTCTTGCGGGTCGAGAAGTTTCTACAAGACTTTCTCTTCCTTTTCCAGTTCCTAATCAATTCCTTTTACCCTTCCTACAACTCTCCTTCTTTTAATAATTCTCCTTCCTAACGAACAAATCTTTTTGAAAAAAGACAATTTTCCTTTAATACCACAAATACACCAAGATAAACAAAAATGTGTTCGGATTCTTTCTTTTTCGTCATAAGTTTTACGACAAGAAGAAGCACGATTCGGGGACTAACACTTAGAATCTGCCCTGCAGAAATGGAAGCCCCAAAGCCGATCTTCTCCTTCGTCAACGGACTCGGACTCGGCCGTGTTCAAGGACGAGCCGCCCGATAATGGAATTATTCGATTCGGACAAGGATTCGGGGACACCGACATCAAAATCCCCGACGTCACTCTCTTTTCACTCACAAGCAAAGTACCGCAAGCGAGAAGCCGGTGATTGAGTTTAATCTCAAGTCAACTCATGAATTCCCTCCTCTGCAAAAGATTCCAACTGAGAGGAGTACTGTTGTTCGCAACATTTTAGTCCAACTGTCACTCACCACTCCCTTACGGCTAGATGGTGAAGGTTTCTCCACAACTCGCATCCGAGGTCGAGGCCGGGGACGAGGTCGTGGCAGAGACTTTAGGACAGTTGGACAGAGGAATCCAGCCATCAATGTTGATTGGGAAGACGAGTTCGAAGAAGAAAAAGAGATCAAACAAGAAGCGACGACAATAAAGTCGGAAGAAGCCGCAATTTAGGATCCCGCTCGAAGATGAAAAGAACGAAGAATATAAATCGATGTACGAGAAGATTAACCACTATGTACATACTATAACCACGACCCCGATCCATTCTAATAAGATCGAGGGTATGGTGGTCAAAGAGGTACGTAGCGGCGGTGCAAAGCCAATCAAATTCTACCGTGGTGCTCCTTCCTCCAAAGCTGAAAATAATGTACAATTTGAAGATGTCACTTCATCAGAATTAATGGAATTACCTTTTGAGTGGTACTCTCCCTGTGTTCAAAATTTAATTCAGCGTAGTTTCTTACCTCGACAATGGACAAAAGGTCAATCACAACATTTTAAAAAATTATGGAATAACTCCGGTCGTCCACCCAATTCAAAGCATGGTCTCGGATTCGGCACGGTAGGATCGGTTGACGATGCGAATTTTGCTTGGTTGTCACTTGCGAGTCTAATGAAAACTGCATGGAAACTATAGAAGAATTTGAAGATTTACAAATTGGAGACGCTCCACCAGAATTCGAGGAAGAGATTAAATCTTCAATAGATGAGTTAACGGAAGTTAACTTAGGTCCTAGCGAAGAGCCTAGACCTACCTTTGTTAGCTCCTTACTCAATAAAGAAGACTCCAAAGAAATAATCAAGTTATTAATGGAATTTAAAGACTGTTTTGCTTGGAGCTACGATGAGATGCCGGGTTTAGCTCAAGAGGTCGCAGCCCATAAGCTAGGAGTGGATCCTGCTTCGTCCCGATCGGACAAGGTCCCGAGAAGAATGCGTCCAGAAATCGAACAACAAGTCATACGCTGAAGTTAAAAAGCTAATAGACGCTAAATTTGTCAGCGAAGAACAATATCCGACTTGGTTAGCCAATGTGGTACCGATTAGAAAGAAGAATGGTCGGATCGGAATTTGTGTGGATTTCGGGAGATTTAAACAAGACATGTCCGAAGGATGAATTCCGTCTACCGATCCCGAGAACTAATGATCGACATTGCTTCGACACATGAAATATTCTCATTCATGGATGGATCTTCGGGATACAACCGGATAAAAATGGCTCCGAGAAGATGAAAAACTTACGGCATTCAGAACGCCGATTGGAGTATATTGCTACACGGTGATGCCATTCGGAGCTGAAGAACGCAGGAGCGACATACCAGAGAGCGATGACAAGAATTTTTGATGATCTCATCCACAATCAAGTCGAATGCTACGTGGACGATGTGATCATCAAAAGAAAAGTAAAGGAAGACCACCTTTATGATTTGAGAATTGTTTTCGAACGATTAAGACAATTTAACCTTAAGATGAATCCCTTAAAATGCGCCTTCGGCGTCACCTCGGGAAATTCTTAGGATTCGTTGTCCGACATCGTGGAATTGAAATCGACCGGAAAAGATTAAAAGCTATCTTAGAAATTCCACCTCCCAAAACCTTAAAGCAACTACGATCTTTTCAAGGGAAGCTGGCATATCTTCGACGCTTTATCTCGAACTTGTCGGGGAAGGTGTTAGCCTTTCTCGGCATTAGTTAAAAAGGACGCCGAATTTATTTAGGAAGAGAAATGCCGAGAAGGCCTTTGAGGACATTAAGCAATATTTAATGACACCTCCTGTCTTAGCAGCCCCAGTCTCAGGTAGACCGCTGATAATTTATACCGCGGCTTTAGACGACTCTCTCGGAGCCCTGTTAGCCTAGGTCAATGATGAGGGTAAAGAAATGCTCTTTACTACCTAAGTCGTCGTTTACTTCCGACGGAAATAAGGTATCCCGTAATTGAAAAGCATTGTTTGGCCCTGATCTTCGTCGCTCAAAAGCTCAGGCACTACATGCTTTCTCATAAGGTCAACCTAATCTCGAAATTTAATCCATTGCAATACTTGATGAATCGTCCAACGCTTTTCGGCGGACTTGCCGGATGGTCGATGATATTATTGCAATTCGATATAACTTTCGTGCCTCTTCGTGCCGTAAAGGGACAAGTCTTAGCGGACTTCCTCGCTGCACACCCTTTGCGGCGGAATCTCCTCTCGATGACGATTTGCCAGATGAACAAATAATGAGCCTAGAAGACCCTGATGATTGACGTTGGGAATTATATTTCGACGGAGCATCTTCAGCACACAAAGACGAAGAATCGCAAGTGATTGTGCCCGGTAAGGCAGGGATCAGATTAATCTTTATAAGACCGGAGCGGGGGATGTTAAGATACTCCTACCATTTGACAGAGTCGTGTACAAACAACGAAGCAGAATTCGAAGCCCTCATAACAGAACTGGAATTAACTATTAAAATTGGGATAACAGACATCAACATCTACGGGGATTCGCAGTTAATCATTCAACAGATCGCCGGACAGTACAGAATTTTAAAGCCAAGACTCGAGCGATACTTCCGGTATGCCATACGGTTGTTGGAACATATTCCGAATGTGACGATCTACAAAATTCCCAGAAAAGAAAATGCTTTAGTAGATGCGTTAGCTCGCCTCGCAAAAGAATTTGCCTGCTTGCAAGATGAATCAGTGGAAGTGTCAGTTCACGGACGTCAGATCCTATCACAGCTCGACATAGACACAATACACAAATCAGAAAAAGAAAAAGAATCAGTTGCGGCGAGTGACGGAAAACACGGAAGATTGGCGACAACCATTAATAGACTACCTGCAAACGGGAAAACTACCGAGATGATAGGTCGCTAGCCCATCGAATCAAGAAAAGAAATCGTCATACGCATTAATAAACAACACGTTATATAGAAGGTCTTTCGATCAAATGTGGCTAAGGTGCCTAAGCGGGTCCGAGGCCCGTGAAATTGTTAAAGAAGTCCATTCGGGACTCCGTGGCGCTCACCGGTCGGGTCCGAAGATGAAAATGAAAATTAAAAGACTAGGGTACTACGGCCCTCGATGATGACCGACTGCGTGAAAATAGCCAAGAGCTGTCACCAATGCCAAGTGCACGGAGTGGTTCTACACCAACCTCCAAATGTGTTACATCCGACAATTGCATCGTGTCCATTTGAATGTTGGGACATAGATATAGTGGGTCCAATAGAACCACCATCTTCAAAAGGACATCGCTTCATTCTTGCGGCTACAGATTACTTTTCCAAGTGGGTAGAGGCAGTTCCACTCAGAGAAGTGAAAGCACACCACGTGCTACAGTTTTTCAAGAACTAAGTTGTCTACCGTTTCGGAGTGCTGCGCAGGATCATCTCAGATAATGGGTCAACATTCAGAAGCACACAAATCAACAATTTTGTCAGGAGATACGGAATCGACTGACGATATTCAACAATTTACTACCCAAGAGCAAATGGCCTGGCTGAGGCTTTTAATAAAACCCTCGTTCAAATTTTAAAGAAAACCTTAGACGATAATAAGAGAAATTGGCATGAGAAGTTATTAGAAGCCTTATAGGCCTACCGGACAACCTTCAGAACTCCTACTCGAAGCTACACCTTACGCTGCGGTGTATGGGTCCGAGCGAGTGTTACCCTTAGAGGTTCGGCTTCCTTCACTCGGAATTGCGAGTTGCAAACAAAATCACGACGAGAAGAGAATGCCAAATTACGGCTAGAGGAATTAGAAAGCCTGGAAGGGAAAAGACTTGCGGTGCGGCGGAATTTAGAATTATACCAAGCTAAGATGGTTCAAGCCCATGACAAACTGGTCCGCCCAAGAACCTTCAAAGTTGGTGACTTAGTTCTCGTTCTCAAGAGACCTATCCTTGCACACCGCAAGATAGGAGGAAAATTCGAACCCACTTGGGAAGGGCCGTTTGTGGTTGAAGCAATATACTCAGGAGGCTCCTATCAGCTAGTGAATTGCCAAGGAGAACGACATATGCTTCCGATCAACGGACGATACTTGAAGAAGTATTACGCTACACCGATGTTTCGAAGGAATGAATTCTTCATCCACTAGAAGCATGGGCGAAGTAGTTACTTATGAGTCAGGTCCGAACCCAAAAATAATAAAAAAAGTGCTAAAAAAAATAAATAAAATCATGATAATAAAGTTTTCCTTGTTTTCTCTTCCATATCAAAATCTCTTTCCTGATCTTATCCCACTTCAATCTTGTTAAATTTAAAAATACAAAAGTAATATATGTAAAAAAAACTGTCTTTAATAAATATTTTCTTAATGTTCTTGTTCTTAGTACGGCCCTCGATCCTTTTCCTTGTCTTTTCACGGGAAATGTCGAACGGGCGGTTGGTCTCGAACTTTAGAAATGGCGTAAGCCTTGCACTCGACGAAAAGAGGGTGAAAGATGGAGTGATAATCGAGATTGACTCGGACTTCGCACCGGCGGGCTCGCAATACGAGGAAAGTGAGCGGGTCCCGATTGACCGAGAGGAACGCCCCGATCGGACGGTAATGAAAGTGGGTGGCCCAAGCCACCAATCCGAGCGGCAAGAAGAGGAAAACAAACACCGAAGAAGACAAGAGAATCAAGTACGTAGTCGCTACGACGAAAGGCGAGGCTTGTCGGCGCCACGCCCACGAAGTTCGGGAAGTACGAAGAGCTACTCTCACGGCAACCCGGCGAAGAAATAAAAATCGCCGTATCCGCAAGATGTTAACTAAACTAGCGGCGGACCGGCGCGACGAGGCGATTGCTACTGCTGGTGCATATACTTCGAGGACGCCGGTTCACCGAGGTACCTCGAAGGAAGGAGGCCGGCTCAGAGGATAACGAAGAGACCGGGGAAATCTTAAGAAGAACGAGAAGAAGGAAGGCTACAACGCCACCGAGATAAAGCCACCGGTAATGCATAACCTTGTTGCGAAGCAACCCCGGAGGATGTCCCGACGGACACCATCCCGAGGAGCCGAGGTATGCGGGAGAACGTGAAGGGATTGAGCCATATATCCCACGATACGTCACCGGGCCTCGCCATTTGCAGATTATTCCGGAATACGAGTTAGAAAGAATGCAGAAAGTCGAGAAGAAAACTTTTGAATACTTCGAGAGAATCAGAGGCAGGAGGATCAATATACTAGAAGGCCTCGAGCTACATACAGACGTGTTCTCAGAATACGAACAACAAAAAATCGTGGACTGCATCCGGGATTTGAAAAGAATGGGCCGAGCGGGCCGCCTAAGAGAAAACACTTACTCGGAACCCCGGAGATGGATGCCAGGGAAAGGTAGAATTACAATACAATGTGGATGCTGCTACAACTTCGCAGAAGATAGGAAGGGAAACCCACCGGGGATACTCCGTCATGGCCAGGTGGATCCAATGCCATTAGTCATCAAAAGGATGGTAAAAAGAATGATAACATGGAGGGTACTGCCGGCGGATTGCATACCCAGCGGTTGCATCATTAACATTTACATGAAGGGTGATTGCATACCCCGCACATAGATCACCACGACTTTGTCGGACCTTCTGCATAGTTTCTTTTACGAACGAATGTAATATCATGTTCGGATCCGACCTCCGGATCGCGAGGCCCGAGGTGAGTTCCGAGGGCCGATAAAGATACCATTACCGGTAGGTTCCGTCATGATACGCGAAGGGCAACGGAGCGGACGTCGCTAAACATTGCATACCGGGAGTACCAATGAAGCGGATCTCGGTTACTTTCGGAAGGATGGATGACGGGAAAGCACCTTACCACGTCCGGCCGGACCGGAGCTAGAGAGCCTCCGGCCTTACGAGCTTGTGAGTTACATGGAAAATATCACACCTCCGACGTACATCCATACGACATCCTTGCCAAGGATGGCTTGGAAGGTGATGTTATTGACCATGTTCCTCACTATTCAGACATGGATTTCTGACAGATACCTTTTTTGGATGGATCGGCAAAGATCATACAAAGTCCGTTTTGAGTCTATATGGATTGTATGAGATGTATTCCAGATAGAGTCGTATGATGTATCTTCAACATGATTAGAATGAAAGTGACCATGTCACATTTTTGGCTTTCACCTCTTTTGTGCAAGTTGACTGAGAAACGCCATTAAAGTAAAATGAACTTCGAACAAAGAACAGAAAAGAAACAAAAAAAAAGAATAAAAGAAAACTTTCCTTAAAAATCTAAAAAATGATGAACACCAAATTCACATGAACATTAAATGAATGATAAATTAAATTTGAATCGTTAAAAGACAAACAAAATGAACATAAATTTCAAATCAAATCTCAATCAAAAATTCAAATTCAACCTTCCAGATCTCAAATTAAATCTCAATCAAATTCAAATTCGACCTTCCACATCTCAAATCAAATCTCAATCAAATTCAAACTCAATCTTCCAAATCTGAAATCCAATCCGTTCTACTCTCTCCCTTGTTTGGGATGGAAGCGGTTGATTCCATTGACACAGAGCCACGAGGTTTTCGATTCTAATCTAGTGGCAAGGAATTATATCCAATCCAAACCAGCAACTCTTAATCAACTCTTTTGATTGGGATATGTAGCATCTACATATTCCCTCCTAATTTGTTTCTTTCCACAAAAAAATCTTTTACAACTTTCATGAAATTATCGAAACACCAAAATTCCACACTTTTCAAATCAACACTACAAATCTTTACAAAATCAATTACTTCAAAAATAAATTCTTGGGGTCGAGGATTTTACATCCGAGACTGCATTGCTTTAGGATTCTTTCCCTATCGCAATGAAATACATCAAAATCAAATTCTTGGGGTCGAGGATTTTACATCCGAGGCCGCATTGCTTTAGGATTCTTTCCCTATCACAATGAAATACATCAAAATCAAATTCTTGGGGTTGAGGATTTTACATCCAAGACTGCATTGCTTTAGGATTCTTTCCCTAATGCAATGAAATACATCAAAATCAAACTTTTGGGGTTGAGGATTTTACATCCGAGACTGCATTGCTTTAGGATTCTTTCCCTATCGCAATGAAATACATCAAAATCAAATTCTTGGGGTCGAGGATTTTACATCCGAGACTGCATTACTTTAGGATTCTTTCCCTATCGCAATGAAATACATCAAAATCAAACTTTTGGGGTTGAGGATTTTATATCCGAGGCTGCATTGCTTTAGGATTCTTTCCCTATCGCAATGAAATACATCAAAATCAAACTCTTGGGGTTGAGGATTTTACATCCGAGACTGCATTGCTTTAGGATTCTTTCCCTATCGCAAAGAAATACATCAAAATCAAACTTTTGGGGTTGAGAATTTTACATCCGAGACTGCATTGCTTTAGGATTCTTTCCCTATCACAATGAAATACATCAAAATCAAATTCTTGGGGTTGAGGATTTTGCATCCGAGACTGCATTGCTTTAGGATTCTTTCCTATCGCAATGAAATACATCAAAATCAAATTCTTGGGGTTGAGGATTTTACATCCGAGACTGCATTGCTTTAGGATTCTTTCCCTATTGTGATGAAATACATCTAAATCAAATTCTTGGGGTTAAGGATTTTACATCCGAGACTGCATTGCTTTAGGATTCTTTCCCTATTGCAATGAAATACATCAAAATCAAACTTTTGGGGTTGAGGGTTTTACATCCGAGACTGCATTGCTTTAGGATTCTTTCCCTATTGCGATGAAATACATCAAAATCAAACTCTTGAAGTTAAGGATTTTACATCCAATACCGCATTGCTCTGAGATCTCTCCTCGTTGCAATGATTCAATATGATCAATTCAATTTTCTTTTGAGGTTGAAGATGTTACATCTAAAACCACAAAATTCCAATTTTCATTTCAAGTTCAAATCCCTTCAAATTAATTTTAACAAACTTCAATCTAAATTGAAACTCAAACTAAAATCTAAACTTACACATCAAAACTTAAACTGAAACAAAATAAAATTTAAATTGAAATTCCCCCAGGTCATGTGATTTGGGATTCACCTCCTTTTCATTTCCCCAGCGAGAGTTCAGGAATCTCCATTCTCAGAGATATACTTGACACTCCCCAGCGGAAATTCTTCTACTTCGTCCTAAGTTTGTCACTTGGAAATCTGTGTTGGTTTTGTTGATCTTTTCGGTCAACGCCAATACGCGCGGTGTGCTTGGTTAGCACACCACACCTATTGGGGGTCCATTTGTTGACCTCTTTTTTGATAAGGTCTTCTCTTCTTCTCTTTAGTACTTAGGATCTAGCCTTAGGCTTTTCCTTTGACTATCCTAGAGGATTAGAATTGGGACCCACCACTTAGAAATTCAAACCATTTCTTAACTCCCTGCAAACTCCACAAACTTGATTGTAGACCCCTAATCACCTAGAGGGTTGAAATCAAATGTGGAAGTTTAAAGGATGAGTTCCTATAGGACTCTTTGGCCTTAGGAGTGCCACAGGTGGCACAGTGCAGTGAGGGCTGACTTGCACACACACTACACTTATACAGTACACACACCTCCTAAAACACACCCATACCTAACTTGACCTCCTGACTCATGAAGGTGATTCACATGGATGGTCCTTAACCCCTAAGCCCTTGGCTAAGAGGGTTAGGAACAACATAGTGGATGCCTCAAATGAGTCCCTTCATGGCTCATGTGGGCTTGATATGGCTTCATGGCTCAACCAAAATGATTTCATTCCACTTACAATTACTCAATCTTCATTTTTGCAAATTTTCAATTTTTGACCCTCGGGACCCTACACCCGCCTAGCTTACCCAAAGCCCTTGAAATTACCCAAATTTTTCAAAATTTCCAAATCACCCAAAATTCCCCAAAATTAACCTTGAACATTTCCTCACCAATCAAGTTGATCATCCATAGCCAAAAATACCAAAAATTCCAAAAATAACTCCCAATACCCTATAAATACCCAAAATACCCCTCTTGACCCAAAAATCCAAAAATTCAGAAAATTCCCAGAAAATTCCAAAAAATCCCAAATATTCCGAATTTCATTTTGTTCAACTACACCATGGGCCAAATTTGTCAATGTACCCCACTTTTGTCAAAACCCCCAATTTGACTCATTTTAACCCAAAGTGAACCCAATGTCAAACCAAGCCTAGCCAATTGACCCAAATTCTGATCCAATTCAATTCTAAACTTCAATTCAACATTCCAAACACCAATCTAGACCGGATCCAAGTCCAATTTTATTGACATTTGAACCCAATTTCATTTTGGACCTTAAAGCCCAATTTGGACCCATGACCCAAACTTAGCCCAAACTAACCCAATTCAACTCCAATTAACCCCAAACCTTTTCTAAACCTTCCCTAAAATCCCCACAAACAAAACAATAACATGATTTACCCAAAATGTAGACCCAAACCCCACTCAAATTCAACCCAAAGTCAAAACGCCCAATTTTGACCTAAACCCAAACCTAACCCAAATAAGCCCAAACCCCAAAATCAAAACCCAACCAAAGTCAAAACCTCTTTGAAACATTCCCATAATCATTTTCCAACATTAATTTTACATCAATTTTAACCCTAGTCCAACATTGGCCCAAGTTAGCCCAATTTGACCTTCATTGGCCCATTTACCAAAGAGGTCCAAATCCAACCCAATTCAAGCCCAAACCACTTCAAATTTATTCCAAATCATTCATGAAACATTCATAAATTAAATTCAACACTTATTGGATCCAATCCTTTGCAAAATTCTCATCCTAAAATTTGTTTTGAAATCTAAAAGCCCACACTCTAAACCATCTTGAAAGCCCATCCAAAGTGCAATCCAAAAGCCCAAAGCCCACATGACAATTCCTTCTCATCATCCCTTTAATTGGGATCGATTCCAAAGTCCCAAATCAATCATCAAATCAACCTAAATCAAGTACCATCTAAATTTTTCACTAAATTGCCAAAATCTCCAAATTCCTTTTTCATATAAATGGATCCACTTTTCCCAAGCCAAATGGAGCCATGAAACCATGCATGAGCCACATGGGAGCCATGAGAGCCATGGAATCTACTTTCCACCTCACCATACCCAAGATGGTAAGAGGAGGAGACCCTTTCCATATTCTCTTAAGGGGGATTAACCACTTCCATGACTCCACTAAACCATGCTTAAACTTAATTGTACTTGGATGGTGACCCTTCCCCACTAATTAAGCTGATCTAAACCACTTTATCTTCAGCCCAAACTAGCCATGGGAAGGTGCACCTAGCCCAATCCATGCATTTGACCAATTTGAGCCAAAATATACCCTTACCCAATTGTACTTTGATTCAAACACTTTACACATGTCCAAGCCCAGTGCCTTCACCAACTTCGAGCCCTGGACCTCCCGACCACGAGGGTGACCCATGCACTGCCGGCCAGCCACCAGGCCACCGGAAAACACCATGGCCGAGACATGGGAAGGAGCCAAGCATTGAAATTCCACCTTCGTCGAGTTGCCCCATGCCCGGTGGCCATTGCAGCTGTTCTTCCCTTGCTAAGAGCAGCTGATCCCAAGTCCTAACTCCCCCTGGGAGGCCCTCTAGCCTCTCCTATTTAAACCCCACCCCTCTCGGCCATGGGAGAGGTGTTAAACCAACCTTAAGGAAACTCTGCCAAAATCATTCCAAACCACTCTCTACACATAGAGAACTTGACTCCCACTGGATTCCAGCCCCAATTCCCTCTAGTTGAGCTCAATTTTGAGTTCAAACTTCAGCACAAAACCAGGACACTTCTTCACAGTGGACCAATCCCCAAATTGATTGATCCTACACCTTCACCAGACCAAAGGAAGAAGTCCACCAGCAAAAGCCCCCTCTCCAGGCCACCCATCCATTCCAGACTCCAAGCTTTGTAATCGGCTGTGGTCGAAATCCTACCTAGACAATTCACCAGACCAGGAGACTTCATCTGGAGCTTGCTGGGACGCAATCGAAGGTGACACAACCCTCAGATTGAAGCCACACTTCTCTGAGCTAAGGTATGAGCTAACTCTTTATCCCGAGCTTATGGAGATTCTCCATTTCAAATGCCTTAATTTCAATGCATGACCACCGTATAGATGTATTCATCTCTTCAAGACGAATCCATAGAGCACAAGAACATGAAAATTTGTTAAGTATTGAGTGAGATATTAAGGATTTAGTGTGGACGGTTCTCGGGCTAGGAGGCTTGGGGACGATGAACGGATGCCGTTCATTTAATACACCCGCGGACGGGCGGCCAGGATCGCGCCAGATGAGGAGACGGAACGATACGGCGGGCCCCTGGAGCGCTGAGTCGGATGGCGGCGCCGAATCAGAACACGCCGCGTGGCCTTTCGGAGATGCCGAGGTTGAGTCAGCGCCGCGTGGATAAGTAGAAAAATAGGTTATTTTTCTATTTATTTAATTCCCTAAACTTCAAAAATGCATAACTTTGTGTAGGAAAATCAGAAAAATAAAATAAAAATACCCTTTTGCTCAGTGAACAGAGGAGAATAACGTGGAAAATAAATCATTTAATTTCATCAAGTATTTTATTTTTAATAATTTATTTACTCTCTGCACATTTTAAATTCTCCATGCATGTATACAATTCACCATGGCATGAGACCATAGGGCTTTTGAAGCCTCTCAATTTGGGAACATTCCCTGAATTTTCCAAAGTCAGAGGCCATCCCTATGAAGAGTTATTGATTTTTCAACTCTAGGTTGCTAGCTTGAGTATTTTAATTCCAATAATTAGCATGTTGTGAATTAAATTCTAGGAAAATTTGGTGATATTTATTATGACCCGAGGAACCTAGGAAAAAAAGGTTTTGAATTAATCCACTTGGAATAACCCTAATTGGCTTAAACACCCAAAATAGGTCCTTAATTAATTAGAGCTAATCATACATCAAATTGACTTGAAATCAATTCTCCACTAACCTTTAGGATCAGAGGAACCCATCATAAAAATTTGAAGTCAATTGGACTTGGTTAGCCCTACTAAATGGGTTGATTAAGCCATTTAGCCAATTTAAACTTAAAAATTCATAACTTTCAAAATACTTTTAAAAAATTCACCAAATTGGTTTTGGAGCCTCTCTGATATCAGGGGAATTTAAGAAAAATAAAATTGCAATTTTTCAAATAAGTTGATTTTCTTACATTATTTTAATATTTTAATAATTAAAAAATAATAAAAATCACAAAAATAATAAAATTCACCAAAATGTCACATTTTGAATTTTCATTACTTGAGAACAAACCCCATATTTTTCTTAAGTCTCTATAATGAGATATTAAATTTTAAAGCCCTAAGGTAATTTTAAAATTTAAAAATGTATATTTTTAGTATTTCCACTAAAATAATTCTAATAAATCAAAGAAAAATAAAAAAAATTATAAAAATTGGTTCTCTGATTTCCTTGATATCAGAGAGATTTTTGAAAAATCACATTTTCTCCACTCATGCCTTTATTGGCATATGAGTGAAGTCACATAAAAATTTCAAGTTCATTTAAGCTCATTTTAGTGAGTTATGAAATTGTTAAGCTTGAAGGGCAAAATGGTAATTAAAATTTTAACCTTTAATTAAAACTTTAGGCTTAATAAAATTAAAGAGTAAAGTATTTGATCCTAATCTGATTTGGATGATTGAAATTTGAATAATAAAGGTAGAAACCTATTAAACAATTTAAAAATAATTGAAATAAACCTTAATTAAATAATTGATTAAATTTGGAAGAATAATAAAATTGGAATTATTAAAATAGAGATATTATTAGGAAGAGATTTGTTCGTTAATTTAAGAATCCCTAAATTAATCATCTCAATGATATTTAATTCCTAATTAAAATGATGATCCAAATTTAAGATTTAAAATGCTAAAAGACTTAATCATTAAATTAAATTAAAATTAAATTATTTAAATTAAATCCTTTTAAAATTTCAATTAAATTAATACTTTAATAATTAAAATTAAATCATCTTTAAAATTAAAAAAATAATACTAAATTATTAAATTAAAATTAAAAATAAAATTAAATTAAAATTTAAATAAAATTAAATTAAATTAAATTAAATTAAATCATATTAAATTAAATTAAATTAAAAAATAAAATCAAGATAAAATTAAAATTAGATTAAATTAAATAAATTAAATTAAAATTAAAACTAAACCAAATTAAATTAAATTAAAGTTAAATTAAATTGAATTAATAATAACATCACCTAAGACATAAAGAAATTCAAAAATAAATATAAAACAACTTGAACACTATTCAAATTTAAACCCACTAGCCGAAATTAAATCATAAAACATTTGAACATCAATTTGCCCTCGAAAGCTTTGTTGTCATAACTCCTAAACAGAACGTTAAATGAAATGTTACTTCCCTCATAGGATATTCAAATGTCCTAGTTCACTGAGTAAGGTAACAACAAAACTTGAATTCCCGGACGATTAATTCATTTGTATGATTAAATTCATTTGGACTTAAAACAATTCTAGCAATATTGAAAAGATGTTTAAGATTCTTCTTAAACACTTTCTCAATATGATAGGATGTTTATGAGAACAACTGAACTTAATTGTTCTTTGATGAAGAAAATCGTCCTCAAACTAAACACTGAGAACACTAGACGTCATAGGAGATGACTAGCTACGGGATTAGGAATTTGGTAGAAAACAATAACCCTTCCCTTAGTTTTACCTAGGAACTTGTTCTAAATGCTTAAATATTCTAAATTGTGTTTGAGTGCAGCTTGGGATGACGGGAAGACCCTCCAGGTATGCTTTTATTTTGTTGCAATTTACTTTATTGCAATTTACTTAATCGCATCGCACTTACTTTTCTTGCATGATAAACAACTGTTGCATGAAAGCCCACACTTTTAGGATAGTCCCTTAAACTGAAACAAAAAATAAATTAAAACTCATTACAAGATAAAATTCACCGCCACAACATTTCAAAATATAAAACAACTCAAAATTTAATCACAAACAGAACACAAAACTGCAATTACAACTAAATTAAAACGTCTTGTTGGATGATCGGGAATACCTCGGATGATGTAACCTACGTGTTGCTAACGGGATTTCCCACGGTCTAAATGAAAGTGTGGAACTCATTTAGTTGAGTTTAGCAAATTCATACGGACTAAGTGAATCCGATAAAAATAACGATGCCGGAAGGATGGAACCATGGGATCTTAACCGGTGTTGTTATAATCAACTTTAATATTTGTTTTAATTAAAACATAAAAAACACTTGGACTTTAAGATTTCTAAAACCAAACTCCTTTCTTCTCTTTTGGTTACAATCTTCTATAACAACAAGGAGCTCGGAGCATAGTGGGCAGCACGGCCATCGTCATCAGCAAAACCTAAGTCTACTTCAACAAAACTTGCTTAGAATTAAATAACCAAGCCATAGGATTTCGAGGTAGTTTGCCTAGTGCAACATAAATCCTCAACCTTTTGTTAGGCATTTGCATCGAAAATTAAGCCCTAACCGGTCTTAGGACTCCGAGGTAGTCGTCCGATACGACATAAACCCTCACATCTTCGAGGCTATTTGTATGATCATGTCATACGAATATAAGTTCTAATTAATTAAAATTGGCAGGATCAAAACATTAAACAAATATTAGGATTTTCTTAAATCCAAGCCAAACAATAGGATAGTCGGGAAATTGTCGAAGTTCGCTTATAATCTGTAATTTCTCCTACCTTTCTTCCTTTGAATTCCCAAAACAAAAAATGTTCTAAACTTGATCCATTCCCTATTGAAACTCCAAAATTCAATCCCTTGAAAACTTAAACTTTGAAATTCTTGAGAGCAGAACTACTGATTATTATCGAGAGTTTTCTTAGGTGATTCCGTCACTTAAGATGTAATTAACTATAGGGGCTTGCCCTTATAGGGAATTTTAAGAACCCAGGTAATATAAACCCTGTTTAATGCTTTCATATTAAGCAGGGGAACTTGTCGGCTTATAAAATTGGTTCGCAGACCAAACAGATGTCACAAATCTTCTAGTTTATTTTTCGAGCCCCATCACCAAACAGTGTGTCTATTCTTTGGGATAGATACACGGTTTGTGATGTGGCGCTCGTTTATATAAACTATCTGGGATGTGAGGTCGGTTTGATTTCATATCTTAAAATTATTTTCAAAATCAAATACTACTTTCTAAATCATATATATATATTTAAATTAAAACTAAAATCTAAAATTCGCCGACAATTTCTGTTAGGCGACCCCCTTTTCAAAACACATAACCTAAAAATATGCCGACAATTTACGGCGACTCCGCTGAGGAAAATTCCTCTCTCCATTTTAATCGAACAATTACGCTTTCAAAAATCGGTAGTGTATCCATGTTCCTAGTGGATCGAACTACCCTTCTTTCCGTTGGAATACCATGTTCATTTCTACCTTGAACAAGTATAGCCAACATTCTCTCGGATTTATGAGCCGTTGTTTAGAAACCCCTAAACGGAGAGGTTCCGAGATCCTTTTACCTCATTTCGAGGTGGGGTGGACCCCGATAGGTATTAGTTTAGGAGGGTCTTGCGGGTCGAGAAGTTTCTACAAGACTTTCTCTTCCTTTTCCGGTTCCTAATCAATTCCTTTTACCCTTCCTACAACTCTCCTTCTTTTAATAATTCTCCTTCCTAACGAACAAAACTTTTTGAAAAAAGATAATTTTCCTTTAATACCACAAATACACCAAGATAAACAAAAATGTGTTCGGACTCTTTCTTTTTCGTCATAAGTTTTACGACAAGAAGAAGCACGATTCGGGGACTAACACTTGGAATCCGCCTGCCGAAATGGAAGCCCCAAAGCGATCTTCTCCTTCGTCAACGGACTCGGACTCGGCCGTGTTCGAGGACGAGCTCGCTGATAATGGAATTATTCGATTCGGACGAGGATTCGGGGACACCGACATCAAAATCCCCGACGTCACTCTCTTTTCACTCACAAGCAAAGTACCGAAGCGAGAAGCCGTTGATTGAGTTTAACCTCGAGTCGACTCATGAATTCCCTCCTCTGCAAAAGATTCCAGTCGAGAGGAGTACTTGTTGTTCGCGGAAGAACTTGTTGTTGCTACCCCGTTGGTCTAGTTGTCTCGCACCTACCCCATCTTACGCCGGACTAAAGGGAAAGGAAATTCGAACTATGATGAACACATTACCGTGGAGGGTACGGACCTTCCTATGAAACCTTCGTTTTTGAAATCGGGTCCGGCTCGAGAATTCCATCGGCGACACGGACTCGGAGAAGGAACGAAGTAGAAGGATTGCTAGAGAAGCCGGAGGCTGCTGAAGTTGCTTTCCTAGAAGAAATCTCGGAAGCTGCAGAGTATACACCGCTGCTCGAATACATACCACTTTTGGGAGGAAGCGGGTTCCATCCCCTCTCCGCCGCGAGAGGATGAAGAAAATGTTCGCAAGATTGTCTGCCGCATTGCCTCGGCCCGTATATTACAATGATAACCGTAAGAAAAGGGCCGAATTACGCCATTTGCTCGATTGCGATCCTCGATAGAAAAGTTAGCAAAGAAAGAAAAATGCCACGTGTCGAGAGATTTTAAGAAGGATAGGGTGGGTGCCGACCGAGTCCCGTCTTGGGCAGCGAGTAGAACACTGCTTCATCGCCGAGAAAAGCCAAATAAGAGAATGAAAGCTAGTCCACCTGTCGTTGTTTCAGGACTACAAATTAGGGAGGATACCACCTTCCAGCATTTGGCTGACAGACCATCCGGTCCCAGACCTTCTGCTGCTAGGAGGATGGTATGGCGTCCCACAACCGGACAATTAAGATTAAAACAACAACCTGAGAAGGAAAGTCTCGTCAGGAGACTTGAGTCCGAAGAAAGTACTACCGCAGTAAAGGGGACTCATAAGAAGGAAACCAGACGAGTTATCACATGACAACTGCAAGGATGTACGGAAAAGACCACTAGAAGATGCTATGGAAAAGCTAAGAGCGATATTCGGCGATTAAGAAGGAAAGAGAAGAGAAATTCGGAGATGAAGTTGGCTCGTCAGAGTTCATGGATGATGAATATGCAGAAATTAACATGGTTGAAACACGAGCTTCGTCAGCTTCACAAGGTACCCCTGCAGCCGCAGAAAGAGAGGAGCTGGAAGTAATGAGGAGGCAGCTTCAAGAGAAAGATGATACGATCGCCCAAATGGCAAAAAGGATGGAAGAGATGGGCCGTAGCCCTAGCCACTCTCCGGAGTCGAGTTCAACCCCAAAGAGAAACACCCCCAGAAGTTATTCACATTGTAGACGGAGGAAAGGAGATTACGTCCGTCAACGGGGATGATCAATTAAAGAAGGATGCAACACAAAGCATGATTCCGGAAAAGGATATCAAGAGCATGGTGGAACAGCAGGTGCGAGAAGCCTTGGCACAATCGAAAGAGCGGGACATCCATTCGGACGGGTAGACCTTACCACGAAGAATTCGACGACGTCCGATATCCGAAAGGCTTTGTACCACCTCTGTTCAAGACCTTTGATGGAACCGGAAACCCTCGGCAACATGTTGCACATTTTCGTGCCAGTTATTGCAATGCCGGCGAAAGTGATGCCTTACTCTTTAGACAATTTGTCAGCAGCCTATCAGGGATCGTCTTTGATTGGTATGCAGAATTACCGAACGGTTCGGTGAAGACATTTTCAGAATTAGAGAACCTCTTCATCGAGCGATTTGCGGAGCTCGGCACCGACTCACTATAGGTGATTTAGTGGTAGAGAAGCAGAAACCGAACGAAACCTTGGTGGACTACATACTTTGATGGAGGAACCTAAGTATGAAGTGTGAGCCACAACTACAAGAACAACATGCAGTCGGCATTTTACTTAAGAGCATTCATGGCCCGATAACACTTCTCCTCAAGGATTTACTATTAAGACTTTCGAGAAGTTGTTAAGCAAAGCCGGAAGCTTGCAAGAGGAGGCGAAGCAATTAAGTTTCACCGACAAAACGAGACAAACGAAGCCCGTGAAAACTTTTGAAAAGAAGTCGGGATCGTTGCGGCGATCGATAAAGGCAAGCAACCAATACAAATATCATCGAACGGCGCGAGCAACCTCAACGAATTGCCAGCGAGCCCGACCCGGCTATCGGTCATCTCGACGGTATGAACAACCGCCTCGTCCGCAACGTACGTTAAGGGAGCTTCGAGCGAGGAGTATCCGTTCAAGAATGAGGCGGTGCCGAAAATGTTCCGCGGTCGATGAAGACTCCAGATTTCCAAGCTGCCGAGCCTAAGAGACCGAAGAAGTCGACAAGAAAGGTGATCCTAACTTTTGCCCTTACCACCGGATGCTTGGGCATAAGATAGAAGATTGTATTACCTTCAAAAGTTGGCTCGACGACAATCTTCGGAAAGGGAATATAACGATCCCGAAGGAGTACATGAAGGAACCCCGAAAGGAGGTTCGTCGATGTTATCTCGACGGATCTCATTGTTCCGATAGATCCCTATGCGGCTAATGATGGATGGACTACCGCTTGGACAAAGTCTTCGAAGAAGATTTTGGATCACATCCAAACCGCTTCGGTGCGAGCCTCAATTCAGAGTTCGAAACCTGTCAAGTCGGCACTATCACTTGCGATAGAAGAAACACCTCAACAAGAGATGATTGAAGAGAAGAAGGAAATCGATGAAGAAGAGAAGACCGAGGCTCTTAAGGCTAGACTAGGGGCTGCTTATCCTAGGATAGTTGTTTCCGATTCGGGGGACAAATTTCTCGAACCTCTGACTCTGTATGATTATTTGCTCACTCTGGTGGGATCTTATAATGATAAGGGTTATGACGTTGGCTACGTTTTGACTGTTTCTAACAATTACGTAACTAGCGACAATTCGGATATCGATTCTGATACAAATGACAATTCTCAAATCATACACAATCTCGACGGTCACAATGACAAGGAAGACATCCACCAAGGAGGCTACGAGAGTTCAACAAGCAACGAATCTATTTGCGAGTTTCGAGGAGCTCCGATCACGATAGAGTTAGAGCCTTCGGACTGCGAAGCCAATCCGAAAAGAACTCGTCATTCCGATTCGAGAGGAGACACTAGCAAACTCGATACTAGATTCGGAAGAAATCACGAAGTCGACTTGAGAAGTGGAAGAGTTCTACCTCCGAGAATGGGTCCGAAGGACAAAGGAAAGCGAGTGGTTGTTCAAGAAGAACCAACCCGGCAAAAGAAATACCCATTCGGGAAGAAATTGAGACACATGAAAATAAAGTGGACTACAACGTGCTAGCCCATCTTAGGAAACTATCGATCAAGCTAAGCATCTACGACGCTCTCATCTTATCGAAGGAGATGAGAGAAGCTCGATCAAGGCCTTACTTGATCCGGAAATTTGCTTAGCTCGAATGGCCGGAGATTCCTTAGATGAGGTTTGTTCGTTAAAGGAACAACGAGGTGTCACCTTCACGGACAATGACCTACTACTTGGGACGACGGACCACAACCGACCAGTTATACATTTCGGTTACAATAGGGAAGTTTACACTCTCCGAGTATTAGTGGATCCGGGAGCATCGATCAAAATAATGAATCTTCGAACGCTAGCATATTTGGAAATTGATGCTCGCGAGCTTGAAGTAGACAAAATGTTATTAAGAGGATTCAACCAGAAAGGAGAAAGAGCCCTCAGATCAATAACACTGCTAATGAAAATCGGTGACTTAGCAAAGACAACCGCAAAATTTCATATAATTGATTCAGAAATGTCATTCAACGCTCTACTGGGCCTACCATGGATACATGAAAACAGGATGGTACCATCATCCCTACACCAGTGCATCAAATACTACGATGGAGGGGAACGGTGCATCAAAGGTGACTTACGACCATTCTCCGTACATGAAATTGGAATCCATGAAGATGCAGCTTATTATGCACCTCCGAAGAAAACAATTTTCTCCAGAGATACCATAACGAATGAAGCAAAGGAAGTTCGGGATGACGAAGAACCTGAAGTTCTAGTCCAACAATCACTCACCACTCCCTTACGGCGAGATGGTGAAGGTTTCTCCACAACTCGCATCCGAGGTCGAGGCCGGGGACGAGGTCGTGGCAGAGACGTTAGGACAGTTGGACGGAGGAAACCGGCCATCGATGTTGATTGGGAAGACGAGTTCGAAGAAGAAAAAGAGATCAAACAAGAAGCGAGCGACAATAAGTCGGAAGAAGCCGCAATTTAGGATCCCGCTCGAAGATGAAAAGAACGAAGAATATAAATCGATGTACGAGAAGATTAACCACTATGTACATACTTATGACCACGACCCCGATCCATTCTAATAAGATCGAGGGTATGGTGGTCGAAGAGGTACGTAGCGGCGGTGCGAAAGCCAATCAAATTCTACTGTGGTGCTCCTTCCTCCAAAGCCGAAAATAATGTACAATTTGAAGATGTCACTTCATCGAGAATTAATGGAATTACCTTTTGAGTGGTACTCTCCTGTGTTCAAAATTTAATTCAGCGTGGTTTCTTACCTCGACAATGGACAAAAGGTCAATCACAACATTTTGAAAAATTATGGAATAACTCCAGTCGTCTACCCATTTCAAAGCATGGTCTCGGATTCGGCACAGTAGGATCAGTTGACGATACTAAATTTTGCTTGGTTGTCACTTGCGAGTCTAATGAAAGCGCATGGAAACTACGAGAAGAATTTGAAGATTTACTAAGTGGAGACGCTCCACCGAATTCGAAGAAGAGATTAAATCTATAATAGATGAGTTAACGTAAGTTAACTTAGGTACTAGCGAAGAGCCTAGACCTACCTTTGTTAGCTCCTTACTCGATAAAGAAGACTCAGAAGAAATAATCAAGTTATTAATGGAATTTAAAGACTGTTTTGCTTGGAGCTACGATGAGATGCCGAGTTTAGCTCGAGAGGTCGCGATCCATAAGCTAGGAGTGGATCCTGCCATGTCCCGGTCGGACGAGGTCCCGGAAGAATGCGTCTAGAAATCGAACAATAAGTCATAGCAGAAGTTAAAAAGCTAATAGACGCTAAATTTGTCCGCGAAGAACAATACCCGACTTGGTTAGCCAATGTGGTACCAGTTAGAAAGAAGAATGGTAAGATCAAAATTTGTGTGGATTTCAGAGATTTAAACAAGGCATGTCCAAAGGATGAATTCCCTCTACCGATCCCAGAACTAATGATCGACATTGCTTCGACACATGAAATATTCTCATTCATGGATGGATCTTCAGGATACAACCAGATAAAAATGGCTCTAGAAGTTGAAAAACTTACAGCATTCAGAACGTCGATTGGAGTATATTGCTACACAGTGATGCCATTCAGACTAAAGAACGCAGGAGCAACATACCAGAGAGTGATGACAATAATTTTTGATGATCTCATCCACAATCAAGTCGAATGCTACGTGGATGATGTGGTCATCAAAAGCAAAGTAAAGGAAAACCACCTATATGATTTGAGAATTGTTTTCGAACGATTAAGACAATTTAACCCTAAGATGAATCCCTTAAAATGCGCCTTCGGCGTCACCTCCGGGAAATTCTTAGGATTCGTTGTCCGACATCATGGAATTGAAATCGACCCGGAAAAGATTAAAACTATCTTAGAAATGCTACCTCCCAAAACCTTAAAGCAACTACGATCTTTTCAAGGGAAGCTGGCATATCTTCGATGCTTTATCTCAAACTTGTCAGGTAGGTGTCAGCCTTTCTCAGGATTAGTTAAAAAGGACGCCAAATTTATTTGGGAAGAGAAATGACAGATGGCCTTTGAGGACATTAAGCAATATTTAATGACACATCCTGTCTTAATAGCCCCAGTCTCAGGTAGACTGTTGATAATTTATACCGCGGCTTTAGACGACTCTCTCGGAGCCCTGTTAGCCCAGGTTAATGATGAGGGTAAAGAAAATGCTCTTTACTACCTAAGTTGTCGTTTACTTCCGAAGGAAATAAGGTATCCCGCAATTGAAAAGCATTGTTTGGCCCTGATCTTCGCCGCTCAAAAGCTCAGGAACTACATGCTTTCTCATAAGGTCAACCTAATCTCGAAATTTAATCCATTGCAATACTTGATGAATCGTCCAACGCTTTCCGGCAGACTTGCCAGATGGTCAATGATATTATTGCAATTCGATATAACTTTCGTGCCTCTTCGTGTCGTAAAGGGACAAGTCTTAGCAGACTTCCTTGTTGCACACCCTTTGTCGGCAGAATCTCCTCTCAATGACGATTTGCCAGATGAACAAATAATGAGCCTAGAAGACCCTGATGATCGATGTTGGGAATTATATTTCGACAGAGCAACTTTAGCACACAAAGATGAAGAATCGCAAGTGATAGTGCCCGGTAAGGCAGGGATCAGATTAATCTTTATAACACCGGAGCGGGGGATGTTAAGATACTCCTACCATTTGACAGAGCCTTGTACGAACAACGAAGCGAGAATACGAAGCCCTCATAACGGGATTCGGAATTAACTATTCGAATGGGGATAACATA
Source organism: Papilionanthe hookeriana x Papilionanthe teres (assembly GCA_022702705.1). Classification (NCBI taxonomy): domain Eukaryota; kingdom Viridiplantae; phylum Streptophyta; class Magnoliopsida; order Asparagales; family Orchidaceae; genus Papilionanthe; species Papilionanthe hookeriana x Papilionanthe teres. Next base: position 16,237,213 of record CM040431.1, on the reverse strand, counting down.
CATCGACATCTACGGGGATTCGCGGTTAATCATTCAACGGATCGCTCGACGATACAGAATTTTAAAGCCAAGATTCGAGCAATACTTCCGGTATGCCATATAGTTGTTGGAACGATTCCGAATGTGACGATCTACAAAATTCCCGGAAAGAAAATGCTTTAGCGGATGCGTTAGCTCGCCTCGCAAAAGAATTTGCACTGCTTGCAAGATGAATCGGTGGAAGTGTCGATTCACGGACGTCGGATCCTATCACGGCTCGACATAGACACAATACACAAATCGGAAAAAGAAAAAGAATCGGTTGCGAACGTGTGACGAAAAACACGAGAAGATTGGCGACGGCCATTAATAGACTACACCGCAAATAGGAAAAATACCGGATGATAGGTCGCTAGCCCATCGGATCGAAAAGAACTACGTCCTACGCATTAATAAACAACACGTTATACGGAAGGTCTTTCGATCAAATGTGGCTAAGGTGCCTAGCGGGTCCGAGGCCCGTGAAATTGTTAAAGAAGTCCATTCGGGACTCCGTGGCGCTCACCGATCGGGTCCGAAGATGAAAATGAAAATTAAAAGACAAGGGTACTACGGCCCTCGATGATGACCGATTGCATGAAAATCACCAAGAAGTCGTCACCGATGCCGAGTGCACGGAGTGGTTCTACACCGACCTCCGAATGTGTTACATCCAGACAATTGTGTCGTGGCCATTTGAATTTCGGGGCACGGATATAGTGGGTCCAATAGAACCACCATCTTCAAAAGGACATCGCTTCATTCTTGCGGCTACGGATTACTTTTCCAAGTGGGCGGAGGCAGTTCCACTTGAGAAGTGAAAGCACACCACGTGCTACGGTTTTTCGAGAACCAAGTTATCTACCGTTTCGGAGTGCCGCGCGAGATCATCTCGGATAATGGGTCGGCATTCGAAGCACACAAATCAATAATTTTGTCGGGAGACAAGGAATCGGCGGCGATATTCAACAATTTACTACCCAAGAGCAAACGACTCGGTGAGGCTTTTAATAAAACCCTCGTTCAAATTTTAAAGAAAACCTTGGACGATAATAAGAGAAATTGGCACAAGAAGTTATTAGAAGCCTTATGGGCCTACCGGACAACCTTCAAAACTCCTACTCGAAGCTACACCTTACGCTGCGGTGTATGGGTCCGAGGCGATGTTACCCTTAGAGGTTCGGCTTCCTTCACTCGGAATTGCGAGTTGCAAACAAAATCACGACGAGAAGAGAATGCCAAATTACGACTAGCGGAATTAGAAAGCCAGGAAGGGAAAAGACTTGCAGCGCAGCAGAATTTAGAATTATACCAAGCTAAGATGGTTCAAGCCCATGACAAACTGGTCCGCCTAAGAACCTTCAAAGTTGGTGACTTAGTTCTCGTTCTCAAGAGACCTATCCTTGCACACCGCAAGATAGGAGGAAAATTTGAACCCACTTGTGAAGGGCCGTTTGTGGTTGAAGCAATATACTCAGGAGGCTCCTACCAGCTAGTGAATTGCCAAGGAGAACGACATATGCTTCCGATCAACGGATGATACTTGAAGAAGTATTACACTACCTGATGTTTCGAAGGAATGAATTCTTCATCCCTAGAAGCACGGGCGAAGTAGTTACTTATGACTGGGTCCGAACCCAAAAAATAATAAAAAATGTGCTAAAATAAATAAAATCATGATAATAAAGTTTTTCTTGTTTTCTCTTCCAAATCAAAATCTCTTTCCTGATCTTATCCCACTTCATTCCTATTAAATTTAAAAATACAAAAGTAATAAAAAAACTATCTTTAATAAACATTTTCTTAATGTTCTTGTTCTTAGTACAACCCCTGATCCTTTTCCTTGTCTTTTCACGGGAAATGTCGAACGGGCGGTTGGTCTGAACTTTAGAAATGGCGTAAGCCTTGCACTCGACGAAAAGAGGGTGAAAGATGGAGCGATAATCGAGATTGACTCGGACTTCGCACCGGCGGAGCCCACGATACGAGGAAAGTGGCGGGTCCCGGTTGATCGAGAGGAGCCGCCCGGTCCGGACGAGTAATGAGAGTGGGTGGTCCAAGCCACCAATCCGATAGCAAGAAAAGGAAAACAAACACCGAAGAAGACAAGAGAATCGAGTTTGTAGTCTCTACGACGGAAGGCGGGCTTGTCGGCGCCGCGCCGCGAAATTCGGGAAGTACGAAGAGCTACTCTCACGGCAACCCGACGAAGAAATAAAAATCGCCGTATCTGCAAGATGTTAACTAAACTAGCGGCGGACCGGCGCGACGAGGCGGTGCTACGCTGTGCGAACTAGCGACGGACCGGCGCGACGAAGTAGTTGCTTCGCCGGTGCATATACTTCGAGGACGCCGATTCACAGTGCACTGAAGGAAGGAGGCCATCTCCGAGGATAACAGAAGAGACCAGGTAAATCTTAAGAAGAACAGAAGAAGGAAGGCTACAACGCAACCAGATAAAGCCACCAGTAATGCATAACCTTGTTGCAGAAGCAACCCCAGAGGATGTCCCGATGGATACCATCCCCGAGGAGCCGAGGTATGCAAGAGAACGTGAAGGGATTGAGCCATATATCCCACAATACGTCACCAGGCCTCGCCATTTGCGGTTATTCCGGAATATGAGTTAGAAAGAATGCGAGAAAGTCGAGAAGAAAACTTTTGAATACTTCGAGAGCATCGGAGGCGGGAGGATCGATATCTTAGAAGGCCTCGAGCTACATACAGACGTGTTCTCAGAATACGAACAACAACAAATCGTGGACTGCATCCGGGATTTGAAAAGAATGGGCCGAGCGGGCTGCCTAAGAGAAAACACTTACTCGGAACCCCGGAGATGGATGCCAGGGAAAGGTAGAATTACAATACAATGTGGATGCTGCTACAACTTCGCAGAAGACAGGAAGGGAAACCCACCGGAGATACTCCGTCATGGCCGAGTGGATCCGATGCCATTAGTCATCGAAAAGGATGGTAAAAAGAATGATAACATGGAGGGTGCGCGGCGGATTGCATGCCCAACGGTTGCATCATTAACATTTACAAGAAGGGTGATCGCATACCCCCGCATAGATCACCACGACTTTGTCGGACCTTTACGCACGGTTTCTTTTACGAACGAATGTAATATCATGTTCGGATCTAACCTCCGGATAGCGAGCCCGGGTGAGTTCCGAGGGCCGATAAAGATACCATTACCGGTAGGTTCCGTCATGATGCTGAAGGGCAACGGAGCGAGACGTCGCTAAACATTGCATACCGGGAGTACCAATGAAGCGGATCTCAGTTACTTTCAGAAGGATGGATGACAGGAAAGCACCTTACCACTTCCAGCCAGACCCAGAGCTTGAGAGCCTCCGGCCTTACGAGCTGTGAGTTACATGGAAAATATCACACCTCCAACGTACATCCATACGACATCCTTGCCAAGGATGGCTTGGAAGGTGAAGTTATTGACCATGTTCCTCACTATTCAGACATGGATTTCTGACAGATACCTTTTTTGGATGGATCGGCAAAGATCATACAAAGTCCGTTTTGAGTCTATATGGATTGTATGAGATGTATTCCAGATAGAGTCGTATGATGTATCTTCAACATGATTGGAATGAAAGTGACCATGTCACATTTTTGGCTTTCACCTCTTTTGTGCAAGTTGACTGAGAAACGCCATTAAAGTTAAATGAACTTCGAACATAGAACAGAAAAGAAACAAAAAAAAGAATAAAAGAAAAATTTCCTTAAAAATCTAAAAAATGATGAACACCAAATTCACATGAACATTAAATGAATGATAAAATAAATTTGTATCGTTAAAAGACAAACAAAATGAACATAAATTTCAAATCAAATCTCAATCAAAAATTCAAATTCAACCTTCCAGATCTCAAATCAAATCTCGATCAAATTCGAATTCGACCTTCCAGATCTCAAATCAAATCTCAATCAAATTCAAACTCAATCTTCCAAATCTGAAATCCAATCCATTCTATTCTCTCCCTTGTCTGGGATGGAAGCGGTTGATTCCATTGACACGGAGCCACGAGGTTTTTGATTCCAATCTAGTGGCAAGGAATTATATCCAATCCAAACCAGCAACTCTCAATCAACTCTTTTGATTAGGATATGTAGCATCTACATATTCCCTCCTAATTTGTTTCTTTCCACAAAAAAAAAATCTTTTACAACTTTCATGAAATTCTCGAAACACCAAAATTCCACACTTTTCAAATCAACACTACAAATCTTTACAAAATCATTTACTTCAAAATCAAATTCTTGGGGTCGAGGATTTTACATCCGAGACTGCATTGCTTTAGGATTCTTTCCCTATCGCAATGAAATACATCAAAATCAAATTCTTGGGGTCGAGGATTTTACATTCGAGACTGCAATGCTTTAGGATTCTTTCCCTATCACAATGAAATACATCAAAATCAAATTCTTGGGGTTGAGGATTTTACATCCGAGACTGCATTGCTTTAGGATTCTTTCCCTATCACAATGAAATACATCAAAATTCAAATTCTTGGGGTTGAGGATTTTACATCAGAGACTGCATTGCTTTAGGATTCTTTTCCTATCGCAATGAAATACATCAAAATCAAACTTTTGGGGTTGAGGATTTTACATCAGAGATCGCATTGCTAGGATTCTTTCCCTATCACAATGAAATACATTAAAATTAAATTCTTGGGGTCGAGGATTTTACATCCGAGACTGCATTGCTTTAGGATTCTTTCCCTATCGCAATGAAATACATCAAACTCAAACTTTTGGGGTTGAGGATTTTACATCCGAGACTGCATTGCTTTAGGATTCTTTCCCTATCGCAATGAAATACATCAAAATCAAACTTTTGGGGTTGAGGATTTTACATTCGAGACTGCATTGCTTTAGGATTCTTTCCTATCTGCAATGAAATACATCAAAATCAAACTTTTGGGGTTGAGTATTTTACATCAGAGATCTGCATTTCTTTAGGATTCTTTCCCTATCGCAATGAAATACATCAAAATCAAATTCTTGGGGTTGAGGATTTTTCATCCGAGGCTGCATTGCTTTAGGATTCTTTCCTATCGCAATGAAATACATCGAAATCAAATTCTTGGGGTTGAGGATTTTACATCCGAGACTGCATTGCTTTAGGATTCTTTCCCTATTGCGATGAAATACATCCAAATCAAATTCTTGGGGTTGAGGATTTTACATCCGAGACTGCATTACTTTAGGATTCTTTCCCTATTGCAATGAAATACATCAAAATCAAACTTTTGGGGTTGAGCATTTTACATCCGAGACTGCATTGCTTTAGGATTCTTTCCCTATTGCGATGAAATACATCAAAATCAAACTCTTGAAGTTAAGGATTTTACATCCAATACCGCATTGCTCTGAGATCTCTCCTCGTTGTAATGATTTAATCTGATCAATTCGATTTTCTTTTGAGGTTGAAGATGTTACATCTAAAACCACAAAATTCCAATTTTCATTTCAAGTTCAAATCCCTTCAAATTAATTTTAACAAACTTCAATCTAAATTGAAAATCAAACTAAAATCTAAACTTACACATCAAAACTTAAGCTGAAACAAAATAAAATCTAAATTGAAATTCCCAGAGTCATGTGATTTGGGATTCACCTCCTTTTCCTTTCCCTGGCGAGAGTTCGGGAATCTCCGGTCTCGGAGATATACTTGACACTCCCCGGCGAAAATTCTTCTACTTCGTCCTAAGTTTGTCACTTGGACATCTGTGTTGGTTTTGTTGATCTTTTCGGTCAACGCCAATACGCGCGGTGTGCTTGGTAAGCACACCACACCTATTGGGGGTCCATTTGTTGACTTCATTTTTGATGAGGTCTTCTCTTCTTCTCTTTAGTACTTAGGATCTAGCCATAGGCTTTTCCTTTGACTATCCTAGAGGATTAGAATTGGGACCCACCACTTAGAAATTCAAACTACTTCTTAACTCCCTGCAAACTCCACAAACTTGATTGTAGACCCCTAATCACCTAGAGGGTTGAAATCAAATGTGGAAGTTTAAAGGATGAGTTCCTATAGGACTCTTTGGCCTTAGGACTGCCCTGGGTGGCATGGTCTGGTGAGGGCTGACTTGCACACACACTACACTTATACACTACACACACCTCCTAAAACACACCCATACCTAACTTGACCTCCTGACTCATGAAGGTGATTCACATGGATGGTCCTTAACCCCTAAGCCCTTGGCTAAGAGGGTTAGGAACAACATAGTGGATGCCTCAAATGAGTCCCTTCATGGCTCATGTGGTCTTGATATGGCTTCATGGCTCAACCAAAATGATTTCATTCCACTTACAATTACTCAATCTTCATTTTGCAAATTTTCGATTTTGACCCTCGGGATCCTACACCCGCTTAGCTTACCCAAAGCCTTGAAATTACCCAAATTTTTCAAAATTTCCAAATCACCCAAAATTCCCCAAAATTAACCTTGAACATTTCCTCACCAATAAAGTTGATCATCCATAGACAAAAATACCAAAAATTCAAAAAATACCTCCCAATACCCTCCAAATACCCAAAATACCCCTCTTGACCCAAAAATCCAAAAATTCAGAAAATTCCCAGAAAAATTCCAAAAATCCCAAATATTCCTAATTTCATTTTGTTTAACTACACCATGGGCCAAATTTGTCAATTTACCCCACTTTTGTCAAAACCCCCAATTTGACCCATTTTAACCCAAAGTGAACCCAATGTCAAACCAAGCCTAGCCAATTGACCCAAATTCTGATCCAATTCAATTCTAAACTTAAATTTAACATTCCCAACACCAATCTAGACTAGATCAAAGTCCAATTTGATTGACATTTGAACCCAATTTCATTTTGGACCTTAAAGCCCAATTTGGACCCATGACCCAAACATAGCCCAAACTAACCCAATTCAACTCCAATTAACCCCAAACCTTTTCTAAACCTTCCCTAACATCCCCACAAACAAAATAATAACATGATTTACCCAAAATTTAGACCCAAACCCCACTCAAATTAAACCCAAAGCCAAAAAGCCCAATTTTGACCTAAACCCAAACCTATCCCAAATAAGCCCAAACCCCAAAATCAAAACCCAACCAAAGTCAAAACCTCTTTGAAACATTTCCATAAACATTTTCCAACATTAATTTTATATAAATTTTAACCCTAGCCCAACATTGGCCCAAGTTAGCCCAATTTGACCTACATTGGCCCATTTACCAAAGAGGTCCAAATCCAACCCAATTCAAGCCCAAACCACTTCAAATTTATTCCAAATCATTCATGAAACATTCCTAAATTAAATTCAACACTTATTGGATCCAATCCTTTGCAAAATTCTCATCCTAAAATTTGTTTTGAAATCTAAAAGCCCACTCTCTAAACCATCTTGAAAGTCCATCCAAAGTGCAATACAAAAGCCCAAAGCCCACATGACAATTCCTTCTCATCATCCCTTTAATTGGGATCAATTCCTAAGTCCCAAATCAATCATCAAATCAACTTAAATCAAGCACCATCTAATATTTTCACTAAATTGCCAAAATCTCCAAATTCCTTTTTCATATAAATGGATCCACTTTTCCCAAGCCAAATGGAGCCATGAAGCCATGCATGAGCCACATGGGAGCCATGAAGCCATGCATGAGCCACCCATCTGTTCCAGACTCCAAGCTTTGTAATTGGCTGTGATCAAAATCCTACCTAGACAATTCACCAGACCAGGAGACTTCATGCCGGAGCTTCGCTGGGACGCAATCGAAGGTGACACGACCCTCGGATTGAAGCCGCACTTCTCCGAGCTAAGGTATGAGCTAACTCTTTATCCTGAGCTTCTGGAGATTCTCCATTTCAAATGCCTTAATTTCAATGCATGACCACCATATAGATGTATTCATCTCTTCAAGACGAATCCATAGAGCACAAGAACATGAAAATTTGTTAAGTATTGAGTGAGATATTAAGGATTTAGTGTGGACGGTTCTCGGGCTAGGAGGCTTGGGGACGATGAACGGATGTCGTTCATTTAATACACCCGCGGACAGACGGCCAGGATCGCGCCGGATGAGGAGACGGAAAGATACGGCGGGCCCCTGGAGCGCTGAGTAGGATGGCGGCGCCGAATCGGAACACGCCGCGTGGCGCTTCGGAGACGCCGAGGTTGAGTCGGCGCCGCGTGGATAAGTAGAAAAATAGGTTATTTTCTATTTATTTAATTCACTAAACTTCAAAAATGCATAACTTTGTGTAGGAAAATCGGAAAAATAAAATAAAAATACCCACTTGCTCGGTGAACGAGAGGAGAATAATGTGGAAAGGAAATCATTTAATTTCATCAAGTATTTTATTTTTAATAATTTATTTACTCTGCGCATTTTTCAATTCTTCATGCATGTATATAATTCACCATGGCATGAGACCATAGGGCTTTTGAAGCCTCTCGATTTGGGAACATTCCCTGAATTTTCCAAAGTCGACGAGCCATCCTATGAAGAGTTATTGATTTTTCAACTCAGGTTGCTAGTTTGAGTATTTTAATTCCAATAATTATCATGTTGTGAAATAAATTCTAGGAAAATTTGGTGATGTTTATTATGACTAGAGGAACCTAGGAAAAATAGGTTTTGAATTAATCCACTTGGAGTAACCCTAATTGGCTTAAACACCCAAAATAGGTCCTTAATTAATTAGAGCTAATCATACATCAAATTGACTTGAAATCAATTCTCCACTGACCTTTAGAATCAGAGGAACCCACCATAAAAATTTGAAGTCGATTGAACTTAGTTAGCCTACTTAAAAGGGTTGATTAAGCAATTTAGCCAATTTAAACTTTAAAAATCCATAACTTTCAAAATACTTTTCAAAAATTTACCAAATTGGTTTTGGAGCCTCTCTGATATTAGGGGAATTTAAGAAAAATAAAATTGTAATTTTTCAAAAAAGTTGATTTTCTTATATTATTTTAATATTTTAATAATTAAAAAATAATAAAAATCACAAAAATAATAAAATTCACCAAAATGTCACATTTTTAATTTTAATCACTTAGGAACAAACCCCATATTTTTCTTAAGTCTCTATAATGAGATATTAAATTTTAAAGCCCTAAGGTAATTTTAAAATTAAAAAAAGTATATTTTTAGTATTTCCACTAAAATAATTCTAATAAATCAAAGAAAAATCAAAAAATTATAAAAATTGGTTCTATGATTTCCTTGATATCAGAGAAATTTTTGAAAAATATAAAATTCATTTTTCAATCTTTATTTTATTTTTAAATTAATTAATACTCCAAAACTCAAAATAATTATAATAAAAAGAATATAATTCAAAAAATCACCAAAATTGGTCGAAGTGATCCTCTGGTCATTAGGAATGTCCCATAATTTTCTTATGGACAGAAACTTTTCCTTGGTCATATTATTAAATTTCCTTGGAAATCCCTATATTCCACCAAAAATAATTACATAAATAAATTAAATACAGAAAAATTACATTTTCTCCTCTCATGCCTTCATTGGCATATGAGTGAAGTCACATAAAAATTTCAAGTTCATTTAAGCTCAATTTAGTGAGTTATGAAATTATTAAGCTTGAAGGGCAAAATGGTAATTAAAATTTTAACCTTTAATTAAAACTTTAGGCTTAATAAAATTAAAGAGTAAAGTACTTGATCCTAATCTGATTTGGATGATTGAAATTTGAATAATAAGGGTAGAAACCTATTAAACAATTTAAAAATAATTGAAATAAACCTTAATTAAATAATTGATTAAATTTGGAAGAATAATAAAATTGGAATTATTAAAATAGGGATATTATTAGGAAGAGATTTGTTCTTTAATTTAAAAATCCCTAAATTAATCATCTCATAATATTTAATTCCTAATTAAAATGATAATCCAAATTTAAGATTTAAAATGCTAAAAGACTTAATCATTAAATTAAATTAAAGTTAAATTATTTAAATTAAATCCTTTTAAAATTTCAATTAAATTAATACTTCAAGAATTAAAATTAAATCATCTTTAAAATAAAAAAAAATAATAAAATATTAAATTAAAATTAAAAATAAAATTAAATTAAAATTTAAATTAAATTAAATTAAATTAAAATTAAAATTAAATTAAATTAAATTAAATTAAATTAAATTAAATTAAATCATATTAAATTAAATTAAATTAAATTAAATGAAATTAAATTAAAAAATAAAATCAAGTTAAAATTAAAATTAGATTAAATTAAATAAATTAAATTAAAATTAAAACTAAACCAAATTAAATTAAATTAAAGTTAAATTAAATTGAATTAAAAGTAACATCACCTAAGACAAGGAAATTCAAAAATAAATATAAAGCAACTTGAACACTATTCCAAATTTAAACCCACTAACTGAAATTAAATCATAAACCATTTGAACATCAATTTGCCCTTGAAAGCTTTGTTGTCATAACTCCTAAACGAACGTTAAATGAAATGTTACTTCCTCATAGGATATTCAAATGTCCCAGTTCATCGAGTAAGGTAACAACAAAACTTGAATTCCCGATGATTAATTCATTTGTATGATTAAATTCATTTGGACTTAAAATAATTCTAGCAATATTGAAAAGATGTTTAAGATTCTTCTTAAACACTTTCTCAATATGATAGGATGTTTATGAGAACAACTGAACTTAATTGTTCTTTGATGAAGAAAATCGTCCTCAAACCAAAACACAAGAACCTAGACGTCATAGGAGATGACTAGCTATAGGATTAGGAACTTGGTAGAAAACCATAACCCTTCCCTTAGTTTTACCTAGGAACTTGTTCTAAATGCTTAAATATTCTAAATTGTGTTTGAGTGCGGCTTGGGATGACGGGAAGACCCTCCGGGTATGCTTTTATTTTGTTGCAATTTACTTTATTGCAATTTACTTAATCGCATCGCACTTACTTTTCTTGCATGATAAACAACTGTTGCATGAAAGCCCACACTTTTAGGATAGTCCCTAAAACTAAAACAAAAAATAAATTAAAAGTCATTACAAGATAAAATTCACCGCCACAACATTTCAAAATATAAAACAACTCAAAATTTAATCACAAACAGAACACAAAACTGCAATTACAACTAAATTAAAACGTCTTGTTGGATGATCGGGAATACCTCGGATGATGTAACCTACGTGTTGCTAACGGGATTTCCCGCAGTCTAAATGAAAGTGTGGAACTCATTTAGTTGAGTTTAGCAAATTCATCTGGACTAAGTGAATCCGATAAAAATAACGATGCCGGAAGGATGAAACCGTGGGATCTTAACCGGTGTTGTTATAATCAACTTTAATATTTGTTTTAATTAAAACATAAAAAACACTTGGACTTTAAGATTTATAAAACCAAACTCCTCTCTTCTCTTTTGGTTACAATCTTCTATAACAACAAGGAGCTCGGAGCATAGTGGGCAGCACGGCCATCGTCATCAGCAAAACCTAAGTCTACTACAGCAAAACTTGCTTAGAATTAAATAACCAAGCCATAGGATTTCGAGGTAGTTTGCCTAGTGCAACATAAATCCTCAACCTTTTGTTAGGCATTTGCATCGCAAATTAAGCCCTAACCGGTCTTAGGACTCCGAGGTAGTCATCCGATACGACATAAACCCTCACATCTTCGAGGCTATTTGTATGATCATGTCATACAAATATAAGTCCTAATTAATTAAAATTGGCAGGATCAAAACATTAAACAAATATTAGGATTTTCTTAAATCCAAGCCAAACAATAGGATAGTCGGGAAATTGTCGAAGTTCGCTTCGAATCTGTAATTTCTCCTACCTTTCTTCCTTTGAATTCCCAAAATAAAAAATGTTCTAAACTTGATCCATTCCCTATTGAAACTCCAAAATTCAATCCCTTGAAAACTTAAACTTTAAAATTCTTGAGAGCAGAACTACTGATTATTATCGAGAGTTTTCTTAGGAGATTCTCATCACTTAAGATGTAATTAACTATAGGGGCTTGCCCTTATAGGGAATTTTAAGAACCCGGAGTAATATAAACCCTGTTTAATGCTTTCATATTAAGCAGGGGAACTTGTCGGCTTATAAAATTAGTTCGCAGACCAAACCGATGTCACAAATCTTATAGTTTATTTAATCGAGCCCCATCACCAAACAGTGTGTCTATTCTTCGGGATAGATACACGGTTTGTGATGCGGCGCTCGTTTATATAAACTATCTGGGATGTGAGGTCGGTTTGATTTCATATCTTAAATTTATTTTTCAAAATCAAATACTTACTTTCTAAATCATATATATATATATATATATATTTAAATTAAAACTAAAATCTAAAATTCGCCAACAATTTCTGTTAGGCGACCCCCCTTTTCAAAACACATAACCTAAAAATATGCCGACATAGACTTAAGTTAAATTTTGAGTTTAGATTAAGTTAGGTTCAAGTCAGGTTGAACCTAGAATTAAGGTCGATTTAAGTTGATATGAGTTGAACCTAAGTTAAGGTTTGACTTGGATTAGGTTCCGGTTGGATTGAACTCGAGTTTAGTTTAGGTTAGGTTCGATATGGGTTGAACCTAAGGTTTCGAAGTTAAGTTAGGTTCGATGTGGGTTGAACTGAGTTTAGGTTAACTTGAGTTCGAGTTAGGTTGGACTCGAGTTAGGTTAGGTTTAGGTTAGGTTCGATGTAGGTTGAACCTAAGGTTTAGAGTTAACTTGAGTTCGAGTTATGTTGGACTTAGGTTAGGTTAGGTTTAGGTTAGGTTCGATGTGGGTTGAACCTGGAGTTTAGGTTAACTTGAGTTCGAGATAGGTTGGACTCGAGTTAGGTTAGGTTTAGGTTAGGTTCGATGTGGGTTGAACCTAAGGTTTAGGATTAACTTGAGTTCGAGTTAGGTTGGACTCGAGTTAGGTTAGGTTTAGGTTAGGTTCGATGTGGGTTGAACTGAAGGTTTAGATTAACTTGAGTTCGAGTGAGGTTGGACTCGAGTTAGGTTAGGTTTAGGTTAGGTTCGATGTGGGTTGAACCTGGGTTTAGGTTAACTTGAGTTGAGTGAGGTTGGACTCGAGTTAGGTTAGGTTTAGGTTAGGTTCGATGTGGGTTGAACCTGAGGTTTAGGTTAACTTGAGTTGAGTGAGGTTGGACTCGAGTTAGGTTAGGTATAGGTTAGGTTCGATGTAGGTTGAACCTAAGGTTTAGGTTAACTTGAGTTTAAGTTAGGTTGGACTCAAGTTAGGTTAGGTTAAGGTTAGGTTCAATGTGGGTTGAACCTATGGTTTAGGTTAACTTGAGTTAAACTTAGGTTGGACTCAAGTTAGGTTAGGTTTAAGTTAGGTTTAATGAAGGTTGAACCTAAGGTTTAGGTTAACTTGAGTTCAAGTTAGGTTGGACTCAAGTTAGGTTAGGTTTAGGTTAGGTTCGATGTAGGTTGAACCTAAGGTTTAGGTTAACTTGAGTTCGAGTTAGGTTGGACTCAAGTTAGGTTAGGTTTAGGTTAGGTTGATGTGGGTTGAACCTAGGGTTTAGGTTAACTTGAGTTCAAGTTAGGTTGGACTCAAGTTAGGTTAGGTTTAATTTATGTTGGACTTGGAATAAAAGGTTAAATTTGGGTCTGATTAAACATTAGTTGATTAAGGTTTAATAATTAATTAAGCCTAGTGTAGTGGACTTAATTAGGATTTATGTTTGATTAAACCTTAGTTAGTTAAGGTCTAATGGTTTAATTAGGTCTAATGGTTTAGATCTAATTAGGGTTTAAGTTTGATTAAACCTTAGTTAGTTAAGGTCGATATTTTAATTAGGTTCAATGGTTTGGACTCAATTAGGGTTTAAGTTTGATTAAACCTTAGTTAGTTAAGGTCTAATGATTTAATTAGATCTAATGGTTTAGACTTAATTAGAGTTTAAGTTTGATTAAACCTTTGTAAGTTAAGGTCTAATAGTTTAATTAGGTCTAATGGTTTAGACCTAATTAGAGTTTAAGTTTGATTAAACCTTAGTTAGTTAAGGTCTAATGATTTAATTAGGTGCAATGGTTTAGAAGCTCAATTAGGGTTTAAGTTTGATTAAACCTTAGTTAGTTAAGGTCCAATGGTTTAATTAGGTCTAATGGTTTAGACCTAATTAGGTTTAAGTCTGATTAAACCTTAGTTAGTTAAGGTCTAATAGTTTAATTAGGTCTAATGGTTTAGACCTAATTAGAGTTATGGTTTAGACCTAATTGTGGTTTAAGTTTGATTAAACCTTAGTTAGTTAAGGTCTAATGGTTTAGACCTAATTAGGGTTTAAGTTTGATTAAACCTTAGTTAGTTAAGGTCTAATGGTTTAATTAGGTCTAATGGTTTAGACCTAATTAGGTTTAAGTCTGATTAAACCTTAGTTAGCTAAGGTCTAATAGTTTAATTAGGTCTAATGGTTTAGACCTAATTAGAGTAATGGTTTAGACCTAATTGGGGTTTAAGTTTGATTAAACCTTAGTTAGTTAAGGTCTAATGGTTTAGACTTAATTAGGGTTTAAGTTTGATTAAACCTTAGTTAGTTAAGGTCTAATGGTTTAATTAGGTCTAATGGTTTAGACCTAATTGGGATTTAATGTTTGATTAAACCTTAGTTAGTTAAGGTTTAATGATTTAGACCTAATTAGGGTTTAAGTTTGATTAACCTTAGTCAGTTAAGGTCTAATGGTTTAATTAGGTCTAATGGTTTAGACCTAATTAGGGTTTAAGTTTTATTAAACCTTAGTCAGTTAAGGTCTAATGATTTAAGTAGGTCTAATGGTTTAGACCTAATTAGGGTTTAAGTCTGATTAAACCTTAGTTAGTTAAGGTATAATAGTTTAATTAGGTCTAATGATTTAGACCTAATTAGGGTTTAAGTTTGATTAAACCTTAGTTAGTTAAGGTCTAATGGTTTTGACCTAATTGAGATTTTAGTTTAATTAGTGTGTAAGGAGATTAATTAAGTTTTAATGTGTCTTTAATTAAGATTTGATTTTTATACTAAACCTAATTTAATTAAGGTTTAATGAATAAATTAAGTTTATCATGTCTTTAAACTTAATTAATAAGTTTAATTTTGATTAATTAAGTTTAATATGTCTTTAAACTTAATTAAGATTTAACTTTTATATTAAACCTAATTTAATTAAGGTTTAATGAGTTGATTAAGTTTATTATGTCTTTAAACTTAATTAATAAGTTTGATTTTGATTAATTAAGTTTAATATGTCATTAATCTTAATTAAGATTTAATTTTTATATTAAACCTAATTTAAGTAAGGTTTAATGAGTTAATTAAGTTTATTATGTCTTTAAACTTAATTAATAAGTTAAAATTTAATTAATTAATTTTAATATGTCTTTAAACTTAATTAATATTTAATTTTTATATTAAACCTAATTTAAGTAAGATTTAATGGGTTTAATTATTATTTTAAATTTAGTTAAGTCCAATTTGGTCATTTTAGACTTAAGTGAAGTTTCTCGTTAGTCTATCATAGACTAGAACCATTTTCAAACTTTGATTGTTGGTGAAAATAGGTAAAATTTGTAAAGGGTTATTTTTAGGATTAAAATTATTTAATTAATAAAGGATTTTAACCCAAAATTTCAAAATACCATTCAAAAATGATTTTTATGACTTAGAAATAATTTTCTTAGGGTTATTGTCTATTGCCCTATCATTTCTAGCCATTTGCATTTTTATTTTCCTTAATTTTCAATTTTTATAATTATTATTTGAAATAATTACAAAGAAACTTAAAAATTAAAGAAAAGTGTCCTAGGCATGTTTTCTGTCGTTGGAAAAATTATGGAAGGTCCCTAAGAACATAAAGATAAATGCCTTAAGTTTCATAATTTTTTAATTTATAAATAATTTTTAATAATTAAAATACTCAGAGAGTATTTAATTAATTCAAAATTAAATGCGAGAGAAAATTATGATTTTAGTCTCATAATTTTCTCCTCTTCAAGAGCTTTCCAGAGGTATTTTTGTCATATTTTTGTGACCTCTAGATAAAAAGATATTGATTTTTGAAGTTTTTAAGGTTAAAATGAATTTTTCTTTTTTTTTTAATATCGGGCAGCCGAACAGCGAACACCGCGAGGGATGATCGGCGTCATCCATCCTTAAGGCGCGGGATCGGACGGACGAAATAATTCGGATAAAAATCTGAATTATATCAAACCATTAAACTTTAAATATCAATATCTCACTCATTTCTTGATGAAATTGAGTGATTTTTTTTTTAAATGATCATCTGGATGAGAAGTATCCATCCATACGGTGATGATACACTTCGGACTAGTATAACACATGATATGTCGAAAATATGATTTATTTTGTAAAGAAAAATTCCATACCTTTGCCACAAGCAAATCAAGCTAGATCGGACCTTATGGTTGCCTTCTAGGACTCCAATAGTAGGTTATTCTTGCAGACAATTTGATCCGGAAGTCGGGCTTGGGGAGGAATTTTGAAGAAGTGCCTAAATTGGGGCTGTTTTTGAAATTTGGTCAAATTGGCTCAAATAGGCTCAAACTATGGCTTGGATTTGATCCTAAAAGATTCTTGGAACTCTTAGGAAGACTTTTTATGTTGGGAGCAGGTGGATTTGGGCAGCCTATAGTTCTCCCTAATTTTTTTCTTCTTTTTGCTAGTTTCGGCCATGGGGTCTTATTTATAGCAAGGGGAGGTTATGGCTTAGCTTAGGATGTTCTAGGGGAGTAGTTTCCTCCTCTATCAGCCCATTGGGTGAAGGAATTGGCTGAAGACAGGCATTGATGCTTCTCCCTAAGTCTTCCATGATAATCTTCATTGTTTTGTCTCTCATCCATTGGCTCATGTGAGAGGTGCATGGTGAGCTGCCTTTACTCTTCTTAGGGAGCTTACACCTCATCTCTTAAGCTTGGCAAATGGTGACACACAAGCTCATCCCTCATCATTGCTTCTAACCATGGTAGGGGGGTTTCATGCATGGTTTTCCTTCCATTGGGTGGCTTGGGAGGTGGGTGGTGAGGCCTTATGTTGGCCGGCCACCTCATGGATAAATGAGGCTTAGGGTGAAGGAGAGAGTGACACCTCACCCCATGCATCATGATGGGTATTAACCCATGGCTAAGTGGTCTTAATGTGGGCTTAATTATGTGTTAATTAAGCCTTAAGATGAATTTAGCCTGATTAATTATGAGAAGGTTATATGTCATTTCATTTCTTTTTAATTTTTCATTTTAATTAATTATTTTATTAATTAAAATTGTTGGAAAATATTTTATTAATCAATTTATTAATTAAAAATAATTTCAATTTAATTAATTGATAAATTTTATCATTTTCGTCATTTTATAATTTTAATTTAATTTTCATTTTAATTAATTATGTCATTTAATTAAAATATTGAAAATTAAATCATTAATCATTTTAATTAATCAAAATAATTTTGAAATTAATTATTTGATTAATTTTGTTGTTTTTATTTCATTTTTATCTATTTTAATCGAAAATAGATATGTGTTGACAATTTTGACACGGGTTGACTAGTTATCTAAATTGATCAATTTAATTTTAAAATGTCCAGTACTTGTGATTTTGTCATTGTGGGATTTTAAATGTGTCATTGGGTGAAAGGGTTGACTTGTGGGGTCAACAGGATTTTTTTTAGGTCATAAGTTTGACCTATGGGGTCAACAGGGTAGGTCATTAGGTCTGGTTTGACCAATTTGACCAAAGTTGACTTTTTAGGTCATAAGATTGACCTATGTGGGTCAACGAGGGTAGGTCATTAGGTGCGGTTTGACGAATTTGACCAAAGTTGACTTTTTAGGTCATAAGGGTGACCTATGAGGTCAACGAGGTTGGTCATTAGATGCGGTTTGACCAATTTGACCAAAGTTGACTTTTAGGTCATAAAGTTGACTTATGGGGTCAACAGGGTAGGTTATTAGGTCTGGTTTGACCAATTTGACCAAAGTTGACTTTTTAGGTCATAAGGGTGACCTCTGGGGTCAACAGGGTATGTCATTAGGTGCGGTTTGACCATTTTGACCAATGTTGACTTTTTAGGTCGAAAAGGTTGACCTATGGGGTCAACGGGGTTGAGTCATCGGGTTCGGTTTGACCAACTTGACCGAAGTTGACTTTTAGGTCGAAAAGGGTGACTATGGGGTCGACATGGTAGGTCATTGGGTCCGGTTTTGACCGATTTAACCAAAGTTGACTTTTTAGGTCGAAAAGGGTGACCTATGGGTCAACGGGGTTGGTCATTGGATGCGGTTTTGACCAATTTGACCAAAGTTGACTTTTTAGGTCATAAGGGTGACTTATGGGGTCAACGAGTGTAGTCATTAGATCCGGTTTGACCATTTTGACCAATGTTGACTTTTAGGTCAAAAGGATGACTGATGGGTTCAACGGGGTTGGTCATAGGTCTAGTTTGACCAACTTGACCAAAGTTGACTTTTTAGGTCGAAAAGGGTGACCTATGGGGTCAACGGAGTGGAGTCATTGGGTATGGTTTGACCAATTAGACCAAAGTTGACTTTTTAGGTCGAAAGGGTGACTATGAGGTCAACGGGGTAGTCATTAGGTGCAGTTTTAACCATTTTGACCAATGTTGACTTTTTAGGTCGAAAGGGTGACTGTGAGAGTCAACAAGGTAGATCATTAGGTACGGTTTGACCAATTTGACCAAAGTTGACTTTTTAGGTCAAAAGGGTGACTATGGGGTCAACAGGGGTAGGTCGTTGGTGCAGTTTGACCGATTTGACCAAAGTTGACTTTTTAGGTCAAAAGGGTGACCTATGGGGTCAACAGGGTAGGTCATTAGATTTGGTTTGACCAATTTGACCAAAGTTGACTTTTTAGGTCAAAAGGATGACCTATGGGATCAACAGGGTAGGTCATTAGGTCTGGTTTGACCATTTTGACTAATGTGGAATTTTTAGGTCAAAAGGGTGACCTATTGGGTCAACAAGGTAGGTCATTAGGTCTGGTTTGACCAATTTGACCAAAGTTGACTTTTTAGGTCAAAAGGGTGACCTATGGGGTCAACAGGGTTAGTCATTGGGTGCAGTTTGACCATTTTGATAAATGTTGACTTTTAAGGTCGAGTGACTCATGAGGTTCAGCGAGGATGATCATTTGGTTATGGTTTGACCATTTTGACCGATGTTGACTTTTTAGGTCATAAGGTTATTGACTCGTTGTAAAATGAGGTCAACAAAGGGCCTCGATGTGTAGAATCTCTGTATAAGTATTTTGCACATATTGGCGATTGGCCAAAGTGGTCTAAGAGATGTCTCGTCAATGGTCGGGAAAGTAGGGCATATCATATCGCTCCCGGAGGATGTCAGATATCTTTTATGTCGGTTCTAAGAAGAGATTTTCTTCTTGTATTTGAAAAGAGATTTATTGGGAGGGAAAATGGATGTCATATCTCATTTCTCAAAATGTTGATGTCGATATTTTGCTAAAGGAATGTCGCGATTTTCGTGTCAGGAAAGGACGTATATCCTATAATAGGAGGGAGAAAATGGATATCTTTTTCCATTTCTCAAAATGTCAATGTTGATACTTGGTTAGAGGAATGTCATGACTTCCGTGTCAGGAAGGGACTTATATCCAATAACTGAAGAGAGAAAGTAGATGTCATTTTCTATTTTCCTCAAAATATCGATGTCAAGATTTGGTTAGAGGAAAGCTGTGATTTCCACATCAGGAAAGGACTTATATCCAATAACCGAAGAGAGAAAATAGATGTCATTTTCTGTTTTCCTCAAAATGTCGATGTCAAGATTTAGTTAGAGGAAAGCCATGATTTCCACATCAGGAAAGGACTTATATCTAATAACCAAAGAGAGAAAATAGATGTCATTTTCTATTTTCCTCAAAATGTCGATGTCAATATTTGGTTAGAGGAAAGACGTGATTTCCGTGTCAGGAAAGGACTTATATCCAATAACCGAAGAGAGAAAATAGATGTCATTTTCTATTTTCTTCAAAATGTCGATGTCAAGATTTGGTTAGAGGAAAGCCGTGATTTCCACATCAGGAAAGGAGTTATATCCATTAACTGAAGAGAGAAAATAGATGTGATTTTCTATTTTCCTCAAAGTTGTCGATTGTTGAAGATTCGGTTCAGAGGAAAGTTGTAATTTCTGATGTCGTGGAAAGAACTTATATCCAATAACCGAAGAGAGAGAAAATAGATGTCATTTTCTATTTTCCTCAAAATGTCGATATCGAGATTTGGTTAGAGGAAAGTCGTAATTTCTACGTCGGGAAAGAACTTATATCCAATAACCGAAGAGAAAATAGATGTTATTTTTTATTTTCCTCAAAATGTCGATGTCAAGATTTGGTTAGAGGAAAGCCGTGATTTCCGTGTCAGGAAAGGACTTATATCCAATAACCGAAGAGAGAAAATAGATGTTATTTTATATTTTCCTCAAAGTGTCGATGTGAAGATTCGGTTAGAGGAAAGTCGTAATTTCCATGTCAGGAAAGAACTTATATCCAATAACCGAAGAGAGAAAATAGATGTCATTTTCTATTTTCCTCAAAAAGTCCGTGTCAAGATTTGGTTAGAGAAAAATCGTAATTTCCACGCCAGGAAAGAACTTATATCCAATAACCGAAGAGAGAAAATAGATGTTATTTTCTATTTTCCTCAAAATGTCGATGTCAAGATTTGGTTAGAGGAAACTCGTAATTTCCACGTCAGGAAAGAACTTATATCCAATAACCGAAGAGAAAAAATAGATGATATTTTCTATTTTCCTCAAAATGTCGATGTCAAGATTTGGTTAGAGGAAAGTCGTAATTTCTACGTCAGGAAAGAACTTATATCCAATAACCGAAGAGAGAAAATAGATGTTATTTTCAATTTTCCTCAAAATGTCAATGTCGATATTTTGCTAAAGGAATGTCGTGATTTCCACATCAGGAAAGGACTTATATCCAATAACCGGATAGAGTGACGAACTCATTAATATTTTTGGTGGGAATATCCGCTGGGGTTTTGACCTATACAGGTCGAAAGTTAATTCTCATGTTTTATTATCATAAATTATTCATTTTGTCATTTATTGTTTCAGGACCTGTCGACATATCACAGATAATGGGGATATATTCAACACTTCGTTTTATTTCCATAAAAAGTCACCAGTACATATTTATTGCAAACAAAAGCTTACAGTAAACACATATGTACATATCATATAGCACGCTGCAACAAACTACTGATATTTTACATGTCAACAGGTACCGATATATCACACATCGACAACTATAGATACATTATATGTCAGGAGTTCTTCATATCATGTCGTAGATTTGGAGATTATCAGATCATCCATAAACGTCCTACACTCCAAAACATCATTCGTCGAACATGTTTCAGGTGTTCAGACATTTATGGGGTCACAGCAGTTCCAAAGGCTTTAGTCCTTCGAGCTCTGGTATTGGTTGATATCCGTCCAGTCGTTTGTCAGGTTTCATTCGTCGCAAGGTGATGGAGATTCTTGGCTTGTTAACACTGGGTATGCAGTGTTTTACAAAATCTGCACCGTTCCCTTGGAACAGAAGAACTGATCCTCGAGTTAAAAGGACGCGGCATGTCCCTTCAAATTCTCCGGTCCCAAGATTTGTATCTCTCTTCCGAATATCACGGAGCAACGATTCATTAAAGACGAGAGTACAAAATGGTCTTTCAAAATCATGACTTGTCGATGTGAGGAGGGATACAATCCCCTTTATCATACATATTAATGATGCAGTATCGGGAACACAATATGCGGGTATGATCCCCCGAGTAACAAGTCGTCCGATAATTTGGATTATCACAACGGGTAAAGGGTCGACTTGTTCATGTCGTAGAATCCAGGGAAGATTTCCTTCTCTCGTCTCTTGCATAGTTATAACAACATCCGTATTGAATGGTTTGCCTACCCTTACCGCGAATCCATTTACTAGGTTCGAGATAGGTCCTTCTTCGAAGGCGTCCAGCCCTACCACTGATCTCGGGCTTCTATGATGTGATTGATGATAGCGAGCTTGTTCGGCTTCATCAAATATTCACGGTAAAAATTTTAAGACCATCCGTAATATTTATTGTTCTTTTATTCACATATTTATATTGTTCGAAGGTTCTCCACTCACTGGCGCGAATTCGTCGTATCTCTTCCTCCGAGTGATTCTTTTTGTCTGATACTCTTAAACATTGAGCAGGTGTGACCAATGGTGGAGTGACGACTGCTTTGCTATCCTCTTTTTCTATAAGGTCTAGATTTGTCGTTTCCGATATTATTTCCTCAAACGAAGCATTGATAGTTTGCGATTTTAACTGACTTATATCTTCCATGTCTTGTTTCTCTTGTAATTGTTTTCGTCGTTTTAGTCATTTATTGCGATTTCGTCTTTGCGATCTGGTGAATCCTGTCGTCAGATTTTTGGTTCCTGATGTCGATGCTCCTTGTACCGGGCAGTCATGAATTCTGCTTCATCTGAGCTATCACTGATGGTGAAGTCATATTCTTCGGGTTGTCGGAGTTTGAATTCTATCAAAGGTGTTTGCGGATTAACATCACTGTGATTCACCAGATAAAGTAACGATCCATGATATATGGATTCAATCTGTAACAGGTCAAAATCAAAGTGAACTCTAGTCCCCGCGTCTATATGTCGACGGTCCAAGGCAAAAGTCATATTATTTCGGAATGAGAAAAATAGTCTGTCTTCTGGCATTTTTCCTGAAAATATCAAGACAGAGTATTATTTTAGATCTTCAAATGTTCGTCTAACAAATGAAAGAGATGTCACAAAACATCAAAGATAATTTTTGAAAGGAGAATTTATTGTCCCAATTTATAAATAAGTCTTTATTCATTTCTTTTTTTTTATGTCACGTAGTATTTCTTTAGAAAACGCCCATTAATTGGAGGTAGGATTCTTTCTCCTTGACAATCCACCAATTGGTAGGATCCTCCGGAATATGTCTTTTCAATTACATATGGACCTTCCCATATCGGTTCAAATTTGCCACCTATCTTTCGATGAGCTAGTATAGGTTTTCGAAGAACTAAAACTAATGCACTGATTTGAAAGGTTCTAGGGTGAACTAGTTTGTCGTGAGCTCGTATCATTTTTGCTTGATACAATTCAAGATTTTGTTGGGCTTGCAGACGTTTGCCCTCTAAATTTTCAAGTTCTTCAAGTCGCAACTTGACATTTTCTTCTTCAGTTATTTTATCAGTTATTGCGATTCTGAGAGAAGGAATTTGGACTTTCATAGGCAAAATGGCTTCAGAACCATATACCAAAGCAAATGGTGTAGACCGTGTTGGAGTTCGGTATGTAGTTCTATAAGCCCATAAAGCTTTTATTTATCTTTCATGCCACTGTTTCGGGCTATTACCTAATGTCTTTTTCAAGATTTGAACCAACATTTTGTTGAAAGCTTCAACTAATCCATTGGCCTTAGGATAATAGATTGTGGAATATCTCCAGTCAATCCCATGTGTCTGGATAAAGTGATTCATTTTTGTGTTTTTGAAGGCCAATCCATTTGTCGATATGACTCTTCGAGGAATCCCAAATTTATAAACGATATGTGTTTTAAAGAAATGGAGAACTTGTTCGCCTTGACTTCTCGAAGGGGTATTGCTACGCCCATTTAGAAAAATAGTCGTATGTTGCAAGAATAAATTTATGGCCCTTGGAAGATGGAGGATCTATAGGGCCCACTATGTCGGTACCCCAACATTCGAATGGCCATGACGCAATGGTCGGATGTAGGACATTTGGAGGTTGATGTAAAACTACTCCATGTATTTGACATTGATGACATTTCTTTGCAATGTCGAGACAAGTCGGTCATCATTGTTGGCCAATAATAACCCATTCTTTTTATTTTCATTTTCATTTTAGGCCCAAATTGATGTGCACCACATAAACTCGAATGAACTTCCTTAACAATCTCTCGAGCTTCAATTTGGTTTAAACATCTTAACCACATTTGATCAAAAGATCGTTTATAAAGGACGTCATTTATTAGAGCATATAATAATGCTCTTTGTTTAATTTGGTTGGCAATAGAACTATTTTCAGGCAATTTTCAAGTTTGTAAATATTGGATGATTGGTTGTTGTCAATCATCCTTCTCATCACTTATTGTCATTGTCATATTTTCATCGATTTTATGCAAATTATCCATGTCAATTTGAGAAAGAATTTGTCGTCCTTTTATAGAAATTGGTGTGTCATCTTCTTCTGGACATGCAAATTCTTTTGCAAGTTTTTCCAGAGCATCGGCTAGAGAATTGTCTCGTCTTGGAATTAAGAAGAATGTTACATCAGGAATTTGTTGAAGCAGTTTCAGAGTGTAACGATAATATTGTTCAAGTCGTGGTTTCAGAATTTTGTATTTGCTAGCAATTTGATTGATAATTAACTTGGAATCTCCGTAGATATCAATATTCTTAATTTCCACAAATATTTTCAATTCTAGACCAGTTATGAGCGCTTCATATTCGGCTTCATTATTCGTGCATGGTTACGTGAAATGATAGGAAAAGGGCATCATCATTTTGTCTCGGAGTAATGAAAATTAATCCTACTCGGCTTTGCACAGTATGATTGTATGTTTATCTTTGTCTTTCCACGCGAGATGATGCTCCGTCGAAGTAGAGTTCCCATCGTTGCATGTTAGAATTTTTTACTTCTGATATTTGTTCATCAGGTAGATCGTCATTAAGGGGTGATCCCGTTGGAATTGGGTGTGCCGCTAAGAAATCTGCTAGGATTTGTCCTTTAATAGCACGTAACGGTACAAATGTTATGTTGAATTGTAACAAGATCATTGCCCATCTTGCTAATCTCCCAGAAAGTGTCGGTCGTGTTATTAAATATTGTAACGGGTTAACTCTTGAGATAAGAGTTACTTTATGAGAAAGCATATAATGACTTAGCTTTTGAACTGCGAAGATCAGGGCTAAACAATGTTTTTCAATTGTTGGATATCTTATTTCCGTTGGAACTAAACAACGACTCAAGTAGTATAGCGCATTTTCTTTTCCTTCATCATTTACTTGTGCTAGTAAAGCTCCAAGTGAATTGTCCAATGCCGCGGTGTAAAAAATTAAAGGTCTTCCTAATACAGGGGCTGCTAAGACAGGAGGGGTTATCAGATATTGTTTAATGTCTTCGAAAGCATGCTGGCATTTTTCATCCCACACAAATTTGGCATTCTTTCTAGTAAGGGCAGTAAAGGGTTGACATCTACCCGATAGATTGAAAATGAAACGTCATATATATGCTAATTTTCCTTGAAAATATCTCAATTGAGTTAGATTTTTAGGAGGAGGCATATTTAGGATAGCTTCAATTTTGAGAGGATCAATTTCTATCCCACGATGTCGAACTACAAATCCTAAAAATTTTCCTGAAGTGACACCAAAGGCGCACTTTAAAGGGTTCATTTTAAGATTATATCATCGTAGTCGTTCAAAGACAATTCTCAAATCGTATATATGATCGTCTTTTTATTTACTATTGACAACCAGATCGTCGACATAACATTCGACTTGATTATGTATTAGTTCATCAAAAATCCGTGTCATGGCTCTTTGATAGGTTGCACCAGCATTTTTAGTCCAAATGGTATAACCTTATAACAATATATGCCCATGGGTGTTCGGAAAGCTGTATTTACTTTGTCTTCCGAAAACATTTTTATTTGGTTATATCCTGATGATCCATCCATGAAAGAAAATATTGCATATTTTGATGCAATATCAACCATTAATTCAGGAATTGGTAAAGGAAATTCATCCTTTGGACATGCTTTCTTCAAGTCCCTGTAGTCTATGCAAACTCTTATTTGTCCATTTTTCTTTTTAACTGGCACCACATTAGCTAGCCATGTTGGATAATTTTCTTCTAGTATGAAGTCAGCTTCTATAAATTTCTTGACTTTCTCAATGACTTGTTGCTCTATTTCGACACTCATCCTTCTTGGATCTTGTTTAACTGAGTTTATGATTTGGTCTATCCTGAGTTTATGGACTGCAACTTCTGGAGATAAACTAGGCATTTCATCATAAGTCCAAGCAAAACAGTCTTTATATTCCATCAACAATTGAGTTATGTCTTTTATTTCCTCATCATTAAGGAATGAACTAATAAAAGTCGGTTTTGGATTTTCATTAGTACCTAAATTTATTTCTTTTAGTTCATCAATTGTCGATTTAATTTCTTCTTCCAACTCTGGGGGAGCAATTTCAATTGGAAGATCAGGTAAAATTCTGTATCATCTAATGGTCCCAAAATTCCAAATCCAACACCTTTTTTAGAGTTAGAATTTCATTTATTATCATTCCACATTTGTTGTTAATATTTCATTTATTCGATGATGCGGTTGTTTTAAAGACCATTATTTGAGCATTAAACTATTTTGAATGAATTTTCGTGCCCAAGGGAGAATACAACTCAAAAGGAATTTTTCATTGATTGTGGATAATTTCATCTTCTATTTTGTATTTTTTAGTACAAAGTAGAGCCCAGTCTAAACTTAATTTAGTTTTTGTCATCATTATATGTACATGTGGATTCTCCAATCTTAGCGATGGAGATTGGAGTTAGAGTCATAGAATGTATTTAATGATTGAACATACATAGATTCAAATTGTTTCTCTCTATCTTCTCTTCTAGAGATATTTTGAATTGAGGTTCTCTTTGAAACATAGATATTGATTTCTTCTTTAGAATCCGAATTGGATTTTGAACCGGTGGTTTCTTCATTGTGACAATTGGATCTTCTCTCCTTCATCCTCGTTCTGAAGACGCATCGCTCGAGTGCGAAGTCGTAGAAATTAGTCTCTTTTGTCTTTATTGAAGAAAAATCCTTTTCATTTATTTTCTTTTCTTTGTTCTTTTCTTCCATATTTACCGTTGTCTCTTTGGAAGATATTGTTTTATTTATAGGAGCATAATATGCACATCTTCATGTACGATTTCATGGATTAAAAACGGTTGCGAGATCTCCTATAATACAAAATTCTTGTCCTTTTCTTAAATATATGATACATTGATGTAATGAAGAGGGTACCATTTT
Source organism: Papilionanthe hookeriana x Papilionanthe teres (assembly GCA_022702705.1). Lineage (NCBI taxonomy): Eukaryota > Viridiplantae > Streptophyta > Magnoliopsida > Asparagales > Orchidaceae > Papilionanthe > Papilionanthe hookeriana x Papilionanthe teres. The sequence continues at coordinate 16,210,058 of CM040431.1, read as the reverse complement.
ATATTCATGGAGCCATGATGCTGCCAAGTAAGGCATTAAAAGAGGTGTACGAGATCAATAATATGAAATTTTCTTTGTCGTTGCAGAGTCAGCTATTTTTTAAGAGCAATGTTATTGATCCAAGGGCCCGTTCTCCTTGTTGATTGAATCCTCTTAACATCATTGTATCTCTTGATAGGTGAGAGGCATCAATGTCTAAGTATGCAAGTTCTAGATTCATAATGTTGATTGAAGCACACAGGTCGATAAGAACTCTCCAGTATCGTGTCATTGATGTTTACTTTGTAATATATAGTGGAGGATTATGTTCGGTTGTTCCGAGCAACAGTCATTGTCAGAAGAGGTAATCTTTGTTGATTCCACTAATGAGTAAGCTTCGTTTTGGGTAGTACTAGCAAGTTGAGTTAAACAAATGTCGAGTGCGAAAGGGTCTTGATTAATGATTCTCTCATTTCTTTAGAAAGTATAAGAGCGTCATAGATGCTTAATTTTGCAGGTAATTTTCTCAAATGGGCCGATGCGTTATAATCCTTATTGTGAAGATCATCCTTATTTCCTTGAGAAGTTCGGGGATATATTGGAGGAATGATCTTATACGAGGTGTAATTATTTGTTTTCTTTTCTTGTGGAATTATCCTAGGAGGTAAGATTTTCCTTCTAAAAAGTTAATTTCGATTGTTCCTCGGGTTGATTATCTGATTCATTTGTTTACGAATCCAGAAGATTCCCGATTTTATAAAATCGAATTCCTTGTAATTGAAGCGTAGCAATGTCATCTTCATTTTTGTCGTTGTCAGATTTCTCATTTTCATTTTCATTGGTTGGTTGTCTTCTCATTGATCATATACGATTTGAGCATTGTCTATAGGGTTAGAATTCAAATGGTCATTCTCGAAGCATCATCGGGAATAGACAAAATGTACGCAAAACTAGGATTATTATTATTCATGATAAAAAGAAAGTCATACAGAAGGTATGGCTTGAGGATTTTTCGTCCTTCGACCGACATAACTATCCTAGTAGAGTGAAATGAACTAGAAGGTACAAAGGAGTTGCAGCCCACATGTCTTGTAGACCTCTAATCTTTTTCATTTTCTTGATTTTCTTTTTCTTTTCTTTCTTAGGAGGATTTTGTAACTTGGTATTTAGCGAAGATCTCTTCGCAAATGCTATCTTTGTTTTTAGGATTAAGTTCCTCTATCGAAATCATATTGGTAAGTCCTTTTCGGGTTCTTTCAAATATTCTTTCGGGATGACTATATTTCCATCTTTGAAATTACGCTCGCTTAGGTCTTTGAAGATGAAACATTCTTGATTTTATGTCGAGAGCATCCTGTGATAAGGGCGATAATTAGTATTGTCCTTCATGTCAATTTCTTTGGCCTCTTAGCTTACGGTAGCTTAAATTCGGGTATTTTAAGCAAGCTACGAGAGGAAAATATTTACGGCGAAACACGACTTTTTAAATGAATATACTTTATTCGTTCTTTAATACATTGTTTTCTTTTCGGTTGATGCGGGATTGGTTGTTGAAGTTGTAATTGAGGTGATGTCGTTTGTGATGTCGAAGGATTTTGCGGGTGCTTCTTTTGCTCCGGTTGGATTTGCATTACACAGTTTTGCCTTTTTTAACGTATTTTTGAGGGTTTCTTTTCAAAAGTTTTGATAGTTTTTGTCTTTCGGTTTTCTCCAGAAATTTACATAAATACGCTTAACCTCTTCACGAAGATTGGCGACTTTCTTGAAAATTTTCAAGTTTTTATCGTAAATCCTTTAAGCATAAAAATTTATAGGACTATGGATATTATTTTGAGTAGTATTCTTGACAACATGTTGTTCTTGTAGCTGTGGCTCCACATTTCATGCTGAGATTTCTCCAGTGACAAATATAATCTACCAAGGTTTCTCCTGATTTTTGTTTCTCTACCACCGGATCACCAACGGTGGTATGATGTTGTGCTCCTGCCAAAGCGTTGAATAAAAGTCTTTCAAGTTCTATAAAGGTTTTGACGGATCGTGGGGAAGTTACGCATACCGGTCGAAGGCGGCTCCGTGAGGCGGTAACAAATTATCGAAATAGGAAAGCATCATTTCCTCCAAGCTTGCTACAAATGTGCAGGATGTTGTCGAGTTTCCCGTCCCATCGAACATTTTAACGACGGGAGAACAAAACCTTTAGGATATTAAGATAGAATCATATTCCTGCGGGTATGGCACCGCCCTTTGGAGTTAATGCTCCGGCTTTGCACTGAGCCATCGTTTCTTTAATTTTACGATTTCCACTATTTTTGTAATATCCTTTTAAGGTTTGTTATGAGAGAATTCTTTCTCTTTCAAGTGCTCCTCGACATAGTATTTCTTCTCACTGAGGATGTGAATAGCCTCGATTAATGATTTCAATAGGTTGGAGAAGGGTCGGTGTGGTGGTTTTGCAAAGTCGCTACCGGTTCTTCCATTCTTTATTTCAAGACAACTTATTTGTTCATCTCGTTGTCGTATTATCTCTCGCAATTCCTCTTCATTTGATTCTCGTGCTAAGGAAGCGGTCGGGTTTTTCTATGTGCTGCTTGTGACGTTCTCGTGGAGCTTGTCGGAGGTATTTTTCCTTTCTTTTCACGAAAGTTGTTTAATGTCTTCCTTTAATTTCTTTAATCTTTCTTGAAATTATTTTGTAGAATGTTTTTCGCAAATCTCTTCTTGTGAAGCTGTTGCGAGTGTTGGTGGTATTAGAATTCCCTTCGGATGATTTTCGCCTGCATACATTATTTTTGAGTATAGGCGAGAATTCTGAGGTGGTGTATCATATCCGGTATAAGGATAATTTGCTTTTGGTAGCATGCGGACCAAGTCGAATCATTTTTGCGGTTGTATCCTACGCCGACATTAATTTGTCATATCGAGTTTTTCATTGGTGACCACTACATCTTTATTCTAGGACGATCGAAATTTTGCGGCACTTTCCGAACACAATGTTTTATCGAGTTGAAGATTGATAATCGAGTTTCTTGATAATCAGATTTTTCCCTTGCCAAAATTCTCCTTTTCATGGTGTTGGAGATTGCACAACCCTTTTATCCCCAATAACTTAGATAATGAACATTTTCTTTAGGTACAATCTCTTAAACAACTGAATGTACAGCACGAAATGGAGGAGATCTTTTAGGTTGAAAAGAATTGTCAGTGTATTCAATAAATTGGAATATATTGATTTTCTTCTAAAAAGGAAAAGATTTCCAAAAATGATACATTGAAATTCGAGGTGTTTCAAATTATCTTTTTCGTTCCACTTTTCTTTCTTTTAAATGAAGAGTTCTATAGACGTTCTCCTTGAAGAAGATCCGATTTCATACATAGATGATGGTGGAACATCATCTTCCTCGTAAATTTGTTTCCACTTTCTTATCACTCTGTCTTTTCATTTCTTCAAAGGATGTAAGGTTCTTCGAGTGTATATTCGGGTAAATTGTACGTAAAATTCGGGAAAGTCTTCATAAGGTTACAAGTCGGAATTCTTGAAAGATTGAGTATCAGTTTGATATGGATTATCTAATATGAATTCCGTTTCACTAAATAATCCATAATCGTTGTGATAAAAAAGGAGGATTTTTCCTGCAAGTAGTATGTCGAAGTCTTGAAAGTAAGAAAAAATCGAATTCGGAGAATCCATTAGGTTACACGTAATTCCCTGAAAAAAGAATATTATTGACTTATTTATAAATTGGGAACTTTTTATTTTCAAAATTTTGAAATGAAAACAAATGATAACAAAGATGAGAAGAAAGATTCTCCCCAGGCGAATCACCACTCTACGATTTGGTGGCGATGAAAATTTAATATGTTTGCTGGCGGATGGGTGGGGTCATGTCATCGCCATCCAATGTCAATGTCAAGGAGTCGTCTCTAATATTAGCCTATTTTATTCATATAAATCTATGAAAGATTTAGAGAATTTTTAGGACTAATAGTAGAAAAGGATGTTTATGATAATTCTTATGTGAGATATTACAGAATTTTCATATTAAAAATCATGGTAAACCAAACATTTATTTTAGGTTCTTTTAGATCTCCTATGAGGCAAGCCTCTATAGTTAATTACATCTTAAACAATTTTCAATTGTTTAAGAAAACTTCGATTAATGTTAATCGATTTGTTTTCTAAGAATTCATTTTAAGGAGAGATGTACCCACTATCACTCCCAGAATGTCGTTATATCATGTTATTGAATACTTTAGGTATTATGTCTAACCTAAAGATTATGGTTTTGTTGTCAATGTTGTTGATTTGTTGAAAAATTTCGGGTTATATGTCTAACACAAAGTTTGGTTTGTTTTGGTTGTCGAAAGTTTCGGGTTATATGTATACAAAAAGTTTTGGTTTTGTTTTGTTGTCAAAGTTTCAGGTTATATGTCTAACCTAAAAGTTTTGGTTTGTTTTTTGTTCGGTACGTCGACGTCTGTAAAAACGAGTTAGCATCCTATAACATGCGAAAATCTAAACGAAATTTCTTGCTTTCGCCTGAAAGAAAATAATGTCGAAATAATGTCACGGAGAATATTTGGATATGTCTTGGATGTCGGTTTATGTCTAATTATTTTGAAATGTCAATTTTTTGTTGATTATGTCAATTTTGGTTTTAAAAATATTGAATTTATTAACTTGAGTTCTATCTATACGAACTACAAGGATTAAAAAAGGTTTGGAATATTGATTGATTAACTTGGGTTCATGTCTTGTTGAACCTAAGATAGATTCAATGTTGATTAGTTCGTGTGCATGCGAGATTCCAGTTAAAAAGATTTGAAATTAGATTCAATATTTATTGCATTGACTTGGGTTCATGTACGGTTGAACCTAAGTTAGATTGATGTTGATTGAATCTATTTAACTTGAGTTCGTATGCATGCAGATTCGAGTTAAAAGATTTGGAGAAATTAGATTCAATATTGATTGAATTGACTTGGGTTCATGTACGGTTGAACCTAAGTTAGATTCAATGTTGATTGAATCTATTTATGAGTTCGTATACGTAAATTGAGTTAAAAGATTTGAAATTAGATTGATATTATTTAAATTGACTTGGGTTCATATGCAAAGGTTGAACCTAGTTAGATTGATGTTGATTGAATCTATTTAACTTGAGTTAGTAATACATGCGAGATTCAAATTAAAAGATTTGAAATTAGATTGATATTGATTGAATTGACTTGGGTTCATGTACGGATTTGAACTGAGGTTAGATTGATGTTGATTGAATCTATTTAACTTCGAGTTCATGTGTTTGTTTGAACTTAAGTTAAAAGGTTTGTCTTAGAATAGATTTAATTAAGTTTTAAGTCTTGTTTAAATGGGACTTAAAGGTTAATCAATTATAATAAATTAGACTCGATTAGATTTGTAGACCAAGTAAGTCCTTTTAGATAATACTTAAGTTTTAACTAAGTCTATTTAAAGTTAGACCTAGACTTAGGATTGAACTTAAGCCGAGTTTTAGTTTAGATTCAAGTTTGGGTTAGACCTAGGGCTTAAATTAGACTTAGGTTTATATCATGTTAGACCTAAGTATAGTTTGACTTAAGTCTAATGTGAGTTAGACTTAGAATTTAAGTTTTGAGTTAGGTTCTTGTTAGGTTGAACTCGGTTTGGTTCGACTTGAGTCTAATGTGGGTTAGACTTAAGTTAAATTTCAGGTTTAGATTAAGTTAGGTTCAAGTCAGGTTGAACCTAGACTTAAGGTCGATTTAAGTTCAATATGGGTTGATCTTTAAGTTAAGGTTTAACTTGGATTAGATTAGGTTCTAGTTGGATTGAACTTAAGTTTAGTTTGGATTTAGGTTAGGTTGATATGGGTTGAACCTAAGGTTTCAAGTTAAGTTAGGTTTGGTGTTGGTTGAACCTAAGGTTTAGGTTAACTTGAGTTCAGAGTTTTGTTGGACTCGAGTTGGATTAGGTTGTTAAGTTAGGTTCGATGTGGGTTGAACTGGAGTTTAGGTTAACTTGAGTTGAGTTAAGGTTGGACTCGAGTTAGGTTAGGTTTAAGTTAGGTTCAATGTGGGTTGAACCCTAGGTTTAGGTTAACTTGGAGTTCAAGTTAGGTTGGACTCAAGTTAGGTTAGGTTTAAGTTAGTTTCAATGTGGGTTGAACCTAAGGTTTAGGTTAACTTGAGTTCGAGTTAGGTCTAACTTGGACTCGAGTTAGATTAAGTTTAGGTTAGGTTCAATATGGGTTGAACCTAAGGTTTCAGATTAACTTGAGTTCAAGTTAGGTTGGACTCAAGTTAGGTTAGGTTAGGTTAGGTTCAATGTGGATTGAACTTCAAGGTTTAAGGTTAACTTGAGTTCGAGTTAGGTTGGACTCAAGTTAGGTTAGGTTAGGTTAGGTTCAATGTGGGTTGAACTTCAAGATTTAGGTTAACTTGAGTTCAAGGATTAGGTTGGATATCAAGTTAGGTTAAGTTTAAGTTAGGTTCAATGTGGGTTGAACCTAGATTTTTGGTTAACTTAAGTTGAGTTAGGTTGGACTCGAGTTGAAGTTAGGTTTAAATTAGGTTCAATATGGGTTGAACTGAGTTTTAATTTACTTGAGTTCGAGTTAGGTTGGACTCGGATTAGGTTAGGTTTAGGTTAGGTTCAATATGGGTTGAACCTAAGGTTTTAGGTAACTTGAGTTCAAGTTAGGTTGGACTCGAGTTAAACTAGGTTTAGGTTAGCTTGATGTGGGTTGAACTGAGTTTTGGTTAACTTGAATTCAAGTTAGGTTGGACTCGAGTTATGTTAAGTTTAGGTTTATGTTGGACTTGGATTAAGGGATTTGGATTTGGGTTTAATTAAACCTTAGTTGATTAAAAAAAAGGTTTAATAATTAATTAAATCTAATGTAGTAGACTTAATTAAGATTTGTGTTTGATTAAGTCTTACTTGGTTAAGACTTAATAGTCTTAATGAGTTGAAACGTTAAGGTTTTTATATTTGGTAAGTCTAATTTAGGCAAGAGACTTAATGGTCTAGTGGAGTCTAAGGGTTAGATCTGGTGGGATTTTAGTATGATTAAACCTTGATTAGTTAAGGTTTAATGGTTTAATTAGATGCAATGGGTTAGACTGGTGGGTTTAAGTTTGTTTAAACCTTGGTTTGTTAGTGCAATGGTTTAATTGGAGTCAATGGGTTAGGCACAATTAGGATTTAAGTTTGATTAAACCTTAGTTAGTTAGATCTAATGGTTTAATTAGGTTTGATGGAGTCAATAGGTTAGACACAATTAGAGTTGGATTTGATTAAACCTTAATTTAATTTAAAATTTAATGGTTTAATTAGATGCAATGGGTTAGACCTAATTAGGGTTAAGTTTGATTAAACCTTAGTTAGTTAAGGTCTAATGGTTTAATTATATTACAATGGGTTAGACACAATTAAGTTTAGTTTGATTAAACCTTAGTTAGTTAAGGTAATGGTTAAATTAGGTAATAGGTTAGAGCGCAATTAGGGTTTTAGTTTGATTAAACCTTAGTTAGTTAAGGTCTAATGGGTTAATTAAGTTTTATTATGTCTTTAAACTTAATTAGAAGGATTAATTTTGATTAATTAAGTTTAATATGTCTTTAAAACTTAATTAACATTTAATTTTTATATTAAACCTAATTTAAGTAAGGTTTAATGATTAATTAAGTTTATTATGTCTTTAAACTTAATTAAAAATTTAATTTTGTGTTAAACCTAATTTAGGTAAGGTTTAATGGGTTAATTAAGTTTAATTTGTTTTTTTAAACTTAATTAAGATTTGATTTATATTAAGAAAACCTAATTTAAGTAAGGTTTAATGGATTAATTAAGTTTATTATGTCTTTAAACTTAATAAAAAATTTGATTTTTATATTAAACAATTTAAGTAAGGTTTAATGGGTTAATTAAGTTCATTATGTCTTTGGCACCAATTAAAAGGTTTAATTTGATTAATTAAGTTTAATATGTCTTTAAACTTAATTAAGATCTAATTTTTATATTAAACCTAATTTAAGTAAGGTTTAATGAGTTAATTAAGTTTATTATGTCTTTAAACTTAATTAAAGGTTTTAATTTTGATTAATTAAGTTTGATATGTCATTAAACTTAATTAAGATTTAATTTTTATATTAAACCTAATCTAAGTAAGGTTTAATGAGTTAATTAAGTTTATTATGTCTTTAAACTTAATTAAAGGTTTGGTTTTGATTAATTAAGTTTAATATGTCTTTAAACTTAATTAAGATTTAATTTTCATATTAAACCTAATTTAAGTAAGGTTTAATGAGTTAATTAAGTTTATTATGTCTTTAAACTTAATTAAAGTTAATTTTGATTAATTAAGTTTAATATGTCTTTAAACAATTAAGATTTAATTTTTATATTAAACCTAATTTAAGTAAGGTTTAATGAGTTAATTAAGTTTATTATGTCTTTAAACTTAATTAAAAGGTTTAATTTTGATTAATTAAGTTTAATATGTCTTTAAACTTAATTAAGATTTAATTTTCATATTAAACCTAATTTAGAAAGTAATGTTTAATGAGTTAATTAATTTATTATGTCTTTAAACTTAATTAAAAGAAGTTAATTTTGATTAATTAAGTTTAATATGTCTTTAAACTTAATTAAGATTTAATTTTTATATTAAACCTAATTTAAGTAAGGTTTAATGAATTAATTAAGTTTATTATGTCTTTAAACTTAATTAAAGGTTTAATTTTGATTAATTAAGTTTAATATGTCTTTAAATAATTAAGATTTAATTTTCTTTTTAAACCTAATTTAAGTAAGGTTTAATGAGTTAATTAAGTTTATTATGTCTTTAAACTTAATTAAAGGATTAATTTTGATTAATTAAGTTTAATATGTCTTTAAACTTAATTAAGATTTAATTTTTTTATATTAAACCTAATTTAAGTAAGGCTTAATGGGTTTAAATATTGTTTTAAATTTAGTTAAGTCAATTTGGTCATTTTAGACTTAGTAGAAATTTCTCATTGATACATCATAGACTAGAACCATTTTCAAACTTTGATTGTTGATGAAAATAGGTTAAATTTATAAAGGGGTATTTTAGGATTAAAATTATTTAATTAATAAAGTTTTAACCCTAAATTTCAAAATACCATTCAAAATGTTCTATGACTTAGAAATAATTTTCTTAGGGTTGTGTCTGTTGCCTTTTATCATTTCTAGCCATTTGATTTTTTATTTTCCTTAATTTTCAATTTTTATAATTATTATTTGAAATAATTACAAAACTTGAAAATTAAAGAAAAGTGTCCTAGCCATGTTTTCTGTCCTTGGAAAAATTATGGAAGGTCCCCCAAGAACATAAAGATAAATGCCTCGAAGTTTCATAATTTTGATTTATAAATAATTTTTAATTAAAACACTCCATAGAGTATTTAATTAATTAAAGTAAATACTAGAAGGAAAATTATAATTTAAGTCTCATAATTTTTCCTCTTCAAGAGCTTTCCAGAGGTATTTTTATTTATTTTTATGACCTTTGGATAAAAAGATATGAATATTTGAAGTTGGGCTAATGAATTTCTTTTTTTAAATAGCATGTCGCCAAACTCACGCCGTTCGACGCGTGTCTCGTACGCGTCGAACGGAGCGGAAGGGTCCGGTGTGCGGCGCGGAACGACGAACACGCAGCGCGGTCCCGGCGCGAGTGGTTCGAAACACGGGAACGGACGGCGAGATAATTCGCCGGTTTAATTCGAAAAATCTAGAACCGTTAAACTTCAAATGATGATATCTCACTCATTTCTTGATGAAATTAGTGATTTTTTTCAAAAATGATCATGCGGATGATATCCATCCATACGGTGATGATACATACGGACTAGTATAACACATGATATGTAATATGATTTATTTTGTAAGAAAAATTCCATACCATTGCCACAACCAAATCAAGCTAGATCGGACCTTATGGTTGCCTTCTAGGACTCCAATGGAAGATTATTCTTTTGACAATTTGATCCAGTCGGGCTTGGGGAGGAATTTTGAAGAGTGCCTAAATTGGGGCTGTTTTGAAATTTGGTGAGGTGAAGCAAATAGGCTCAAACTATGGCTTGGTTGATCTAAAAGATTGTTGGGACTCTTAGGAAGACTTTTTATGTTGGGAGCGGTGGATTTGGGCGGCCTATATTTCTCCCTAATTTTTTTCTTCTTCTTGCTAGTTTCGGCCATGGGGTCTTATTTATGGCAAGGGGAGGTTATGGCTTAGCTTAGGATGTTCTAGGGAATGGTGCCTCCTTTATCAGCCATTGGGTGAAGAAATTAGTGAGAAGATAGGCATTGATGCTTCTCCTTAAGTTTTCCATGATGATCTTCATTGTTTTGTCTCTCATCCATTGGCTCGTGAGAGGTGCATGGTGAGGGCGACTCTACTCTTCTTAAGGAGCTTACACCTCATCTCTTCTCGCTTAGCAAATGGTGACACACAAGCTCATCACTCATCATTGCTTCCTAACCATGATAAGGGGGGTTTCATGCATGGTTTTCCTTCCATTGGGTGGCTTGGGGAGGTGGGTGGTGAGGCTGCATGTTGGCGGCCACCTGCATGGATAAATGAGGCTTAGGGTGAAGGAGAGAGTGACACCTCACCCCATGCATCATAGTGGGTATTAACCCATGGCTAAGTGGTCTTAATGTGAGCTTAATTAAGCCTTAAGATGAGTTTAGCCTAATTAATTATGAGAATATTTATATGTCCGTTCATTTCTTTTAATTTTCCATTTTAATTAATTATTTTATTAATTAAAATTGTTGGAAAATATTTTTTTAATCAATTTATTAATTGAAAATAATTTCAATTTAATTAATTGATTAATTTTATCATTTTTATGATTTTATGATTTTAATTTAATTTTCATTTTTAATTAATTATGTCATTTAATTGAAATATTGAAAATTAAATCATTAATCATTTTAATTAATCAAAATAATTTTGAAATTAATTATTTGATTAATTTTATTTATTTTTATTTCATTTTTATGTTATTTTAATCAAAATAGATAGGTGTTAATCAAATTTTTGACTGGGTTGACCCAGTCGGCCAGGTACTTGTGATTTTGTCCTTTGTGGAGTTTTAAATGTGTCATTGGGTGAAAGGGTTGACTTATGGGTCAACGGGATTGGAGGTCATTAGGTACGGTTTGGCCGATTTGACCCAGTTGACTTTTTGGGTCATAAGGATGACCTACGGGGTGAACGGGGTAGGTCATTAGGTCTGGTTTGACCAATTTGACCAAAGTTGACTTTTAGATTAAAAGGTTTACACATGGGGTCAACGGGGTAAGTCATTAGATGCAGTTTGTGAGTTTGACTAAAGTTGACTTTTAGGTCAAAAGGTTGACCTATGGTGTCAACAGGGGCAGGTCATTAGGTCTGGTTTGACCAATTTGACGAGGTGACTTTTAGGTCAAAATGTTGACCTTATGGGGTCAACGAGTTAGTCATTGGTCTGGTTATTAATTTGACCAAAGTTGACTTTACAGGTCATGGGTTGACCTATGGGGTCAACGGGGTTGAATGTTGAGTCTGGTTTGACCAATTTGACCAAAGTTGACTTTTTAAGTCATAAGGTTGACTATGGGGTCAACGAGGTGGAGTCATTAGATGCAGTTTGACCGGATTTGAACAAAGTTGACTTTTTAGGTCAAAAGGTTGACCTATGGGGTCAACGGGGTTGAGTCTGACAGGTCTGGTTTGACCAGATTTGTGAGAAGTTGACTTTTTAGGTCGTAAGGTTGACTTTATGGGGTCGACGGTAATCAGCAGAATTTTTGGTTTGACTGCATTTTGACCAATGTTGACTTTGCAGGTCAAAGGGTGACTATGGGGTCAACGGGGTTAGTCCTTTGGGTACGGTTTTGACATCATTTGACAGAAGTTGACTTTTTAGGTCGAAGGTTGACTTGTAGATTATTGAGGGTAGGTCGATGGGTACGGTTTGACCAATTTGACCAACGTTGACTTTTAGTTCGATAGGTTGACCTATGGGGGTCAACGGGGTTGAGTCATTGAGTGCGGTTTGACTGATTTGACGAGATTGACTTTAGGTCATGAGGGTGACCTGTAAGTCCATGAGGTTGGTCATTCGTCTGGTTTGACCCGGTTTGAAGGCAAGTTGACTTTTTAGGTCGGGTGACCTATGGGGTCATGAGGTTAGTCAGTAAGTGCAGTTTTGACCGGATTTGACCAAAAAGTTGACTTTTTGGTCCATAAGGTTGACCTATGGGGTCAATAGGGTAGGTCATTAGGTATGGTTTGACAATTTGACCAATGTTAGCTTTTAGGTGAAAGGTATTTATGGGGTCAACGGGGTTGGTCATTGGGTACGTTTGACGATTTGACCAAAGTTGACTCTTTAGGTCATAAGGTTATCGGCTCATTATAAAATGAGGTCAGCAAAGACTGATATGTGTGGAATACTATATAAGTATTACGCACATATTAGCAGATCAACAAAGTAATTAAAAGTCATCTCATGTCGTGATCGGGGAAAGGAGGGGATGTCATATGGCTCCCGGAAGGAATGTAGGGTCTCCTTTTATGTCGGTTCTTAAGAAGTGATTTTCTTCTTGTATTTGAAAGAGGTTATTGGGGAGGAAAATGGATGTCTTTTCATTTCTCAAAATGTCGATGTCGATATTTTGCTAAGAGAATGCGTGATTTCCGTGTCGAGAAAGGACGTGTTTCCTATAACCGGGGAGGAGGAAAATGGATGTCATTTTCCATTTCTCGAAATAATCGATGTTGATATTTGGTTAAAGGAAAGTCACGACTTGAGTGTCGGAAGGGACCTGTCGATAGCTTGGAGAAAAATAGATGTCATTTTCTATTTTCGGAGATATCGATGTTAAGATTTGGTTAAGGAAACGTGATTTCCACATCGGGAAAAGACTTATATCCGATAACCGGAGAAGAGAAAATAAATGTCATTTTTCTATTTTCCTCAATATCAATGTCGATATTTGGTTATAGGAAAGCATTGATTTCCGTATCGGGAAAGGACATATCCCGATAACCGAAGAGAGAAAATAGATGTCATTTTCTATTTTCCTCGAAGTGTCGATATCAAGATTTGGTCGGAGGAAGCTAGTGATTTCCGCATCGGAAAAAGACTTATATCCGATATAGGAGAGAAAATAGATGTCATTTTCTATTTTCCTCAAAATGTCAATGTCGATATTTGGTTAGAGGAAAGCTGGTGATTTCCGTATCCAAGAAAGGACTTATATCAATAACCGAAGAGAAAATAGATGTCATTTTCTATTTTTACTCAGTGTAAATCATCGAATTTGGTGGAGGAAAGCGTGATTTCCACATTAGGAAAGGACTTACATCCAATAGCAGGAGAAAATAGATGTCAATTTCTATTTTCAACAACCAAAGTCTCGATATCAAGATTTAGTTAAAGGAAAATCGTAATTTAGCGTCGAGAACTTTGTTGATAACCGAAGAGAAAAATAGATGTCGTTTTTATTTTCACGAAAATGTCGATGTTAAGATTTTGTCGAGGAGGAAAGACGTGATTTCCACATGAAAGGACTTGCATCCATGCTTAGGAGAGAAGAAAATAGATGTCGATTTCGTTTTCCTCAAAGTGTCGATGTTAGATTTGGTTAAAGGAAAGTCGTAATTTCGCATCGGGAAAGAACTTATATCCGATAACCGAGAAGTGGCGAACTCATTAATATTTTTGGTGGGAATATCCATTTGAGGGTTTTGGCTATAGGTCGAAAGTTAATTCTCATGTTGATTATCATAAATTATTCATTTTGTCATTTATTGATTTCGGGACACATTATCGACATATCACCCGAATGATAGGGGATATATTTTTCTTGACACTTCATTTTATTTCCATAAAAAAGTCACCGGTACATATTTATTGCGAACAAAGCTTACGGTACACACATATGTATGTATGTATCATATGCAACATATGGAACTGCGATATTTTACATGTCGGTAACTACCGATATGTCACATATCGACAAACTATAGAAATATTATATATCGGGAATTCTTCGCTATCATGTGCCGTTGGAGATTGTCGAATCAGGTATAGCGTCCTACACTCCAAAGCATCATTCGTCGAACATGTTTCGGGTGTTCCCAGACATTTGTGAGATCACGGCGAGTTCAGGCTTTAGTGTGAGCTGCGAGTATTGGTTGATATCGTCGGTCGTTTGTCGGGTTTCATTCGTCGCAAGGTGATGGAGATTCGTGGCTTGTTAACAGGTACGCGAGTGTTTACAAAATACGCACCGTTCCCTTGGAACGGAAAGAGGCGATCCTCGGGTTAAAAGGACGCGGCATGTCCCTTCAAATTCTCCGGGTCCCAAGATTTGTATCTCTCTTCCGAATATCATGGAGCGGCGATTCATTAAGAGAGTACAAAATGGTCTTTCAAAATCACGGCTTGTCAATGTGAGGGAGAATACAATCCTTTATCATGCATATTAATGATGCGGCTATCGGGAACACAATCCGCATGTATGATTCACAAGTAACAAGTCGTCGATAATTTGGATTATCACAACGGGTAAAGAGTCCGACTTGTTCGTATGCCGTAGAATCCCGGAAGATTTCCTTCTCTTTGTCTCTTGCATAGTTATAGCAACATCCGTATTGAATATGGTAAAATCTTACTGTATAAATACTTGTACTTGGACGCAGTTCATTATTACATACAATTAGCTGCCTGAATCTATTTATTTTTTACATATCGTGTATCATGCCTCTGTCATAGGTCTTTTGATATATATATAATTCTAGCTGTGAAGGCATGTCAACTACAATTTGACCTATTTAATTTTCTTGCTTAATATTATAGGAATAGAAAGTAATTGTTTCCTATAGCAAGTATGCTTTGCATATCAAGCCCTCTGGATGTGATTTATTCTTAATAGTTTTTGTTTTTTAATTATTTAAAAATCAACAACATATTGACATGCTTGATTAAATATGGTAGTAGTTTAGTCTGAAATGAAATACATGTCACAATTGTATACATCAAGAAGACCTACCTCTCAAATGAATACACTCATCTATACTACACTAGAACCCCTAGTATAGCCTCATAACATTGACGTATGTGTTATGTTCTAGAGAGTCAAAAAAATTGAAAAGAAATATCTGCTCAGGATTACAAAATAATAATGGAATATTTGGCTTAAGATTTCTCAGTGAGTAAGTATTCATAGTCTTTGCACACAACTTTTTGAAGAATATACTTGTTTTGATCAATGGATCAAGCATCGACTTAGGCAGTGCATTAAATGCAATTGGTAGTATGCATTGTAAAAATATATGGCAGATATGATGTTGACCTCATTTTACAATGAGTCAATAACCTTATGACCTAAAAAGTCAACATTGGTCAAAATGGTCAAACCAGACCCAGTGACCAACCCTGTTGACCCCATAGGTCACCCTTTCGACCTAAAAAGTCAACATTGGTCAAAATGGTCAAACCAGACCCAATGACCAACCTTGTTGACCCCATATGTCACTCTTTTGACCTAAAAAGTCAACTTTGGTCAAATTGGTCAAACCAGACCTAATGACCTACCCTGTTGACCCCATAGGTCACCCTTTTAACCTAAAAAGTCAACATTGGTCAAAATGGTCAAACCAGACCTAATGACCTACCCTGTTGACCCTATAGGTCACCCTTTTGACCTAAAAAGTCAACTTTGGTTAAATTGGTCAAACCAGACCAAATGACCTACCCTGTTGACCCCATAGGTCACCCTTTTGACCTAAAAAGTCAACTTTGGTCAAATTGGTCAAACCAGACCCAATGACCAACCCTGTGACCCCATATGTCACCATTTTGACCTAAAAAGTCAACTTTGGTCAAATTGGTCAAACCAGACCTAATGACCTACCCTATTGACCCCATAGGTCACCCTTTTGACATAAAAAGTCAACATTTGTCAAAATGGTCAAACCAGACCTAATGACCTACCCTGTTGACCCCATAGGTCACCCTTTGACCTCAAAAGTCAACTTTGGTCAAATTGGTCAAACCGGACCCGATGACTACCATGTTGACCCCATAGGTCACCCTTTTGACCTAAAAAGTCAACTTTGGTCAAATTGGTCAAACCAGACCCAATGACCTACCCTGTTGACCCCATAGGTCACCCTTTTGACCTAAAAAGTCAACTTTGGTCAAGTTGGTCAAACTAGACCCAGTGACCAACCCTGTTGACCCCATAGGTCAACCTTTTGACCTAAAAAGTCAACATTGGTCAAAATGGTCAAACCAGACCTTATGACCTACCCTGTTGACCCCATAGGTCACCCTTATGACCTAAAAAGTCAACTTTGGTCAAATTGGTCAAACCAGACCTAATGACCTACCCTGTTGACCCCATAGGTCACCCTTATGACCTAAAAGTCAACTTTGGTCAAATTGGTCAAACCAGACCTAATGACCTACCCTGTTGACCCCATAAGTCAACCTTATGACCTAAAAAGTCAACTTTGGTCAAATTGGTCAAACCAGACCTAATGACCTACCCTGTTGACCCCATAGGTCAACCTTATGACCCAAAAAAATCCTGTTGACCCCATAAGTCAACTCTTTAACCCAATGACACATTTAAAACCCCACAATGAAAAAATCACAAGTACTGGACATTTTAAAATTAAATTGATCAATTTGGGTGACTTGGATCGACCCAAGTCAAAATTGGTCAACACCTATCTATTTTGATTAAAATAGATAAAAATGAAATAAAAACAACAAAATTAATCAAATAATTAATTTCAAAATTATTTTGATAAATTAAAATGATTAATGATTTAATTTTCAATATTTTAATAAAATGACATAATTAATTAAAATGAAAATTAAATTAAAATCATAAAATGACCAAAATGATAAAATTAGTCAATTAATTAAATTGATATTATTTTCAATTAATAAATTGATTAATAAAATATTTTCCAACAATTTTAATTAATAAAATAATTAATTAAAATGGGAAATTAAAAAGAAATGAAATGACATATAACCTTCTCATAATTAATCAGGCTAAATTCATCTTAAGGCTTAATTAACATATAATTAAGCCCACATTAAGACCACTTAACCATGGGTTAATACCCATCATGATGCATGGGGTGAGGTGTCACTCTCTTCTTCACCCTAAGCCTCATTTATCCATGAGGTGGCCGACCAACATGAGACCTCACCACCCACCTCCCAAGCCACCCAATGGAAGGAAAACCATGCATGAAACCCCCCCCGTACCATGGTTAGAAGCAAGGAGGAGGGATGAGCTTGTGTGTCACCATTTGCCAAGTTTAAGAGATGAGGTGTAAGCTCCCCAAGAAGAGTAAAGGCGACTCACCATGCACCTCTCACATGAGCCAATGGATGAGAGACAAAATAATGAAGATCATCATGGAAAACTTAGGGAGAAGCATCAATGCCTATCTTCAGCCAATTCCTTCACCCAATGGGTTGATAGAGAAGGAAACTACTCCCCTAGAACATCCTAAGCTAAGCCATAACCTCCCCTTGCTATAAATAAGACCCCATGGCCGAAACTAGCAAAAAGAAGAAAAAAATCAAGGAGAACTATAGGCTGCCCAAATCCACCTGCTCCTAACATAAAAAGTCTTCCTAAGAGTCTCAACAATCTTTTAGGATCAAATCCAAGCCATAGTTTGAGCCTATTTCAGCCAATTTGACCAAATTTCAAAAACAGCCCCTATTTAGGCACTTCGTCAAAATTCCTCCCCAAGCCCGACTTCTGGATCAAATTACTGCAGCAATAACCTGCTATTGGAGTCCTAGAAGGCAACCATAAGGTCTGATCTAGCTTGATTTGCTTGTGGCAAAGGTATGGAATTTTTCTTTACAAAATAAATCGTATTTTCAACATATCATGTGTTATACTAGTCCAGAAGTGTATCATCACCGTATGGATGGATACTTCTCATCCAGATGATCATTTAAAAAAAAATACTCAATTTCATCAATAAATGAGTGAGATATTGATGTTTAAAGTTTAATGGTTTGAAATAATTCGAATTTTTATCTGAATTATTTCGGTCGTTCGATCCCGCGCCTTAAGGATGGACGGCGCGGATCATCCCCCGCGGTGTCCTCTGTTCGGCTGCCCGCAGCGGATCCTCCCGCTCGTTCGATGCGTATGAGGACATGCATCGAACGGCGGTGAGTTTGGCGGCGCGATATTAAAAAAAATCATTTTAACCTTAAAAACATCAAAAATCAATATCTTTTTATCTAGATGTCACAAAAATATGACAAAAATACCTCTGGAAAGCTCTTCAAGAAGAGAAAATTATGAGACCAAAATCATAATTTTCTTCTCAGTATTTAAATTTTAATTAATTAAATACTCTCTGGAGTATTTTAATTATTAAAAATTATTTATAAATCAAAAAATTATGAAACTTGGAGGCATTTATCTTTATGTTCTTAGGGACCTTCCATAATTTTTCCAAGGACGAGAAAACATGCCTATGACACTTTTCTTTAATTTTCAAGTTTCTTTGTAATTATTTCAAATAATAATTATAAAAATTGAAAATTAAGGAAAATAAAAATGCAAATGGCTAGAAATGATAGGGCAACAGACAATAACCCTAAGAAAATTATTTCTAAGTCATAAAAATCATTTTTGAATGGTATTTTGAAATTTAGGGTTAAAATCCTTTATTAATTAAATAATTTTAATCCTAAAAATAACCCTTTACAAATTTAACCTATTTTCACCAACAATCAAAGTTTGAAAATGGTTCTAGTCTATGATAGACTAATGAGAAACTTCAATTAAGTCTAAAATGACCAAATTGGACTTAACTAAATTTAAAATAATAATTAAACTCATTAAACCTTACTTAAATTAGGTTTAATATAAAAATTAAATCTTAATTAAGTTTAAAGACATATTAAACTTAATTAATCAAAATTAAACTTATTAATTAAGTTTAAAGACATAATAAACTTAATTAACTCATTAAAACTTACTTAAATTTGGTTTAATATAAAAATTAAATCTTAATTAAGATTAATGACATATTAAACTTAATTAATCAAAATCAAACTTATTAATTAAGTTTAAAGACATAATAAACTTAATTAACTCATTAAACCTTACTTAAATTAGGTTTAATATAAAAATTAAATCTTAATTAAGTTTAAAGACATATTAAACATAATTAATCAAAATTAAACTTATTAATTAAGTTTAAAGACATAATAAACTTAATTAACTCATTAAACTTTACTTAAATTAGGCTTAATATAAAAATTAAATCTTAATTAAGTTTAAAGACATATTAAACTTAATTAATCAAAATTAAACTTATTAATTAAGTTTAAAGATATGATAAACTTAATTAATTCATTAAACCTTAATTAAATTAGGTTTAGTATAAAAATCAAATCTTAATTAAAGACACATTAAAACATAATTAATCTCCTTACACACTAATTAAACTAAAATCCCAATTAGGTCTAAACCATTAGACCTAATTAAACCATTAGACCTTAACTAACTAAGTGATCACAGAAAAATTCATTAAGAAATTCATATCTATTTTTGATGAAATTGCACTTTAAAGAAAGGTATTTTCTTTATTTTATTGTAGGAATGAAGATTTATAAGTGATGGAAGCAAAAAACATGAAATGGAGCGAATTTGGATAAAAAAGGAGGAAATTCATGCAAATATAACTACTTCGCCGACGGCGAGATCGAGGCCGCCGACGACGAGATCGTGAAGAGAATTTCTGAAGGAATTATAACTACCTCGCCAACAGTGAGCCCGAGCCCGCTGACAGCGAGATCGCGCGGTTTGAAGACCTTCTAGAAGCCCCGCTGACAGCGAGGTCGTTTCTCGCCGATGGCGAGTCAGTTCAAAATACAAATACATTGAACCTGGACACTTTTTGAAGAGATGTTTAAGCACCCCTTGGATCTTTGCTTACCTCTATAAATAGAGGCCGAATTCTAGTGTCTTAGTGTGGCTTTTGAGTCTTAAAAAAGTTCCTCTAGAGTCTTTTATGTGTCTATTTTAGTAAGTCTGAGTGTGTTTAGTGAATTTCTTTAGTTAATTTGAGTGCTTTATTTAGAAGTTGTTGTACTTAGAAGGAAAAGTCAAAGGAACTTCAAGGAGTCACGTTGGGGAGGAAATTAAGATAAGTATCTTTGTTTATTGTTGTTAACTTTACATGAAATCCATGCTTTGTTTTATTCCCATGCATTCTGAGTAGTTTTCTCAGTCTTTCTCATTGTTATTGAAAATTATGCAGATTGATGAAATTAAATAGAAGCACCTAATATATTAAAATAAATTGTGATAATTTTTTCTTAAAACTTAATTTACTTTCAATCTGGCCAATTGAGTTGTTAAAATATGTTGAATTATCAACTATAGTAAAAATTACATCCAATATTCGAGGAAGTCAAAAGCCTTGTAAGGCGGGTGCAAATAAATAGGGAAATATTAATTATCGGACGTAGAATTGGACATTTTAGTGTGACAGACTAAAATATTCAATTCGGTCCTACTGTTTGAGAGCTGAAGTGTAGATGTTAACCCTCAGGTGAGGGGAACGTGGGAGCTCTGAAGTGGCAGCTAGTATCCTCACAGCCTAGCCACAGATTCAGTAATCAAACATAGGATTAGTCGATGTTCTTCGTACCTTGACTAAAGGGTAAAGAATAGGAATGCTCCTATTTGTCACAATACAGATTTAAAAATTCTATTTAAATTCATCATTCACTTAATTTTCTAAAAACAAGGAGAAGGATACTTTTTCGAATTATTTAAATCAACTTATTTCAAGCATTAGTTTACTTTAGTTTGCAATAGTTACTTTTAATTACCGTTTACTATATTAGTAAGTAATTCCTTTTAATTTAGCTGATAACAAATCTGTTAAAAACTTCCTTGTGGGATCGATAACCAGGACTCCACTAGAGCCCTGTATTACTTGATATGATACGTATACTTGCGTAGAATCCACATTATACATTAAATCATAACTCTATATTTAAAGCGGGATCAAGTTTTTGGTGTCGTTGCTATAAACATAAATTGCATACATATTAAAAGTGGGTCAAGTTTTTGGCGCCGTTGCCGGGGAAGTAAAGAAATTATTTACTAGAGTAACGGACTAATTTATAAAATTGTATGTGAAAATTTGGAAATGAAAATTTAATACCCTACGATTCAGAATTAGAGCGTACGATTAAAAGAATTAGAAAACAAAAAAGAGAAATTATAAATTTAACACAAATGGCAAATATTCCTGAAAATGAAAATATCAATCAACCAAGACCATTACGAGATTATGCCAACCCTACATTAGATGAAATTCATTTAACTATTCAAAACCCTGACGTTGCTGCTAATTCATTTGAACTTAAACATGCAATTATCCAAATGGTACAAAATAATCAATTTAGTGGTTCACCTACTGAAGATCCTAATTTACATCTTGCTAGTTTTTTAGAACTATGTGCTACTTTCAAATATGAGGGAGTATCTAACGATGTTATTAGACTTAGACTTTTTCCTTTTTCTTTAAGGGATAAGACTAAAATGTGGTTAAATTCATTAGCACCTAGATCTATTAAAACTTGGGGAGAATTATCACAAAAATTTCTATCCAAATATTTTCCACCATCTAAAACTGCTAAGCTTAGAAATGATATAACTTCTTTTAGTCAGTTTGATGGAGAGTCAATATATGAATCTTGGGAATGATTTAAAGAACTTCTTAGAAAATGCCCACATCATGTGTTACGAGATTGGTTAATTATTCAAACTTTTTATAATGGATTAGTAGGATCTTTAAGATCAATCATCGATGCTGCTGCTGGAGGATCATTAATGTCAAAACCATTTGATGACGCCTATGCACTAATCGAAGAAATGACAACCAATAATTTTCAATGGCCTGCTGATAGAATGAATCCGAAAAAAATAGCTAGTATTCATGACAATGATGGAATATCTATATTAGCTTCACAAATTGCTGTTATATCTAAAAAATTAGATCATTTTTGAATGAATTACTCTCCAAATATATCAGAAGAAAATTCATCTGGACAACTTATAGAATCCCAATCTCAATATGAAACTATTAATGCAATTAACAACAGACCCAATAATCCTTATGCAAATTATTATAATCCTGGATGGAAAAATCATCCTAATTTTAATTGGAATAATATCACAACTAATCAACCATGGATGAATAATATGACACAACCATTAGGAAATCCATCTAATCAAGGAAATCCTAATTATAAATCTAATTATCCACCTGGATTTAATAACCCACAATTTAAAGATAAGAAATTATCTATAGAAGAATTAATATTAAATATGGGTCAACATTTACAAAATCAAGGAAATTAGTTACAAATACAAGGAAACCAATTACAAAATCAAGGAACAGCTATCAAAAATATTGAAACTCAACTTGGACATATCGCTACTGCACTTAATAATAGAATACCTGGAACATTTCCTAGTAATGTAGAAATAAATCCTAAAGACAAAGGAAATGAACAAATTAAAGCGATACAATTACGAAGTGGAAAAGAATTAGAACCTCAAATTCAGAAAGAACTTGAAAGTCAAAAAGAGGAAGTGGAAATTGAAAAGGAAAAGAATCAACAAGATCCAAACTTAGAAAATCCTTCAATACCTATGAAAATTTCTGTTGAAAAACCTTCACCACCATTTCCTCAACGACTAATTCAACATAAAAAAAGATAAACAATTTACTAAATTCCTTGAAATTTTAAAGAAATTAACAATAAATATTCCTTTCGTAGAAGTTTTAGAACAGATGCCAAACTATGTAAAATTCATGAAAGATATTCTAAATAAAAAAAGAAAATTTACCGATAATGAAATGGTCGCACTTAGTGAAGAGTGTAGTCTTATTATTCGAAAAAACTTCTCGAAAAATTAAAAGATCCCGGTAGTTTCACTATACCTTGCGCTATTGGAGAAAAATTCTATGGAAAAGCTTTGTGTGATTTAGGAGCAAGCATCATTCTAATGCCTCTATCAATTTTTAAAAGATTAGGATTGGGAGAAATTTCACCTACTTCAGTAACTCTTCAGTTAGCTGATCGTTCTGTTACATATCCTAAAGGAGTTATTGAAGATGTATTGGTAAAAGTGGACAAATTTATCTTCCCTGTAGATTTTATTATTCTAGATATGGAATAAAATAAAGAAATTCCAATCATTTTAGGAAGACCATTTTTAGCCATGGGAAAAGCTATGATTGATGTTCAGAAAGCAGAATTAACTATGAGAGTAAATGACCAAAAAGTTACTTTTAATATTGCTAAATCAATGAAATATCCTGCGCTAGAAAAAGATGATAAGTGTTTTCGAATGGAAGTACTTGATCATTTACAAAAAGAACATTTTAAAGAATATTATGAAGAAAAGTTTGAAAAAGAAAATATTGAATTAATTGAAAAAGCCGATATAAAGGAAGAACTAGATTATATTCAAGAAAAATTTGAATTTTTTGATAACACAGAAAACACTGAAAAAAATATAGTTCCATCAATTATTAATCCTCCTGAACTTGAGTTAAAAATGTTACCTAATCATTTAAAGTATGCTTACTTAGGTAATTCTTCAGCTCTATCTGTTATTATTTCATCTGAATTAAATGAATCTCAAGAACAAAAACTCTTAGATATATTAAAAAAATATAAAAAACTTTTTGGTTGGACTTTAGCAGATATTAAAGGAATTAGTCCTTCGATTTGTATACACATAATTATTTTAGATAATGAACATAAACCTAAAGCGAGATCCACGAAAGGAGATTAAATCCGATAATGAAAGAAGTAGTCGAAAGAAATTTTAAAATGGTTAGATAATGGTATTATATATCCTATTTACGACGGTCTTAGGTAAGCCCGATTCACTGTGTACTCTAAAAAAGGAGGGGTATTTGTCAAAGCTAATGAAAATAAAGATCTTATCCCTATAAGACAAGTTACTGGATGGCGAATATGTATTGATAATAGAAAATTAAACACAGCCACCAGAAAAGATCACTTCCCTTTACCATTTCTAGACCAGATGTTAGATAGATTAGACGGACATAAATATTTTTGTTTCTTAGATGGATATACCGGTTATCATGAAATACAAATTGCTCTTGAGGATCAAGATAAAACTACATTTACTAGTCCTTATGGAACTTTCGCTTTTCGAAGAATGCCTTTTGGATTATGTAATGCACCTGCAACATTCCAAAGATGTATGATGTTTATATTTAGTAAATTAATTGATAATGGAATAGAAATATTTATGGATGATTTCTCTGTATTTGGAACAACGTTCGACACATGCTTAAATCATCTTGAAAAAGTATTTGAAGTATGTGAGAAAACTAATTTAGTTCTTAATTGGGAGAAATATCAATTTATGGTTACAGGCGGCATTGTATTAGGGCATAAAATTTTGAAAAAAGGCATGGAAGTAGACCCTGCAAAAATTCAAGTTATAGCTAAATTACCACCTCCAACTACGGTGAAAGGGGTAAGAAGTTTTCTTGGACATCTTGGATTCTACGGACGTTATATTAAAGATTTTTCGAAAATTACTAAACCTCTATGCCAACTTCTTGAAAAGGACAAGAAATTTAAATTTACTAATTGAATGCTCGAATGCTTTCGAATTATTAAAAGATAAATTAATTACAGCACCTATAATAGTTTTACCTAATTGGGAGAAACCATTTGAGCTTATGTGTGATGCTAGTGATTATGCTAGTTGACCTCATTTTTGATGAGGTCTTCTCTTCTTCTTTTTAGTACTTAGGATCTAGCCTTAGGCTTTTCCTTTGACTATCTTAGAGGACTAGAATTGGGATCCACCACCTTTTAGAAATTCAAACCACTTCTTAACTCCCTGCAAACTCCACAAACTTGATCGTAGACCCCTAATCACCTAGAGGGTTGAAATCAAATGTGGAAGTTTAAAGGATGGGTTCCTATAGGACTCTTTGGCCTTAGGATCGCCTACAGGTGGCTCAGTGCGGTGAAGGAGCTGACTTACACACACACTACACTCATACACTACACTTGCACACACCTCCTAAAACACACCCATACCTAACTTGACCTCCTGACTCATAAAGGTGATTCACATGGATGGTCGCCTAACCCCTAAGCCCTCGGCTAAGAGGGTTAGGAACAACATAGTGGATGCCTCAAATGAGTCCCTTCATGGCTCATGTGGGCTTGATATGGCTTCAAGGCTCAACCAAAATGATTTCATTCCACTTACATTTACCCGATCTTCAATTTTCCAAATTTTCGATTTTTGACCCCGGAACCCTACACCTGCTAGCCTTACCAAAACCCTCGAAACTACCCAAATTTCTCAAAAAATTTCCAAATCACCCAAAATTCTCCAAAATCATTCCTAAACATTTCTATCCACTCAAATTGATCATCCATAGCCAAAAATATCAAAAATTCCAAGAATACCTCCCAATACCCTCCAAATACCCAAAATACCCCTCTTGACCCAAAAATCCAAAAATTCAGAAAATTCCCAGAAAATTCCAGAAAATCCCAAATATTCCCAATTTAATTTTGTCCAACTACACAATGGGCCAATTTTGTCAATTTACCCCACTTTTATCAAAACCCCCAATTTGACCCATTTTAACCCAAAGTGAACCCAATGTCAAACCAAACCTACCCAATTGACCCAAATTCTGGTCCAATTCAATTCTAAACTTTAATTCAATATTCCCAACACCAATCTAGACCAAATCAAAGTCCAATTTGATTGACATTTGGATCCAATTTCACTTTTGGCCTTAAAGCCCAATTTGGACCCATGACCCAAACCTAACCCAAACTCACCCAATTCAACTCCAATTAACCCCAAATCTTTTCTAAACCTTCCTTAGCATCCCCACAAACAAAACACTAACATGATTTGCCCAACATTTAAGCCCAAACCCCACTTAAATTCAACCCAAAACCAAAAAGCCCAATTTTGACCTAAACCCAAACTTAACCCAAATGAGCCCAAACCCCAAAATCAAAGCCCAACCAAAGTCAAAACCTCTTTAAAACACTCCCATAAACATTTCCCAACATTAATTTTACATCAATTTCAACCCTAGCCCAACATTGGCCCAAGTTAGCCCAATTTGACCTATATTGGCCCATTCACCAAAGGAGCCCAAATTCAACCCAATTCAAACCCAAATCACTCCCAATTTGCTCCAAGTCACTCATGACACATCCATGAGCTAAACCCAACAATTATTTGGCCCAAGCCTTTACTAAAATTCCATCCTAAAATCCATTTTTTAAAAATCCAAAACCCACTTCCATAAATCACTTTAAAAGCCCACCTTCACTAAATTTCAAAGGCCCAAAGCCCACATGACAATCCTCTATCATCATCCATTTGATAAAACCATCTCCTAAGTCCTAAATTAATCATCAAATAAATCCAAATCAAGCCATATGCCAAATCCCATCAAATCACTCCTAAATTACCAAAATTTCCAAAATCCATTTTCATGAAATTGACCAAGCTTTTCCCCAAGCCAAAGACAAGCCATGCAAACCATGGACAAGCCACATGAAGCCATGGAAGGTTTGACATGTGATCAAGCCATTAATGGAAAAAGGGGGAACCCCTTCCTAATCCTTCTTAAGCCCTGTTTTACCTTAAGCATGTCTCACACTAAACCATGCTTAGCCACCTCATCATGGATGGAGACCTGCACCATTTTCTCTTGGCTGACCCAAGTGATCCTTTTCAGCCCAAAACAAGGCCTTGGAGGGTGCACCATGCCCAAAACCATGGGTTGACCCAAATTAAGCTAAAATGATCCCTTCCCCTTCTACTTTGATTCAACACCTTTACACATGGCCAACTGCGATTGATTGCACTAAACCCCAGACACGACCCACTGGACTCGAGGGTGACCCATGCCTGCCGGCCAGCCGCTCAGGTCGCCGGAAAACTCCATGGCCGAGACATGGGGAGGAGCCAAACTTTGGAATTCCACCTGTCGAGCTGCCACATGCCCGATGGCCACCATGGCTGTTCTGCTCTTGACCTAAGCGGTGATCCCAACCCTCGGCCATCCCGTGAGGCTCTCCGGCCACCTCTATTTAAACACCACCCCTCTCGGCCATGAGAGGTGCTTGAACAAACCTTAAGGAAACTACTGCCAAAATTGTTCCGGACTACTCCCCACACATAGAGCATCGATCCCCACTGAATTCCGGCCCGATTCCCTCCAGGCGAGCTCGATTTTGAGCTCGAACTTTAGCCCAAAATCAGGACACTTCTTCACGGTGGATCAATCCTCAAATTGATTGGTCCTACACCTTCACTGGACCAAGAGAAGGTGTCCACCAGCAAAAGCCCCATCTCCGGGCCACCCGGTTGTTCCAGACCTCCAAGCTTTGTGATCGGGCGTGGTCGAAATCATACCTAGGCGATTCACGGGACTAGGAGACTTCATCCGGAGCTTCGCGGGATCCAATCGAAGGTGAAACAACCCTCGGATCGAAGCCACACTTCTCCGAGCAAAGGTATGGCCTCACTCTTCTTCCCGAGCTTCGAATATTCTCCATTTTCATTAAGTCGATTTCATGCTACATAAACCGTATGGATGTGTTCGTCTTCTCGAGACGAATCCATAGAGCACAAGAACGTTCAGATTTGGTCAAGTATCGAGTGAGATCTTGGGCACAGAAGATGGACGGTTCTCGAGCTAGGAGGCTTGGGGACGATGAACGGATGCCGTTCATTTAATACACGCACGGACGGACGGCTCGGGATCGCGTCGGACTGAGGAGACGGAACGATACGGGCGGGACCGTCGTGGCCGACTCGAAGCGGCGGCGTCGAATGGGAGCGCGCCGCGTGGCCGTTAGGAGATGCGAGGATGACGTGGCGCCGACGTCGGATAAATAGAAAATTAGGATTTTTTTGATTTATTTAATTCTACGAACTTCAAAAATGCATAACTTTGTGTAGAAAAATCAGAAAAATAAAATAACAATACCCTCTTGCTCAGTGAACAGAGGAGAATAATGTGGAAAAGAAATCATTTAATTTCATCAAGTATTTTATTTTTAATGATTTATTTACTCTCTGCATTGTTTTAATTCTCCATGCATATAGGACAATTCATCATGGGATGAGACCATATGGCTTTTGAAGCCTCTAAATTTGGGAACATTCACTGAATTTTCCAAAGTCGGAGGCCATCCTATGAAAAGTTATTGATTTTTCAAATTCATGTTGCTAGTTTTGAGTATTTTAATTCCAATAATTAGCATGTTGTGAAATAAATTCTAGGAAAATTTGGTGATGTCTCTTATAACCAGAGGACCCTAGGAAAAATAGGTTTTGAGTTAACTCATTTAAAATAACCCTAATTGGCTTAAACACCCAAAATAGATCCCTAATAAATTAGAGCCAACCATACATCAAATTGACTTGAAATCAATTCTCTACTTACCTTTAGGATTAGAGGAACCCACCATAAAAATTTGAAGTCAATTGGACTTGGTTAGCCCTACTAAATGGGGTGATTAAGCCATTTAGACAATTTGAACTTTAAAAATTCATAACTTTCAAAATACTTTTTAAAAATTCACCAAATTGGTTTTGGAGCCTCTCTGATATCGGGGAATTTAAGAAAATTAAAATTTCAATTTTCTAAAAAGTTGATTTTCTAATATTATTTTAATATTTTAATAATTAAAAAATAATAAAAAATCATAAAAATAATAAAATTCACCAAAATGTCACATTTTGAATTTTAATCACTTAGGAACAAACCCCATATTTTTCTTAAGTCTATTTAATGAGATATTAAATTTTAAAGCCCTAGGGTAATTTTAAAATTAAAAAAATGTATATTTCTAGCATTTTCACTAAACTAATTATAATAAATCAAAGAAAAATCAGAAAATTATAAACATTGATTCTCTGATTTCCTTGATATCAGAGGGATTTTTGAAAAATATTAAATTCATTTTTCAACCTTTATTTTATTTTTAAATTAATTAATACTCCAAAACTTAAAATAATTATAATAAAAATAATATAATTTAAAAAATCACCAAAATTGGTCCAAGTGGTCCTATGGTCATTAGGAATGTCCCATAATTTTCTTAAGGACAGAAACTTTCTCTTGGTCATATTATTAAATTTTCCTTTGAAATTCCTATTTTCCACCAAAAATAATTACATAAATAAATTAAATACAGAAAAATCACATTTTCTCCTCTCATGTCTTTATTGGCATATGAGTGAAGTCACATAAAAATTTCAAGTTCATTTAAGCTCAATTTAGTGAGTTATGAAATTATTAAACTTGAAGGGCAAAATGGTAATTAAAATTTTAACCCTTAATTAAAACTTTAGGTTTAATAAAATTAACAAATAAAATATTTGATCTTAATCTGATTTGAATGATTGAAATTTAAATAATTAAAAGGTAGAAACCCATTAAACAATTTAAAATAATTGAAATAAACCTTAATTAAATAATTGATTAAATTTGGAAGAATAATAAAATTGGAATTATTAAAATAGGGACATTATTAGGAAGAGATTTATTCTTTAATTTAAGAAATCCCTAAATTAATCATCTCAATAATATTTAATTCCTAATTAAAAATGATAACTTAAATTTAAGATTTTAAAATGTTAAAGGACTAAAATCATTAAATTAAATTAAAAAGTTAAATTATTTAAATCTCTTTTTAAATTTTCAATTAAATTAAACATCAAAAAAAATAAAATTAAAATTAAAAGATTAAATTAAATTAAATTAAATTAAATTAAATTAAATAAATTAAATTAAATTAAATTAAGCAAATTAAATTAAATTAAAAAAATATTAAATTAAATTAAAATTAAATTAAATTAAATCAAACTAAATTAAATCAAATTAAATTAAATTAAATTAAATTAAATTAAATTAAATTAAATTAAATCAAATTAAATAAATTAAATTAAGTTAAATTAAATTAAATTAAATTAAATTAAAACAAATTAAATTAAAATTAAAATTAAATTAAAATAAATTAAAATTAAAATTAAAATAAAATTAAATTAAATTAAAGTTAAATGAAATTGAATTAAATAACATCACCGAAGACATAAAGAAATTAAATATAAAGCAACTTGAACAACTATTCCAAATTTAAACCCTTTAGCTAAGTTAAATTAAATCATAAACCATTTGAACATCAATTTGTCTTCGAGAGCTTTGGTTATCATAACTCCTAAACAAAACGTTAAATGAAATGTTACTTCACTTATAGGATATTCAAATGTCCTAGTTCATCGAGCAAGATAACAAAACTTGAATTCTCGGACGATTAATTCATTTGTATAATTAAATTCATTTGGACTTAAAACAATCCTATAAATATTGAAAAGATGTTTAAGATTTGTCTTAAGCACTTCCTCGATATGATAGGATGTTCATAAGAACAATTGAACTTAATTACTCTTTGATGAAGAAAATCATCCTCAAACCAAAATACAGAACTTAGACGTTATAGGAAATGACTAGCTATAGGATTAGGAATTTGGTAGAAAACCATAACCCTTCCCTTAGCTTTACCTAGGAACTTGTTCTAAATGCTTAAATATTCTAAATTGTGTTTTAAGTGCAGCTTGGGATGACGGGAAGACCCTTCAGAGTACGCTTTTATTTTATTGCAATTTACATTATTGCAATTTCTTTAATCGCATCGCAATTACTTTTCTTGCATGATAAACAATCGTTGCATGAAAACCCACACCTTTAGGATAGTCCCTAAAGCTGAAACCAAAACTAAATTAAAAGTCATTACAAGATAAAATTCACCGCCACAACATTTCAAAATATAAAACAAACTCAAAATTTAATCGCAAACGAAACACAAAACTACAATTACAACTAAATTAAAACGTCTTGTTGGATGATCGGGAATACCTCGGATGATGTAACCTACGTGTTGCTAACGGGATTTCCACGGTCTAAATGAAAGTGTGGAACTCATTTAGTTGAGTTTAGCAAATTCATCGCGGACTAAGTGAATCCGATAAAAATAACGATGCCGGAAGGATGGAACAGTGGGATCTTAACCGAGTGTCGTTATAATCAACTTTAAGATTTGTTTTAATTAAAACACAAAAACACTTGGAAATTAAGAATTCTCTAAACCAAAACACTTCTCTCATCTCCTGATTTATGACTTCTAAAACTAAACCTCTGCAACAACAAGGATCTTGGAGCACGGTGGGTAGCACGGCCATCTTCGTCAGCAAAACAACTCTACATCAGCAAAACTTTCTTAGAATTAAACGACAAAGTCATAGGACTTCGAGGTAGTTTGCCTAGTGTAACATAAATCCTCAACCTTTTGTTAGGCATTTGCATTGCAAATTAAGCCCTAACCGGTCTTAGGATTTCCGAGGTAGTCGTTCGATACGACATAAACCCTCACATCTTCAGGGCCATTTGTATGATCATGTCATACGGATATAAGTCCTAATTAACTAAAACTGACAAGATCGAAACATTAAATAAACATTAGGACTTTCTTAAATCCAAGACAAACAATAGGATAGTCGGGAAATTACCGAAGTTCGCTTCGAATCTGTAATTTCTCTTACTTTTCTTCCTTCGAATTCCTAAAACAAAATGTTCCAAACTTGATCCATTCCCTGTTGAAATTCCAAAATTCAATCTTTTGAAAACTTAAACTTTGAAATTCTTGAGAGCAGAACTACCGATTATTATCGAGAGTTTTCTTAAGTGATTCCCGTCACTTGAAGATGTAATTAACTATAGGGGCTTGCCCTTATAGGAAATTTTAAAGAACCTGAGTAATATAAACCCTGTTTAATATTATTTCATATTAAGCGGGGAAATTTGTCGGCTTATAAAATTGGTTCGCGGACCAAACGGATGTCACAAATCTTTTAGTTTATTTAATCGAGCCCCATCATCAAGCGGTGTGTCTATCCTTAGGGATAGATACCTGGTTTATGGTGCGGTGCTCGTTTATATAAACTATTTGGGATGTGAGATCAGTTTGATTTCATATCTTAAAATTTTCAAATTTAAAATTATGTTTAAAATTAGATACTACTTTTCAAATTATATATATTTAAACTAAATTTAAAATCTTAAAATTTGCCGACAATTTCTGTTAGGCGACCCCTTTTCTAAATACAACACACCCTAAAAATAATGCCGACAATGCTATAGGAGCAGTTCTTGGGCAAAGATATGATAAGATTTTCAAAGTTATATACTATGCTAGTAAAACTCTAAATGATGCTGAAATAAATTATACGATTACTCGAAAGAGAATTATTAGCAGTTGTATATGCTTTTAATAAATGTCGACATTATCTAATAGGAAATAAATGTATTGTACATACTGATCATTCTGCCATTAAATATTTAATGCAAAAGAAAGATTCTAAACCATGATTAATCAGATGGATATCATTAATGCAAGAATTTGATTTTGAAATCATTAACAAAAAAGGAACTGATAATCAAATTGCTGATCATTTATCAAGATTAGAAAATCATGAATTATCTAATATTGATAATGAAATTTTAGATAGTTTTCCTGATGAACAACTTTATAATATTAATGAGTTGAAAATACCTTGGTATGCTGATATAGTAAATTATATTGTAAGTGACATTATACCACCTATGTTAACTTTACAACAACAGAAAAAATTCATTCACGATACTAAAACATACTTTTGGGATGAACCATACTTATATAAGCAATGTAAGGATCTAATCATTAGAAGATGTGTGCCTTATGAAGAAACTGAACCAATTATTCAAAAATGTCATGATTTTGATTTTGGAGGACATTTTGGGACAGATAAAACTGCATATAAAATTCTACAATCTGGATTCTACTTGCTCTACTTTATTTAGAGATGTATATAAGTATATATAAAAACTTGCGATAAATGCCGAAAGAGTAGGAAACATATCGAGGAAAAATGAAATGCCTCTGAATTTTATATTAGAAGTTGAAATTTTTGATGTTTGGGGATTAGATTTCATGGGACCTTTTATTCCTTCATTTGGAAACTCATACATATTAGTAGCTGTTGATTATGTCTCCAAATGGATCGAAGCATAAGCTTTACCTTGGTGTGATGCTAAAAGTGTTTCAAAATTTTTAATGAAAAATATTTTTACTAGATTTGGAATGCCGAGAGTGATTATCAATGATGGAGGAACTCATTTTAGAAACAAATATATTCACAAACTAGTAGAAAAATATAATATTATGCATAAGATATCAACTGCTTATCATCTACAAACTAGTGGATTAGCTGAAGTTTCTAATCGAGAGATTAAGCGTATATTAGAAAAATACGTAAACCATAATAGATTGGGCTGGTCTATAAGACTAGATACTTGCATTATGGGCATACAGGACTGCATATAAAACTCCGATTGGAATGACTCCTTACGAGCTTATATATGGAAAAACTTGCCACTTACCAGTTTAATTAGAACATAAAGCATATTGGACGATTAAAGAATTTAATTATAATATGAAAGAAGCTGATGAGAAGAGATTGTTGCAATTAAATGAATTGGAAGAATTAAGAAACGAATCATATGATAATGATAGAATTTATAAAGAAAGAATGAAATTATGGCATGATCGGAAGATTAATCGAGAGAAATTTTGAACCGGGACAAGAAGTTTTGCTTTATAATACTAGATTGAAATTATTTCCTGGGAAATTAAAATCTCGATGGTTAGGACCTTTCACCATAACACAAATATTTTCATATGGAACTATAGAAATTGAAGATCCAAAAACAGGACATAGATTTAAAGTAAACGGACATAGATTAAAACCATATTTCGAAGGTAGAAGACCAAATTTTAAAGAGGTTTTAATGCTTAGTCAACACTGAACACTAACTAAATTAGGTCGGGTCGACGACATTAAACCAAGCGCTTTCTGGGAGGAAACACATAATAGTCTTTTATTTTAATTATCTGCAAATTAGTGAGTCTATATTATTAAAACAAATCTTACTACTCAAATTTTTAATTAGAATCATCACCAAGTTGAACTTATATGATGAGATCAGAAAATATTCGGACCGGGCGAAATTGAGCAATTTTACGAATCTCGTCGACGAGCCGAGGCCGTGACGACGAGATCGTGTGCCATGACTCGAGTCAGTTTTATAACTAAGTCGCCGACGGCGAGGAAGTTCCCGCCGACGGCGAGGCAGTTAAAAATTTGGTTTCTTAAAGATTTTTCATGCGGTTTTTGACGGATCTAAGCCATTCCTTCGTAAGAAATTATTCCAAATCCGATTTTACACCATTTTCTTCCTTAGGAACGACTAGAGACCAATCCTTTCCATCCAAAATGGCCATCAAATTCTTAGAAACCACAAAAGCGAAGTTTTCAACCGAAGAAAATTCGTCGGTTCGGAGGCGCGGCGTATCTTCAATAAAGGCTTGATGAAGAAAAGACTTATTAAAGAAAGAGGATTTGTCAACGGAGGAGTAGAGAATTCTACTACAAATATCGAAGAAATGATCGCACGGCGGCATTGGGAGGTATTTTGTTATACGACATCCGTCGTAGTTATTCCGGTAGTTAAAGAGTTTTACTCTAATTTACTTGCGATCAACAATGGAAATGTGTACGTCAGAGGAAGATGGGTAACATTTACTCCTTCAAGAGTAAATGAATTATTTTCTATAGAGAATACCTCTGTTTGTCATTATTCCAACTTTGTGCCTTCAAGATACAATATGAACGAGATCTACAGATACCTGACCGACGAACCAGATGATTGGGAGTTACGAGAAGACGGGTATGTCAGTTTTTCTGCATCACTTCTAAACCCTGTCTCGAAGCACTGACATTTCTTTATATCATCAAAATTATTACCTACCATGAGAGTAAATAAAGTTTCAAAGGAATGTGCTATATTAAACTATTGTATTCATATTAGATTACCTATCGATGTTGGATCAATAATAGTAAAGTCTGCATTGGGATTAATTGTGCATGGGTCGGTGCATAGGACTTGGACACCCATCTACTATATTTGCTTTATGCGATCAGTACCAAGTTTCTTATGAGGCTTGGGAAAAAGTACTTTTACCATGGAAACCACTTTGGATCCTACCGATATGTTTCCCACTTTGGATAACAATGATGACATTACCATTATTTACGACGAAGCATCACGAGAACAATCCTTTAGCAAGGCCCTTTGCGATAAGACTAACTTCATTTTGAAGAAGATTAAAGGATTGGAAAAACGAGTTGCAAAATGTGATGAATTCCATAAACAATATCTCCGATATGTTTGATCATATTGATTGGAGAATGAATGAGCGCTTTGATCATCTTGGACATCCGGAGGCCGAGTTTTATTCATCTACTAAGACAGAAAGGATGGATTAATGAAGAATCTAATGCAGAATTCCCTTTCAGGCCTTTCTACAATTTATTTGTGCACCTGCGTCGCATCGGAAATATCAGAGAAGATGTTAGTTCAGACACTGAAGAGTAGGAAAGATTTCTATATTTATGTTATATTTGTATATATATATGTGTGTGTTTTGGAGTTAGATTTTATTATGAGTCGAAGTTTGATTTGATCATCTCAGATTTGATGAGATTTTATGTAAATTGTTATGTCTCAGCATTTAGAGTGTTGTGGTGTGGATTGCGATGCTGAGTATTATGGATTTGAACATTTAAGTTAAGTATGTGTTAAAGTTGTTAGTGTGAAAATTGTCAGTTTCATGGATTTCATATATAAAGTTATATTGTTTGTGTTGTGTGACTTTTTGTGAGTATAAGTATCTAATCTTCGTATTATTATTAAATTAAGTGATCAGAAGATTGATTAAAGGCAAATCGAGGTTAAAAATAATTGATGAATTTCAAAAATTTAAAATTTTTTGGAACTTCGCCGACGGCAAGAATTATCTCGCCGACAGCGAGACCGAGCTCGCCGACGGCGGATTTTTCCTGAAAATTTTGCCTTATGAAATTAATTAGCTCGCCGACGGCGAGAAAAATCTTGCCGACAACGAGATCGCGAAAAGACCTATATTTGACCGGTCAACCAACACTATTCATCATCCCCTTCCTCAAAACTTCGAAAAAACCGACCTAGGGCTTCAGAGATCTCGGATTTGAGGCGATTTCAACACTTTTTGACACCGGATTTCATCTTCCCTTGGTAAGAGCTTCACTCCTATGCAAAAAATTTTGCTTTTCACCATGAATTTCTTCTACATTGGGGAATTTTGAAAAAATCCGAAATGTGGAGAAAATACTTGGAAGAATTTCATGAAAATTGATTTAAATGGATTTTAGATGTTGTAGGAAGCCTTCTTAGTAATATTTTAGAGTTTAGTTAAGATTTTTACAAATTTCACAGATCGAGAAATGGCTCCATGAAAAAAGTGACGATTGGATTACGATGAAACTCGTTTCATGAATGCAAGGGCACAATCCAGATATTTCCACAACATTCAAGCAAGAAAGTGCATACAAGATCGAGTTTTTAAGAATCCAGGAGGAGAAGTGGAGCGAGTTATAAAAGAGCGAGGATGGGAAAACTTACGTTACGTGACCAACGAGCCGCGGTGGAAGTGGTGAAGGAATTTTATACAAATTTAACACGGTCGAAGATGCCTGGTTAAGGTTAGAGGATTTTTGTAGATTTCAATGCTCGCTAGAATAAACGCTTATTATGAAGTACGAGACACCTACACCAGCGAGTATGAAACTTTTGGAACTATGGAAGGACCACTTGGAAGAGGTGATTGACTTTCTCACCGATGGCGAAAGGAGTCCGGAAGATAAAGCGACGAGAACGGGTAAACTTCCCTCTTTCTATGCTAAATGCAACATCTAAAGCTCGGCATTATTTTATTTGTTCTACTTTGTTACCTACCTACCATTATAGTGAGGTAACAAGAGATAGAAGCGATTCGAATTTACTGTATTCAGAACCAGAAGAGTATTAATGTGGGAAATGTTATTTATAAAAACATATTAGCCACTGCTAGAAATGAAAGTGGAGGAGGACTAGGACATCCTGGTCTTATCTATGCACTTTGTCAATTATCTGGGGTAGAAGACAAGAGAGAATGAAGAATGGATTGAACCTATGAAACCCCTTACTCAGGCTAATATAAAGAAATATGAATCCCACGAAGGATGGAGATCTGGAATAAGGGATTATGTACATTCTTCAAGTAGAGATATACCCTCTACTAGTTATGATCAACCCCTCGGTACACCACTCCTACCCTTCGAGGTCCGATGAATGAATTAACCACGAGTAGAAAGAGTTTTGAATTATTTGGAGAAAATATGGAAAGAAGATTTGAGCATATAGATCAAAGGATCGGAGGCTTGGAAAGAAGACACGATTATGATAGAGAATATCTTCAGCGACATTCAGAGTACGAGATTGCATACTGTGAAGCTGAACGTCGATATAGGAGTGGTGATTTAGATGTTGTCTTTCCTGAGTGCCCCCGATATTCACAGTACCAGCCTGCTCAGCCTTCTCAACTGGAGATCAGGGAGATGACATAGCTTGGGATTTTGATGCAGAAGATTAGAGCTTTTGTTCAGCTTATTTAGTTTGTTTAGATTTATTGTTTTGCAAACTTTATTATTCTATGTGTAATATTTCAGTACTCTTTGTGGACTTTGGACTTGGTATGTTTGATTGTTTGCTTGAGCCGTGATATTAGATTTCTTATGTGTTAAATTAGTTTGCAAAATTTTAAATATAGGATGTTAGTTTAAAGTTTTTATAAGTTATGAATATTAAACATTGTTTAGGGTGTTTTAATATGTTTTAAAGTAGATTAGTTGATTGTATGTGTAGTAATAGATTAAATTTTCAATTGTTATGTTTGATACTTATTTTAAAATTTCCATCCCTGCACTTTCTTTTAAATATTATATATGTATGGAAGAATACTAACAGTACAGGTTCTGTAAGTAATGAAAAAGCCTGCAAAAAATTTCAAAGAAAAGAAATACCTAAAGCTTAAAGGTATGATGAATTTTATTGTATACTTTCCCTTTTTCACTATATAGTATAGATAGAAAAATTTAAGTTTGGGGGAGGGTAAAAGTACAAATTTAATTATTAAAATTGTTCTGAATTTCTATTTTCAAAAATTATTATTAAATGATTTTCTATCGTAATTTTTCAATTCAATAAACATGAGTTACTTTATTTAATTATTATATAAAGTTAAAGAAAATATTTCTAGTAATTCAATTAATTAATGGAATAAGATATTTGGTTAAAAGGAATAAGAATATAGTAAACTATTTAAAGTAAGGGAAACTATATTCTAAAAATTGAAATTTCTTAAGTATTTAAGTGAAAAAGAAAGGATAGAAACTCAATGAAGTAAAGGCTATGAAATATATATAAGCAAAGAAATATTTTAAGTTTCAAAATTTAGGAAGAGAAATTGAAGTTCAAAATTATTAATAAGCTATCCGGATACGATAATCCTCACTTGAAAAAGAAAAAAAAGAAAGAAAAGAAAAGAAAAGAAAAGAAAAGAAAAAGAAAAGAAAAGAAAAATATAAGTGAGGAGAACCTTGAGGAGATGCCTTATCAAAAATTGGCTTCAATGGAATCAACCTAAAGAGTAAAACTTAATATATTTCTAAACTTATATTTATGAATTGGTACTTTACTAAATAATATTTTCTTGAACTTCCTATCATCTAAATATCTTAAGTAATTTATTATTTTAAATATAGTCATTCCTGAAATAAATAGAAAGCTAGAAATCTTAGACACGATAACTAAATAATCTTATATCTATAAAGTTAATTTAATCACTCGAAATATTTATATTTAACTTTATTATAATGTTATTTAAATTTAATTCATATTATCTGAATTGAAAAATTCTATTATAGAAATCATTATTTTTATTTAGTATCAAAATTACTTGAGAACAAGTAATAATAAAGTTTGGGGGATTTTGATCACGAAAAAATTCATTAAGAAATTCATATCTATTTTTGATGAAATTGCACTTTAAAGAAAGGTATTTTCTTTATTTTATTGCAGGAATGAAGATTTATAAGTGATGGAAGCAAAAAGCATGAAATGGAGCGAATTTGGATCAAAAAGGAGGAAATTCATGCAAATATAACTACTTCGCCGACGGCGAGATCGAAAGCCGCCGACGGCGAGATCGTGAAGAGAATTTCGAAGGAATTATAACTACCTCGCCGACAGCGAGCCCGAGCCCGCCGACAGCGAGATCGCGCTGTTTGAAGACCTTCTAGAAGCTCCGCTAACGGCGAGGTCGTTTCTCGCCGACGGCGAGCCAGTTCAAAATACAAATACATTGAACCTGGACACTTTTTGAAGAGATGTTTAAGCACCCATTGGACCTTTGCTTACCTCTATAAATAGAGGCCGAATTCTAGTGTCTGTGTGTGTCTTTTGAGTTTTCAGTGTGTCTTTTGAGTCTTAAAAAAGTTTCTCCAGAGTCTTTTATGTGTCTAATTTAGTAAGTCTGAGTGTGTTTAGTGAGTTTCTTTAGTTTATTTGAGTGTTATTTAGAAGTTTGTTGTATTAGAAGGAAAAGTCAAAGGAACTTCAAGGAGTCTGCTTGGGGAGGAAATTAAGATAAGTATCTTTGTTTATTGTTGTTAACTTTAAATGAAATCCATGCTTTGTTTTATTCCCATGCATTCTGAGTAGTTTTCTTAGTCTTTCTTCTTGTTATTGAAAATTATGCGGATTGATGAAATTAAATAGAAGCACCTAATATATTAAAATAAATTGTGATAATTTTTACTTAAAACTTAATTTACTTTCAATCGACCGATTGAGTTGTTAAAATATGTTGAATTATCAACTATAGTAAAAATTACATCCAATATTCGCGGAAGTCTAAAAGCCTTGGAAGGCGGGTGCAAATAAATAGGGAAATATTAATTATCGGACGTAGAATTGGACATTTTAGTGTGACAGACTAAAATATTCAATTCGGTCCTATTGTTTGAGAGCTGAAGTGTAGATGTTAGCCCTCAGGTGAGGGAACGTGGGAGCTCTGAAGTGGCAGCCAGTATCCTCCCAGCCTAGCCGCAGATTCAGTAATCAAACATAGGATCAGTCAATGTTCTTTGCACTCGAACCAAAGGGTAAATAATAGGAATGCTCCTATTTGTCACAATACGATTTAAAAATTCTATTTAAATTCATCATTCACTTAATTTTTCTAAAAACAAGGAGAAGGATACTTTTTCTGAATTATTTAAATCAACTTATTTCAAGCATTAGTTTACTTTAGTTTGCAATAGTTACTTTTAATTTCCGTTTACTATATTAGTAAGTAATTCTTTTAAATTTAGCTGATAACAAATCTGTTAAAAACTTCCTTG
This sequence comes from Papilionanthe hookeriana x Papilionanthe teres, assembly GCA_022702705.1. Classification (NCBI taxonomy): domain Eukaryota; kingdom Viridiplantae; phylum Streptophyta; class Magnoliopsida; order Asparagales; family Orchidaceae; genus Papilionanthe; species Papilionanthe hookeriana x Papilionanthe teres. The sequence goes on along the minus strand of CM040431.1, from coordinate 16,169,506 downwards.
TGAGATCGATTACCAGGACTCCACTAGAGCCTTGTATTACTTGATACGATACGTATACTTGCGTAGAATCCACATTATACATTAAATCATAACTCTATATTTAAAGCGGGATCAAGTTTTTGGTGTCGTTGCTATAAACATAAATTGCATACATATTAAAAGTGGGTCACTAAGGTTTAATCAAACTTAAACCCTAATTAGGTCTAAACCATTAGACCTAATTAAATCATTAGACCTTAACTAACTAAGGTTTAATCAAACTTAAACTCTAATTAGGTCTAAACCATTAGACCTAATTAAACTATTAGACCTTAACTAACTAAGGTTTAATCAGAACTAAATCCTAATTAAGTCTAAACCATTAGACCTAATTAAATTATTAGACCTTAAATAACTAAGGTTTAATCAAACTTAAACCCTAATTAGGTCTAAACCATTAGACCTTAACTAACTAAGGTTTAAGCAAACTTAAACCCTAATTAGGTCTAAACCATTAGACCTTAACTAACTAAGGTTTAAGAAAACTTAAACCCTAATTAGGTCTAAACCATTAGACCTTAACTAACTAAGGTTTAATCAAACATTAAATCCCAATTAGGTCTAAACTATTAGACCTAATTAAACCATTAAACCTTAACTAACTAAGGTTTAATCAAACTCAAAACCTAATTAGGTCTAAACCATTAGACCTAATTAAACCATTAGACCTTAACTAACTAAGGTTTAATCAAATATTAAATCCCAATTAGGTCTAAACCATTAGACCTAATTAAACCATTAGACCATAACAAACTAAGGTTTAATCAAACTTAAACCCTAATTAGGTCTAAACAATTAGACCTAATTAAATCATTAGACCTTAACTAACTAAGGTTTAATCGAACTTAAACTCTAATTAGTGTCTAAAACCATTAGACCTAATTAAACTATTAGACCTTAACTAACTAAGAGTTTAATCGGACTTAAACCTAATTAGGTCTAAACCATTAGACCTAATTAAACCGATTAGACCTTAACTAACTAAGGTTTAATCAAACTTAAACCACTAATTAGGTCTAAACCATTAGACTCAATTAAATCATTAGACCTTAACTAACTAAGGTTTAATCGAACTTAAACTCTAATTGGAGTGCTAAACCATTGGACCTAATTGAATCATTAGACTCTTAACTAACTCAAGGTTTAATCGAATTTAAACTCTAATTAGAGTGCAAACCATTAGACTCTAATTAAACTATCAAACCTTAACTAACTAAGGTTTAATCGAACTTAAACCACTAATTAGAGTCTAAACCATTAGACCTAATTAAACTATTAGACCTTAATTAACTAAGGTTTAATCAAACTTAAACCACTAATTAGAGTCCAAATCATTGGACCTAATTAAACCATTAGACCTTAACTAACTAAGGTTTAATCAAACATAAATCCTAATTAAGTCCACTACATTAGGCTTAATTAATTATTAAACCTTAATCAACTAAGGTTTAATCAGATGCAAATTCAACCTTTTAGTCCAAGTCCAACACCTATAACTTAACCTAACTGAGTCCAACCTAACTTGAACTCAAGTTAACCTAAACCTCAAGTTCAACCCACATCGAACCTAACCTAAACCTAACTTAACTTGAGTCCAACCTAACTCGAACTCAAGTTAACCTAAACCTAGGTTCAACCCACATTGAACCTAACCTAAACCTAACCTAACTCGAGTCCAACCTAACTCGAACTCAAGTTAACCTAAACCCAAGTTCAACCTACATTGAACCTAACTTAAACCCTAACCTAACTTGAGTCCGACCTAACTTGAACTCAAGTTAACCTAAAACCTTAGGTTCAACCCACATTGAACCTAACTCTAAACCTAACCTAACTGAGTCCAACCTAACTCAGACTCAAGTTAACCTAAACCTTAGGTTCAACCTACATCGAACCTAACCTATACCTAACCTAACTTGAGTCCAACCTAACTTGAACTCAAGTTAACCTAAACCTTAGGTTCAACCTACATTGAACCTAACTTAAACCTAACCTAACTTGAGTCCAACCTAACTTGAACTCAAGTTAACCTAAACCTTAGGTTCAACCCACATTGAACCTAACCTAAACCTAACCTAACTTGAGTCCAACCTAACTTGAACTCAAGTTAACCTAAACTTTAGGTTCAACTTACATTGAACCTAACCTAAACCTAACCTAACTTGAGTCCAACCTAACTTGAACTCAAGTTAACCTAAACCTTAGGTTCAACCCACATTGAACCTAACCTAAACCTAACCTAACTTGAACTCAAGTTAACCTAAACCTTAGGTTCAACCCACATTGAACCTAACCTAAACCTAACCTAACCTGAATCCAATATAACTTGAACTCAAGTTAACCTAAACCTTAGGTTCAACCTACATTAAACCTAACCTAAACCTAACCTAACTTGAGTACAACCTAACTTGAACTCAAGTTAACCTAAACCTTAGGTTCAACCCACATCGAACCTAACTTAACTTGAAACCTTAGGTTCAACCCATATTGAACCTAACCTAAACTAAACTTGAGTTCAATCCAACTGGAACCTAATCCAAGTCAAACCTTAACTTAGGTTCAACTCATATTGAACTTAAATCGACCTTAAGTCTTGGTTCAACTTGACTTGAACCTAACTTAATCTAAAATCAAATTTTAACTTAAGTCTAAGCCACATTAGACTCAAGTCAGACCAAACTTAGGTTCTACCTGACATGAACCTAACTCAAAAACCTAACTTAAGTCTAATCCATATTAGACTTAAGTCAAACTATACTTAGGCTTAACATGATATAAACCTAAGTCTAATTTAAGTCTTAGGTTCAACCTAACTTGAATCTAAACTAAAACTTGGCTTAAGTTCAATCATAAGTCTAGGTCTAACTTTAAATAGACTTAATTAATACTTAAGTCTTATCTAAAAGGGACTTAGATGGTCTGCAAATCTAATCGAGTTTAATTTATTAGACTTGATTAACCTTTAAGTCATATTTAAACAAGACTTAAAACTTAATTAAATCTATTCTAAATCAAACCTTTTAACTTAAGTTCAAACAGACATGAATTCAAGTTAAACAGATTCAATCAACATTGAATCTAAGATATTGCACCGGTGATAGGAGGGCATTAGATGAGATCTGTTTGTATTAATCAGCAAGTAGGCACCTCCTTTGTAGACATCATTAATCACGAATGGTCCCTCTCGAGTGGGCTCGAACTTGTCGTACCTTTGACGGGCAATTTCATAGAACTAGAACCAAGTCTCAAACCACGAAGGTCCTTTCTCTGATATGTTGTGAGCTTGGGTCATTCGAGGAGGATTTCATAGTATAACTCGAATTTCTTGGGCTTGTAGCACTAAGCTGCTCGGTATCAGCTCCTCGGCAGAGTCGAGATGTTATCACTTGTGATATTGTTACTTAAAGTAATCCTCATCGAAGGCAGGTTCTACTTCTAGATTAAGGATTGATTTGGACCCAAACATCAAAGCGTAAGGGGTAGAGCCGGTGGGGTTAGGATATTTCGTGTGATACACCCACAAATCCTTAGAGAGCTTCTCATGCCATTACTTCTTGTTAAAGTGAAGGAATTTTTTCATGAGATTTACTAGGTCTTGTCGCCTCCTCTAGACCGTTAGCTCTCAGATAATATATTTTAGAATATGAAATTTTATTTAACAATGATGAGCACACTGATTAATCATGATGTCTTTGTAAGCTAACCCGTTATCAAATATGGTTCGATGAGGCACACTTAATCGGTACATATATTGTTTCTTAGAAAGTGTAGTACTTTTTTGACGCCAGCCTCTCTTAGAAAGATGACTTCCAGCCGCTTGGGAAAAGTAGTTGTCGGTCGCGAATTGAAATTTATCACTTTGAAAATAATTTAATTTTAAAAATAATAATTTTAATTATGAAAAATAATATTTTAATTTTGAAAAATGAGGAAATTTGAATAGATTCTATATATGAAATAATTTATATATTTGATGCAATCATAGTGATATATAAATCTCGGGTAGTGAAGCGCACCAACTTTGTTAGTAGCGCCGCTAAACTAAAAGTTTATGACATTATTTTTAGTCTGTGAAATTTATGGCCAGAAAATTCTTATCTAATATTATGATTACATAATGTTTATTTTATGCAGGTTAAGATCGGAGGTTTACGTATTGACCAATTCGATGCTTGGTTTTCGCGATTGTTTACAAGAAAATTCAAATGAGAGTAAACTCAAAATATGATAAGTTATTTAAAGAATCTAAAGGAACAAAAAATGTTGGGAATGCGCGAGATTAGGAGGGGCCTTGACATCTCATATTATCACAATGTTTGGTTTTGTCTTTGAAATGATATATTTGGTATTTACTCCTATAAATTATTAGAATTTTAGGACTTATATCTGCACACAATTCCCCGATCATGCAAACGACCCGATTGAAAGATTTGTTAAATCTTAGCAGCGACATGCAGAATCCCCAATTTTAGAACTTATATCGTATGACATACGATCATATGAATGCCTAAAACAAAACATGAGGATTTACGTCATGCTTGACGAACAATCTTGAAGTCATAACGGTATGAGTTGTTTAAAACTACAAAAAGGTTAGCTGAAGCCCACCCATCGCATTGTGTTTCAGTCTTGCTCGTCGCTTGAAGTTGTTCTCCATCTGCTTGCATCTTGTCCAACTCTCCAGAAAGTTTGCTCCGAGTTCCTTGTATTGATGGCTTTGGATTTTAGAAAATGCATTTAAATATGCATTATTGTTAAGTGCGAGCTTTGCTACGGGGTTCCTCCTAAATAGATGTCGTACTGTTCTGCATCACAAAGTCTTATGGGTATATTAAAATATACACAAAGTAAAACATGTTGTAGAGCACAATAAAGAAAGAAGTGCGATAAAAGAAATATACGGTGCGTGCCTATCACCTCTTATTTGCTATTGTTGAAAGGGTTAGTATCACATGTAAAACATATAAATATGATAACAAACTAAAGAAAATCAGAAGATATTAGTACATGTGTAAAAAGTCGGGTGGCACATATATGAAAGATCGGAGTCGAAACAGGAAGTGACAACAAATTGTTTCCTCTAGTCCTTTATTATGTTCTTAAGTCTAAGTAGCTAGAGTTTTTCTCAGGTGAATAACATAGTCAAAATTTCCTTGTCGACCTTGAAAAGAGTAGAAGTGGTTAAACAAGTCGATCAGCTAAGGAATCCTCTCGACGACAAAATACGACGAAGGTCATGATTGCACCAATTGAGTTCGACAACACTTGGTAGGAATAACCTCATAATTATTAAAGAAGGCTCCAAATTTCGAGTGCATAGGCCATCGAAAGTCGTATAGCTAATCCCCTAGAAGACCTTGATATTGATATTACACGTTGTGCACTCTCGACTCCCCCACTCTTTAAAAAATGATACTATCATCGGGTAATATGACCTTTGCATCTTACGCGCCTGCTATTAAAAGTGAAACATCGATGGTGATGAGGGAGCTGAATTAAAAGTGAAACATCGATGGTGATGAGGGAGCTGAAAAGAGTGGAAGAGTACTTGGAAGCCATCTCGTAAGAGCGAGGAAATGATCGAAGGATAAAGGAAAGAGAGAAATGTCGAGAGGACGCAAAGAAAGGAAAAAAATGTTGTAAGAGATAAAATGCAGCCCTTAACATTATTTATAAGGTGGAAACAGAAATCAAGGTGTCATATGATGATAAGTGTCACACGAAACATTATTTCACATTAATTAAACATATGTTTATAACAAATAACATGATTTTAGATCATGTGAAAAAAATTGATAAATGGAACTTCTATCGCTTGGTAGAGGCATACCCATAAAAAGCATCCTTTAAAAGTCAACTCCCAATCAAATCTAATGTGTACTGACTAGTCGGCTTATGCGATGAAAGCTACTCGAAGCACAACCTCGCGGATGGGCCCAAACTCAGCGTACAAATCATTCACGGAGACCTTAGGGCAACACAACCTCTCCCCCGGCCTTGTAATGTCGGTTGACCTTCATTAAAGTGCGATGACCTCTACCTCCAAGTGCTTGTAGCGAACCGTCACTCAGTGACACAATTCTTCGGTAGGATTCTCGGCCGCTTGGGGTGAAGGACCAACCATCTCATTTATCTAGCGGCCCCATTGACTCGATGAACCCCAATGCAGCTCGACACTATAATTGCTCCTGCTAAGAACCACTGAAATGGATGATCGATGCCCAAAAATTTTGGTCGATCACGGTGGAGGTGCCACGATTGATCCTAAAGACACATCGATAATGCGGGGCAAAATTAGCAACATTCCGTGATAGATGGCAGTAAAGTTCGAGCCTACGACGCTGCGACTCCCATCTACATTGAGAATATTGTTAATGGACTATTAGAAAATTAACAAAAGAAATTTTTTTAAATACCTAAAAAAAATCTATCTATTTTAGAAATATTCTTAAAATCTTTCGTCACCCGAAGCCAGGGTGTCTCCATCCTTACTTTTCTTTGAAAAAGACGAGGGGAAGATCGATGATCGAATTTTTTTTCTCGATCCCTCTTGATCATCCTCGGTGAGAGGGGGCACGCTCGATCACTTTCCACGAACATCTATACCAACAAATGGGCTAGAGGTCGAGAAGGGATTGTTGCGTGTCTTCTTCGACGAGTCGAGCATCGGGGCTATGTGAAGAGCCAACTGATCGATTGGCTTATGTTCGAGGTGTCTCTCGTTTTTTCCTAATGACTACTCCTCTTCTTTTCAGCTATAGAAGATATGGAATCAAAAACCCTCTAAAGTTAGGGAGGATAGATGTTTATATCTTTTCTTACTGTTATCAGCCATAACATCGATCGAGAGAGCAGCTAGTACGAATAAGGAAATAGAATGCGCAAAGACCTAGCCTATTTATAGGATTCACTAGCATACAAAAAATAAATGGAGAATTGATTATTGAACTAACCTCTTCAATCATTGTACCAATTATTGTTTAATAAATTTTTTACATCCTTATCGTAATCGTCGTCGTGAGAAGCAGAAAAATCAAGGGAAAAATATATATACTACAAATATGCTAGCATGCATTTCAAAAAAATTGGATGGTCAACAACGAACGCCTGATGAGATTTTATCTTTGCGGAAGCGAAGGCTCGACAACAAATAGTTGATCGACCTCATCGTCGTGTGGCGACATAATGTGCCGACCGATGAAATCTTTTATCGACTGCTACTGTCGATTGAAGGATTTGACGATCATAAGGCCGCTATGAAGGTTAACACGTCCTCATCAATTAACTAAAAATACGTAAGAAGAAGATATGTCGGCGAAGTCGCGATAGCCGAAACACGTATATGATGAACGAGTGACATAGCAGACGGCCTCGAGGCTTTGGATGATCGACCGAAGCTTGTCGTTTATTACTCATTCTGGAAATTTAATTTGAATTCAATAGTTTAAGGTAGTTATGGAATTTGTGCTTTTCATGCCTTTATATATTGTATTTCGGCCCTTTATAAATGAGGCATGGCATACATTAAAGCATTTTTATCATGACAAGCAGTATTATAATACTGACTCTTTCTCTCTCTCTCTCTCCTTTATAAACCCTGGCTACAACTCTGGGCGTGTTTCGCGATAAGACGATAAGTCAAAGCAAAGATGGTAAGATGACTATGATATTAGTTTATTGACGTCATAAAATTTTGACGTCAAAAATGCATATGATACTTCTTTGAAATTTGATTTTTTTTTTTAGTTTATGGATGCTTTTTTAACCTAAAAAAGGAATAAATATGACAACTAAAAAACTTATGAATTACACATTATTCTTTGATGAGTTATTTGTTAGCACCACAAAATAGTAATCTTTTGTGTACACATGAAGTTGAAAAGGAATAACTCTTTCCTAGTGACCTAACTTATATTTTATTAAATATGAAGAAGTACATGAGTTCTTACTTTTAAACATTGATCTTTTTTAATATTGTCTAATGAATTATAATAAATTTATTAGATATGCCGATAGTTTATTATTTAGAAAGAGCATAATTACAAAAAAAAAATTTCTCATTCAAATGTCCTGAAAGTTGAAGAAGGCCCACATAAATGAGACTCTCAAGTCTGTCATAAATAGGAGTTTGTACATAACCAAAAAATTGAATGGAGCTGAATTAATTTATTGATTCTAAGCATTTTTGAAAATGCATGTTGATTTTTCATTTTAAACCCCTCAATATTGGGGAAAATATTTGCGTGCGGAAGAGGTACGCGGGCGTATGCGTTAGGAGGTTACGAGGAGGGTATTGAGGGTTATATCCAGGTTGTCCTGCAGCAAACACGAATAGCCATACTGTAAACTTACATAACTTCTGAATATATAAAGCAAACGCCGAAACTTAAGTTACGTGGAGGTTACAAGGAGGTTATTTATAAGTTATGAAATCTCAACAATAATATAACCGCAAATCACTTAAATGCTACTCCCAGCTTATGCGGCTACGCGTCAAATTAAAAACTAAAAAATGCAAAATTAAATGGAGAATTCATGAAATTAAATCAATATTATACATATAAAATTATGTAATATTGCTGTTTGTTCATAACCAAACTCCAATTAACTACTAAACTTTGGTTTGTTCATAGCTAAAGAGTATAAACGCAATTAAATTTAGGTTCAATTTTATCAATATTCTGATTAGTTTAATTTAATCAACTTGAAAATTAATCCATCCGAACCAATCAAATGCTCATCCCTAGTTATAAAATAAGTCATTTAAGAGTTTAGCAAATTTTATGTATCACTGTTATACTTAAATCAATGAACATTATGTTTTATTTGCATTGAAGACTATAGAGTGCATACAATACAGTGTCTTCTAACTAAGCCTTAATAAAAGATATTCTAAAAGTTACACCTAATCTTATAGCATCTTAAGGAACTTATTTATGTAAAATTTACTTTTAAAGAAATGTAGATCCACATCTTCTTAAATTGATGAAAAGAAAATATTAAATGATTCAATTAGGTCCATTGCAATTGATGCACATTTAATTCTTTTGGCACCATTTATTTAATGTTATAAATGATATATATTTGTTCATTTCTATTTATCAATTCAATTTTATAAATGATGCACACTAAATTATATTTGCTAGCCATTGTGAATATATTTTATTATTGTGCACAATCTGGAAATTTGTTTTAAGCTTCTTTGCAGATATTATTTTATGAAGTGTAATTCTGATACAGCTTTTGTTGAGAAATTTAAGGCAAAATAAATGCGAGAATCGACCGCAATCCAGGAAAAACACTTAAAAGATTTTACGAGATTCGAGAAATAAAATCTTTACGTCGTCGGGAGCGAGCTTGGCCAGCCTGCTGTCTGAAAAAAATGCAATCTCTTTTAGAGATTCACAAATAGTAGCGTATATAGCTAGGTGTATAATAAATATATATAAAATAATGTAGCATTTTAGTATCATAAATATGTATAAAAAATGTATTTCATCTTTGAAAAAATAATAATAGCAATATTTTTAATATAGTATTAAAAATAAAGAATAATTTAACATATTTAATTTTTATCACACCAAATAACAACTACATTTTAAAATTACACATTACACCAACTGTGCTTTTCTCTTTAATTAGCTTCCAATAAGCACCTAATTCGTCAGCACACGTGCCAACCGGAGTCTAGACTCTCTCTTACTTGGCCGTCCTCGAATGAGGGCTCGGTAAAAGGACCGCGAAGAATCTATCCGCGAGTCCGTCGCTTCTCCTCCGACGGCGAGCGCCTTTTGGGCGAGCAGACGCAGTCCGTTGAGCTATCCCTTTCTTTTCTCCTAATCCCTCTTTTCCAATTTCTGGAGTTGGTTGATTGTTGGCTTAATCAGAAACGTCCCAACCTCTCTATCTCTCCACCTTTCTTCTCTCTCTTATTCCATTTATCTATTGGTGGTTGATTTCTTCTAAGGTGTTGCAGTTGGTGGATTGATTTCTCTTTTCATGTTAAGAGCGAGAAGTCCTCCTCCTGAGGCTTACACCGCTCTCAGGGGAAATGACTTTGATTAGAAGAAGATTTGGGGCTTACTGCGGCGTCTTAGCGGGTCTATGGTTTTTCTTTGCATGGGTGCGGGAGGCTGCATCGCTGCGGCCGCTCAGGGATAGGGGGACCTTCTTCTTCGATGTCATGGGGGGAGGAGGTATTGTGTTCTCTCTCTTTTTCGTTCTGCGTTTCTCTGTATTGAATTTCTCATTCAGTTTTGGGTTTTTGGAAAGTGGGGGCAGGAAGGGATTTTTTTTTATTTTGGAGAACGTTTGGTGCGATTATTTACTGAGTGGGTTTGTTGACTGATTGGAGGATGAGAACTTGGCTAGTGCCAAAATGCTCGAGTTCTATATATTCGGGTATGGGAATATGGAAAGCTTTTGCAGTTAGAATTTCATTGTATTGAGGAAATGCAGAAGGCTGGACCTAAACTGAGAAAAAAAGGCAATCTTTTAAAGTTGATTTCAAATAACTCTTTTTACTTGTTACTTAACTTTCTCCTCCTTCCTTGCATGTGATGAATATGTAAGGTTGTCTCTTGATTCCACTGAAAAAAGAAATTTTAGTGGACAAATTCCTCGTGTGTTTGGTTGGGACAAGGAGGTGTGGGCACTCTGTAATTCACAGTTAAAAGTTCTATTAATTTCAGGCATTACTTACTCATGCAATTTATTGTTTTGCTTTACAAAGCTCCGACATCCTCATGCGTAGCATGTTGAAGGGGAAGAATATGTTGTTCCTTTAATCATGCACCTTTTTGTGAATTTTCTATCATACTAGATCTAACAGTTTGGGAGCTTCAGGTTGTAATCTGTGTTTTATTCCAGGCTAATTCTCTTTGGTTTTTTTGTGATTGAGTTACTACTCCTTTTGGTCAATTTTATTATAACTACCATGGGTATATTCAAATAATGAACTTTGAATTGGGAAGCTATTCTGAAGTTGAGGTTTGGAGAAACTATTCAGCTTTTGGCTTGTTTTCTGGTGTTGAAGGGGCAACATAGTGTTTGACAGTATATTAATATGTGAATGTAAGCATGCATGATATATTTGCTCCTTTTTTTACATTTTTCTTCATATTCTTTAAGTAAAAATGCCTTTCTTTGTTTGCATGGTTTGTGGAAAATAATCTATTAAACTTTTTAAAGCGGTTTAAATAAAATATTTTTTGCTGCAATTTTGCATGTAGTGTTTGTAATTTCCTGGTACTCATGTTTCTTATCATAGGCATGTTGAATGTTTTCAAAATCTCACCACAGCACGTTTATTGATTAGCCTAAAAGAAAACTGAAAGTGATCTTCCTAAGCACTTTGAAACAGTGGCCATCCTATAGTGCATGAAGCATGTATTTAGTATTTGCTTGCTATGAAACTTTAATTATCATGATTATTACAATGCAAAAGTTACTTAAAGATAACCTAATGTAACTTAATTAGTATATTTTTCTTTTTACTGATCGTGACTTATTCTTTCTTCCAACCTCCTTTCCAAACCTTATGTTTCTCTAGGGTGCAAAATCATTCACTTTATTTTATATTCTGTTGAGGATGTTTGGGATATATGTTAGCTATGTAGAACCATTTTCCTTAATCTATTATAGTTCATAAACATTTAAACCTATTCCATAGTATCTATTTACTCTCGTGTAATAAACATACTCAAGTTACTTTTTTTTTTTTTGACAATTTATTTCATCATTGTTCCGATTAAAGTTTTAATGGCTTGAATGCTTCTTAAAGAGGCTGTTGCATGTTTTATGTAGCTTATCCATAGGTTTTAAAGGGGTAGAGTGGTTCACTTTATGCTTTAATTTGTACACGTAGCTTGACATGAAACATCATTTATGATGTTAGTCACGTACCTATATAGGCCTAACCTAGATGTGGATCTCAAATCAAGTTTTACCTTTTCTTAAGCAAATTCTTCAGTAGTGCCATTAGTTTTACTATCCTATTTAGGCTCTGTATTAACTTTCTTCTTGAAAGAGCTTCACTTGCATTAATTTAGAAAGTATTAGATATTTTATTTTTTTTATCTTCTTCTTTACAACTTGCATCATATTTCAGTTTCTCATCTCATTACATTAGTAAATTTTTTGAATTGAATTTAGATATCATTAATTAAAAAAATGAGAGCTTTCTTGGTTGGCTTTGCTTTAAGATTACTGGTTCTCTATGTGAATAAGAAAGTTCAAACTTTTTAGTTGTTTGTTTAATACTTGTTTGTGCCTGCAGCGGATATTTCTTAGGAGTGGTGGCAATGACCCTACTCCTTACTCAAGATGGAATATTTCCGGAGCATACAAAGGTTTGTGAAAATGAAGTTAAGATGCCCTTATTTTTCTCATATTTTCTTTTTCATTTAATAAGAAGCAAAACTTACCGCATTCAACCTTGTTCAGGTGAGAGAAAGAGGAATGCATGGGATATAAGAGGGTTAATAAGGAGAGAAGCTAGTAGGAAGATTGAAAATTATGATATTTTAGGGAGGAATTGTAGCGTAGCAATGTGATTATGATCAGTTGATTAGGGAATAATTGATATTTGTTACTAATAATCAAATTACTCGGTTTTCACAAACAATGGCTAATGTATCTATGGATAAATGTTCATTAATATTATTAGAACATTTGGATGTTGCTTATGAGGCTGTGCATGGGTTTGTTGAGGCTTCAAAAACCTGATGTCATTTATGCTCACACATGGTGTTTGTCACTAGTATATGGTCATGTTTTAACTCTTTCAATGATCAAACTTGATCATTGAGGTGGATATCGGAGTTAGAACAAAATGTGACTAATGCATTAAAAAGTTTATGATGATTAATCACTGAGATAACGTCAAGGCAGTTCTATTCTTCACACCTTGCCCACTAGATTTGGAAGGAAATCACATAAACCCGATATAAATAGGTGAGAAGAAGATTAATAATTTATTTCCATGAAGTATGAATGTTTGTTCAATAATATTTGTCCACCACTAATATTTTCTGATCTTATAAAACCAATAACCCCTCTAATTTGGCAATTAAATATAATTTAGCAGATTTCATTGCTACAAGAACTCATCAAAAGAATAAGTTCATATTTATATCAGTAAAATAACTTTAAACCTTATTCACCTTCAAAAGATATACTAGAAACATGAGCTTAAAGCCCTTTAGCATGATACTTATCTTCTATACTAAAAATGTTAAAGTTATACGTGTGATTTTGGAAAACTTAGTACTTAAAACCTATTAAGCATAAATGACACATGATAAATGAAAGGATCAAAAAATAAAAATGGTTATTATACAATAGCAAATTATAACTATTCTATAAAAGATAAGATTTTAAATATTTTAATCACATTTAATGGCGCTTATTATGCAATTGAGTTTATAAAAAATTATTTATAATTTGCTGATCTTTAAAATTTATATATAATTTGATGATCATTGCAGTCAAATGAAAAAAAAAATGTATTTTCATACATACTGTTTTTATGGATCCGTCTATGAATTATTTGTCATTTCGCACTTTTTTTATATTTGTACATGTATATAGTCAGTTTTAGTACAACACTCTAAACATAAGAAGGTATGTATCAATCCATGGAAATCCCATGATTTTTAAAATAGTCATTACTCTGTAGACTTTTTGATTTGGCTAGTCAATATTCAAAAGGGTCTACTGATAATACATGCATTATGAACAGAAGTTTACATTCTATTGATTATAAACTGTAATAATACCCATTAAAGATATCATATTTTGATCAAAATTGGTCACTTATCAACATAATTTATGATTTTTAAAGGCAATATTTTCTTCTCAATGCTAAAAAATAATAAACATAACTTACCAGGGATTTGTCAAACAAGTGATATGACAAAGCTTGCTATCTTGTCACATGAACATGTTCGCTTGAAATACTATGCATAAGTAAAACATATTTGCAATAATTGGATATGACAGATTGGTGCATTTATCTCTTAATCAGAAAAGTGTCACCTACCAGATAGAGATCACAAGCCGTCAAACCTTTCTATCTTTTTATTTTATCTATTTATTTTTTTCCGAGCACTTCATGGCCTTTCATTCAAAGAATCAATTATGTATTCAATACAGATAACAATCATTAACATATCATAACAATCACTTTAGGCATGTTTTTGCAATCAATGATTTCTAATAATTCTCTCCATTTGTACTCCATATTTAAAGTAGGAATGCTCTCAAATTATTTTTTACTTTCTATATAGAATATCTTTTATCATATATTCTTGAAATCCTTAACACAATTGAATTTCATTTTAAACAACTAATAAAGTTCATTATGTGTCGGATTCTTTGAAATTCTAGTGTCGTTATCACGTGGACACCTTATCCAAGGGATGTAAATCCCATGGATCAATATTTTGCATTAATGGTGAGGTAACGGGGTATTTTGGCGTTGCATGGACAAATTTTTCTGCTAGGGCTCTTTATGATAATCATCATCATTATCCTTTATTTCAATTAGTTAGGATTGGCTTTATAGATCTCTATTCTCCATTCTTTTATATTGAATGTTTTATGAGATGCAATTCTATAAATGTTACCCTCAATTATTTCTTTTTCTTCCCAACCTTCCAAAAATAATTATGTTACTATGCCTTTTGACTCTACTATTCTTTTAGCTAGCTCATTTATTAGTTCTTAGTGTAATAATTAAGTTTATGCTTAATTATTTTTATACAGGTGTGCCGTGATTGAGCAACACCGATATATACCGAAGAAAACTAAGACTATTCTGGATTATCTATGTTTGTCCTGTTTTTATCTTCAACATAGTTTTTATTCTTGTGCTGGCAAACTGAGAAATAAATTAATACATATATAATAATCAAATCAGATTTCGATACTTTATAAAAGACTAACACGTAAAACTTTCAATTTACTTACTCCTACAACCAACAAAAAAGACTTACTATACCAAATCTACCATTGCCGTCCATACACTGTCACCCCTAGAAACTCTCCTCCAGTTAATCAAGTCGTGGTTGTGATATGTGTGACATGTTTATCATAGCTTGCTAGAAGGGGAAGCGACCCCCTTGGGTAAACAATTTTCTTATGCTATACATGGTAAGGAGGTGAGCCGTGAATCCTCTATTGTGGAGTTGCATGTCCGAACCTATTGACACTTGGGGATGCAGAAATTGATTTTCTTACATTTATTTTGAGTCTTAATATTCAAATGAATAATAAATATTGGTTTTAGTTATGTAGGAGTTTGAGCAGCTCCGAGAAAGGCAGTTGGCCTTCTAGACCCCGACATCTGCATGCAGCAATGGTAGCCAGTCTACTACCGCGCATTCCAAGTTTGAGCTATGAACGCAAGCGGTGGCAAAGAAGAAGGGGAGGTTCTACGACCTTGATGTGAAAGGCATAGCATTCAAGACTGAGATCTCCCATGATCCTTGGGTTCCCCGAGCTCATCACAGTCGGATCATCGGACACGGTTGCTAGGCAGATCGCTATAATGAATGAAGAGCTCCATAGTTGTGTGATTAGATGTTCCAAGGCCAGCATAGAGTTGATGATTCCAGAGCACCCACGATGGAGAGTTTAGCAGATTGTGGGGGCAAGTGGCGGATGACTTTTGTATTCAATATTTATTTGAACTTATATTATGTACTTTTATGTAAACATTATTTTTATATTTGTTTTCATTATTGGTATTTGTTTTGCGATAAATTTTGTGTTCTTATAATGAATTAGTAAATTGTTGTGATATTCATTTTTTGTTGTGTGTTAGTTTGTACGAATCTAAAATGTTATTTTATATATTTTTTTGAGCTAGAGATTTGCATCGGCTATTCCAACGCAAACCCAACAATTATTTTGTCGCTACGCTTCGATACGTTCTAACGCAAATTCAATAAAAAGTCAACGCTATTTCACATTCGATATGGGGTGACACAAATTCGATGTAAATCCGACAAAAAACTATTTACTTGGATCATAGTAATGTAAATTTGACGTAAATTACATTATAGACCCCCATTTTACTTGTGGAAACTAGGCCGACGCTAACACCATTTTGCATCAGTTTTGTCCGATACAAATAATTTACTTTTTGTAATATAGAAACTATTTATCTTCTCATAAATTGCTTTTAAAAACATATAATTAAGTTATAGCAAAAAAAAAAGGTGTAGTACTTAAAAAACAAAGATATGAAAAATTTATTAAAACATTCAAATACTCAATTGGCACCATTTTTTGTTTTAAATATATATATATATTTTTCGAGCATTTTCTTTTAATTTTGATCCATCATATTCTCATCTCTCACAAAAGCATATGAGAATATCTTTACAGTAATTTATTTTCTTTCCTTTAATGATCACCTGTGCTTAAATCATGCTGTTAAAAACGACATTCTAACCCTCATCACACAATATAGAGCTGGGCCCAACATTCAATATTTGGTACTTATATTACCCATTGAACACGTCTGAACATATTGAAGGCGACGTCACCATAGAAAACTATTAGAGATATGTAAATTTAATTTTTATATATTTATATGTCTAACATCTAAACTTCCATATCAAAATGCACATCACTTAAATTATTAATATTTTATGACATCAAAGTATTATAAATATAAGTGTTAGATATGTAAATACATAAGAAACTAGGGGTATGTATGTAAACTTCCCAAACTATTTTCTGAAGACCAAACTCCAAATAAGAAAACGATAAGAACAAGAAAATTATATATCTAGACGGCCGGCGAAATTTATAAGATATATAAATCGCATCAGGCTTTCCTTCTTCAATGTTTCCAAAGCTGAAGGATAAAGACAGCCCAATTACTTATCGCAGGAATGGAGAATCACAGTCGCAGCGTCGATAGCTGGCCGACCAGCCCGGATTCCGACGATCATGAGCAGAATTTCCATAGCTTGCAGCCTGAAGCTCCGCAAGCGGCTCCCTTCCCTTCGTCGAACAGTCATATGCCTCAGTCCACCGGGAACCCAGCGGCTAACTCTTCTGATTCGTATCAAAAGATGCAGCTGCCTTCGCCGCCGGGGAGGCGGCAGAGGATGGCGCAGATCGGACGGCCGTGGACGTCGACGGTCTATGATTGTGGATTGGACCGAACAAATGGTAATTGTTTGAACGACGGTCTATTATTTTCTGTGATAAATTTTGTTTTGTTTTATTTTAATTTTTTTTTTTTGGGTTTTAAAAAGTGTATTTGTTTAATAGCGTTTTAACGTGTCTTTTTGTTTCAAAAAATAAATTAATATATTTATTAAAACATTCAAAAGTTAAAAATAATTGTATCTTACTCAAATATGTCTAATATATTTTATTTTAAGTTCAAACATAAATAAAATAAAATATAAATAAAATATATAAGTATAATAGCTAAAGTAAGGATCACTTTTGATTTTTTAATTTTATAACATATTTAGTAGTTTTTGAAAATGCTAAAAATTAATGTTTTCAAGAACAAAATAATTTGCTTTTGAAAATAAAATATAAAAACATTAAAAAACATACAATAATCAGACATGTTCTTAAAATAAATAAAATAAAATAAAATAGAAAATTAAAGTTTTCCCAAATAAGTCCCAAGTAATCTCATATATTTCCTTGTTAATTATAATCTGAAATATTTTTAAGTGCATTATGATAAAGAGAATATAATGTAAATTTAAAGGTAAATTTTGTAAATAGAAATAAGAATGAAAAGGCTTAGAAATGTGCATTCGGCCGGTTCGGATGGATCAGCTTTAAAATTGGACCAACCGATCTAGAATAAAATCTAGAAACCAAACTACCGAACCAAATATAATTTTGATAGAACCGCAACAGTCAAACCAAAGTTTTACTCATTTTGAATGCTTTGGCTTTTTGTAAACAGAAATATATGCATTCAATATATTAAAAATTACGGAATTTTAAAATGAAAATGAAGAAAAATAACTTACCCTAAGGTATAAACATTTATCATTCAAAGTTTTAAAATCCAAAATCTTAATCTAATTTAAAGTAAAAATAAAGAGAAAAACTTTTAATTAAGTACTCCGAAATCCCAATAGGATTTAACCAAAAAGTTTGTTTCTTTGCAAGTTCTCAAACAACACTTGCAAAATAACAAGATTCATTCGTTTAGAAAAACAATGAACCAAAAAAACACCATTGATTTAGGAAAAGGCACAGCGGATTAGTGTTTCGAAAAATGATAAAATCAATGCATAGGAAGCCACTGGTTATTAAGACTCTTAGGGTAAATAAATGCATACCTTCGTTTTAGAAGAAGATAGAGAGATCAATGTCAAACACTCAAACCGCTATCAAAATTGCGAGACGGAGAATATGTGCTTGAGTGAGCTTAGTGTGGTGAGATCAAACGAGTGATGAAAGTTAGGGGTAGGGGTCTGCTTAGTGTGGTGTGAGAAAGGCAAAATTAGGGGTTTCAAAAGCCTAATATGTGAGATTTATGTGAACTTAGGGTCCAAGGCACTTCATGACTCCCCCGCAGGCACAGGCGCAACCCCATTTCCACCTTTGACTAATCCCTCGCTGAGGTCGTCGTACCTTGCTGAGCCTTCGGCCTTATACCAAAGAAAAAATGCTTGCAAATTGAGATAGGAGTGGGTTGAGACAGGGAAAATGGACGATGGATTTAGGGATGGGGCGACTGCGCGAGGCAGAGAGCAAGAGAAAAACTAAAAAGAGCAAAAACCGTAACCCTAAGTGCCTAGGTGAATATCGCTAATTCAGAACTTCACATAGAATGATTTCGATTTTCAGATTAAGTAAATTTGCAAGTCTTCTCTTAGTTCGCTAGCTAGCTCAAGTAATTTGGTCGCGTTTGAATGATTTTGATTTTCGGTAGATTCGATTGAATTTGCCTTAAAACAGGTCCGGAAATCGAAAACCAGCTAAATAAATTTTAAAAACCGAAACTGAAATTCTAAATTCAAAATCAAACCAAATTATTTAAATGGTTTCGTCTCTTGGATAAAACCAAACGGTGCACATCCCTACTATGGCCTAATACAGCTAGACAAAATTAGAAATGATTATATTAGGATGATGATTTGTGTAGTGTTTGACAAAAAATTAGGCAGTAAGAAATAAAATTTGGTGATTTAGGCGTTCACAATGAAAGATAGAAAATGTACCATTGAGGGATTGAAGTCAATCAAGTAGAAAAACAGCTTATTGGTAGATAACTTGCTTAAAACTTGTCAGAATAGAAATGTAATTTCACACATCATAATGAAGAAAAACGATTCATAAAGCCAACTCCAAATAACTTTGATTCAGCTAACGATAATGATGATTTTTTTTTTCGCTAAACATGATACTAAATTCAAATTTGTTGAATAAAAAAAATGATATTGTACTTCATGGATCATCTGTTCTATTCTATATGGTTGCAGCAATCATGACAGCCTTATGCCCCTGTGTTACCTTCGGCCATATCGCCGAAATTGTGGACGAGGGCCAAACAAGTAAGAAAAATACAAATTTGATTTTTTTTACTTCCTATGAATAATAATATTTCCTTAATTTAATGTTTTTGTTCTTCTTAATCTCTTAATTAATACACTAATGGAAGGCTGCACTGTGGGAAGTTTTATGTACCTCCTCCTGGTTCCTCTGTGTAGTTGCTGGATTGTGGCTTCAATCTACAGAAAAAAACTAAGGAAAAAGTATAGCTTGGTGCAGGCTCCAGCTGGGGACTGGATTATTCATTTATTTTGTCCTTTGTGTTCTCTATGCCAGGAATTCAGAGAGCTTAAAAGTAGAGGAATTGACCCTGCTTTAGGTAACAGTCACAACCAGCTATGTATTCTTTTATTTAACTAACCATTTGGTTCCCTGCAGTCCGTAGATTGAAAACACATTAAGAAATGACCAAGTTCAATTGATTTTATCATTTGGTTCGATTTAAGTAATTATAAGTTTAGGTAAAGATTTGAACATAGCAAATCTCTTAAATGCAATAATTTCATTTTGAACATACTAAGAGCCTTATATGTAAAGAATTGAAGCTTAGGTGCTATATCTGTAAATACATAAGAATTAAGTGGTATGTATATAAATCTTTCAAAAAAAAAAAAAAAAAATCTCAAATAGCCTATAAATAAATGAAGACAAAGCAAAATATCAGTTTGTATAACTTTTATTCTTTTTCCTTATTTTTGTTTAACTCTGTATAGGTTGGATGGGTTACCTTGCCAAGCAACACGAAGAAACACTGACCATACCCCCAAAGAGCCAGGTCATGAGTATCTGAAGAAGATTAATATTACACTTCCAAAATTTCCTGCACAAAAGTCTCAAATCCTGTAATAGTTGTTACAAATTGAGTATTTTGTTTAATTCATATTTTCATTTATCTTCAAAATATATTTGTTTGAAGCAGCAGAAATAAGTTTTGCAGCTTTTAGATCTGCAAATAAAGTTCTGGAATTTTGTTCTACATTGGATAAATAGCATGGGATTCAAAACTATGAAGTATATATAGTTTATGTATTTATAGCATGGGATAAATACCACTGTAGAACATGGCCCGTTGGTTACCGTCGACCACTGTCGGCCGTCCCCAACTGCCACTACCGACTTCATCGCCAACCACCGGTCGTGGATGACTCTACTTGCAAATGTTGTATCTCAAATACGATTGTAATGTATTAAATATTTGAAGACAACTTTCGGCCTCTGTACCTAGGGGTGTAAACGAACCGAACACGAACGAACAGAGCTACTGTTCGTGTTTGAAATGTTCGAACACATCACTGTTCGTGTTTGAAATGTTCGAACACATCACTGTTCGTGTTTGGTTCGTTTGCTTAAAGAACGAACACGAACTTCCTGGCGAACCGAACAAGAATTATTCGCGAACAACAAGCTTTTTTGACAGCCCTAGCTTTGATAGGATACTTCCTCAAAATAAAGCAAATTGACCAGGTATTCCGTACACATCAGGTAACCCATACTTCCTCAAAATGAAGCAAACCAAATTAAGCGTTTAGGATTTTGATTAGGATTTTATTTTAATATATAGTATAGCATATTAATTATAATATTATAATATTAATATTAATATAATTAATATTATAATATTATTATTGTTATTAATAATTTATCATATATTATAATTTATAGAAGTTTAATTATTTAAAATATGAAAAATTTTTTTAATATATAATTATTTTTAAAATATCATAAATTTTTTATATATAATTATTTTAAATTATTTTATATTTCGAACAATAACGAACCGAACACGAACGAACATATCACTGTTCGTGTTTGGTTCGTTTAACAAACAGAACGAAAAAAATTATTCGTGTTCGTCTTGTTTGCTTATCGAACGAATCGAACAAGAACTTTTTGGCGAACCGAACACGAACTGTTCGCGAACAACGAGCTTTTTTGACAGCCCTATCTGTACCCGTTGACCACCATCTACCATCCTCGATTATCACCACATGTTGCCACAAACCATCTATCACTGGCAACCACTACTTACGAACGTCATAGCCAGAATATGATGGTTGCTTTTAACACTCTTATCTTTATTTGCACTATATAAAATTAAATACACTATTTAATGTAAAATTATAACCATGTTCTCCTTGAAAGAACGGGTCCAGCAATCAATTATGGCTTTTGTAACCAGTTGGAGATAGTGCAGCTTCTAACCATAGTTTTTGTGGCCAACTATTACCTATGCAATAGCCAATTACGGATTTTGTGGTTGCCTACTACTACTCCAGCTTCAACCATAGCTACCAACTATACTTTGTGACTAACTACTACTGTTACAACCTCTAAATACGACTTATGTGACCAACTGAGGATTTTGCAGTCACCAACTATAGCTTATATGGTCAAATAATATTATTACAGATTTCAACTATAGTTTTTGTGGCCAACTAATGCTATTATAACATTAAACTGACCTCTGTGACCAACAGACGCTTCTAACTATCGCTTATATAGTCAATTAATGATGTTATTAACACTAACTACGGCCTCAATGACCAACTACCATTATTACAATCACAAATAACAACTTTTATGGACAATTACTACCTCTGTAGCAACCAATTATTGACTTTGTGACTAACTACTATCTTATTGCAGTTTCCAACTATGACCTCTCTGGCTAACTGTTGCTATTGCTGCCCCCGACTACATCCGTTATGGCCAAGTACCACATTTACAACAACTAAATACAGGTTTTATGACTAACTATTACTATTATAGCTAAGAATCACATTTATTGTAATGGAGTTATAGTTATTATTGCTAAACTATGGTTGTACACCTGCAATTATTTGTTTTATAATTCCAACTTCTCTAATTTAAAAAAAAAACTGAACATAGTACTTATAATTATATAGTGGATTACTTTGACTAGACTAGATATAGTGAATTTTACATATCTAAGACCTAAACTTCAATTTTATATATACATACCATCTTTCCAATGAATGAAAATGAGTTCCTCACATTTTAAAAATTTAAGAAATGATAATTTTGATGTAATATGAAAGATTTGTGTCGTATAAATGTAAAAAGCAATGTTAATGTTTAGGCGTCAGATATGTAAATGCATAGAAATTGGGTGGTATGTATGTAAATAGCCAAATTATTAATATGGAACTGAAAGTTCTTAGCATTACTAGTTAGAGCAACTGATAATTTTTTAATTGGGGCTGAAAAGATTTAGCTTTTGGTCTGATTTAATCTAGTTTGAGATCAGTTCAAAGTCTTCAGATTTGATTTAGGTTTGGGTTGGTTCAAGCCATGTCAGGAACTAAGCATTCTATGGTTGACAACTTTATTCACTGTCCACATTTAAAATTGTGTGGACAAACTTTTCAAGCTTATTCATTTAACAACCGACAAGTTACAAATATATTCAAGTTTATTCAGTTAACCAATTAAATGATAATGAAATAACTCTAATATCGTCAAGCCAAGAGTATTTCATCAAGTGATCAATTCGTTTGTAGTCCTATGCTCATATTGATTGATCTCAATGTTACTTGAGTTGATCCCTTCCACTTTGGCTTTGAATTGGATAATGAAGGGTGATTGTGCATTGGGGAGTCCTGTACTCGACAATACTTAAGCTTGAAGATGCAGTTAGATCAAGTAGTAAAGAATAAGTATTGTATTGTTATACAAAAATTGTGTGACAATCATTGAATTCATATGTGAGATATTACCGGAGTAACGAAATAGTGCTATGAGCTAAAAATAATTTATGCCTTTGAATATTAAAAAAAAAAAAACTAAACTGTTAAACAAAGGCTGTAATTTGGTTGGAGAAAATAAGTAATAGGGACCAAATTTCACTTATAATGATTGGGTTTATTGATTTTTTATTTGGAGCAAGGAGTTTTATTCCGATTACTAAATTTCAATTAAAGGTGGTCACTATCTTTCTCTTAAAAGCCAAAATTTTTTTTTCCAAATAATTTATCTACTTCTAGTGATAGATTTAATGTAGATTAAACTATTGGTGCTATGTGAATCTTAATATTGACAAAATGAGTTCATCACGAATATCCCTAACTGATGACCCGTCGACCATGGTATTTTATTCATGATGAATAAATCGGTCAACCTCTCAACTTCAAATAGACCTCCATATCTATCAATTGATGGACAAGCAATTAACATGAAAATCAAGCATAAAACAAAATATGTAGTAACATATAAAAATAGACAACTCCAATAATTTGATAAATGTTAGGTCCAACCCAATACATTAAGAAGTTATATCCAACCCGCTGAAGTGGGTGTAGCCGATGCTAAAAGAAAAATAACACAATAAAATAAAAATATAAGGTTGAGTATGTGACCTCATTTTTTCTCAACCATTTCTTGACCAAAACATTCACTCATCCTCCATGGGAGGGCATTCCATGATGGCACGGTTATTGAGCTTGAAACAAGCAAAAAAGGACCTAAAACCCTAGTCCTGGCTAGTTTAACCATACCACCCTTTGACGTGGCTATACTACACTTGGGCGTAACCACACAAGTAATGGCATTGCTCTGAGAAGGCCTCTTCAATGGTAGATTCATGTCTCAAGGAAGTTTTATCGCACCACCCCTCTGGAAGCATAGTCACACCTCAAGATGGTTTAATCACGCCACCCCACTTAAGGGCCAATGTAATATGCCAATGGGCGACATGAGTACATTGACCTGTTGACCTCATTTTTGGTAAGGTCTTTTCTTCTCTCCTTAGTACTTAGGATCTAGCCATAGGTTTTCCCTTTGACTATCCTAGAGGACTAGAAATGGAACCCACCACCACTTAGAAATTCAAACCACTTCTTGACTCCCTTCAAACCCCACAAGTTTGATTGTAAACCCCTAAACCACTTGAAGGGTTAAGATCAAATGTGGAGGTTTAAAGGATGAGTTTCCTATAGAACTCTATGGCCTTAGGACTACCCTGGATGGTCTGGTCTGGTGAGCGTTGACTTGCACGCACACTACAATCTCACACACATTCCAACCCTAAAACCACACCTATACCCAATTTGACTTCCCGACTCATGTAGGTAATTCATATGGATAGACCTCAACCCCTAAGCCCCTAGCTAAGAGGGTTAGGAACAACATAGTGAATGCCTAAAATGAGTCCTCTCATGGCTCTTGTGAGCTTAAAATGGCTTCATGGCTCAACCAAAATGAGTTCATTTCACTCACACTTGATCAACCTTCATTTTTCCAAAATTTCAATTTTTGACCCCAGGACCCTAAACCCACCAAACCTACCAAATGCCCTTGAAATTGCCCAAAAATTTGCAAAATTGCCTAAATTACCCAAAATTTCTCAAAATCAGTCCTAAACATTTCCCACCACCCAAATTGATCATCCTTGGTCAAATATACCAAATTTTCAAAATACCCCCCCCAATAACCTCCAAATACCCAAAATACCCTTTTTGACCCAAAATTTTAAAAATTTAGGAAAATTCTTAAAAAATTCCAGAAAATGGAAAATATTCTCAATTTTATTTTGTTCAACTATACCATAAGCTAATTTTGTCAATTTAGTCCACTTTTACCAAAACCCTCAATTTGACCTATTTTTAACTTAAGAGAGCCCAATGTCCAACCAAACCACTCCAATTGACCTCAATTTTGATCCAATTCAATCCTAAGCTTCAATTTAATATCCCCAATTTCAATTTAGATCTAATCCAAACCCAATTTCATCAACATGTGGATCCAATTTTAATTTGAAGCTTAAAGCCTAATTTTAGACCATGACCTAAACTTAGCCCAAACCAACCCAACTCAACTCCAATTAGCCCCAAATCTTTTCTAAAACCGTCCTAACATCCCCAAAAACAAAAAACTAACTTAATTTGCCCAAAATTTGAACCCAAACTCCACCCAAGCCTAACCCAAATAAAAAATCCCCAATTTGGCCTAAACCAATCATGAACCCAAATAGGCCCAAATCCCAAAATCAAAGCCTAACCAAAATTTAAAACTCTTTGTTATACTCCCATAAACATTTTTCAACATTAATTTTACATCAAACTCAACATTGGCTCAACCTAAACCCAAGTTAGCTCAATTTGATCCACTTTGGCCTCATTACCAAAAAGCTTAAATTCAACCCAATTCACCCCTAAATTATCCTAAATTTGTTCCAAATCACCCATGGCACCTTCCTAAACCAATTGTAAAATTTATTTGGCACAATCCTTTACAAAAATTTTCATCCTAAAATTTATTTTAAAATCCAAAAGCCCACTTCCTTAAACCATTTTAAAAGCACATCCAAAATGATTTCAAAAAGCCCAAGACTTATTCCAAAGCCCATGTGATATTGTCTCATCATGCCCGCTTGATTAAAATCATCCCCTAAGTCCAGAACCCATCATTTTGATTAAACCAAAATAGCATCATGACAAAACCAATCAAAAAATCCAAAGTTTTAAAAAATTCCAAATAACATTTTTATGAAATTGACCAAACCTTTTCCCAAGCCAAATGGAGCCATGAAGCCATGCATAAGCCACATACAAGCCATGGAAGCCACTTTCCACCTCACCAAGCCATTAATGGCAAGAGGAGGGGGTTCTTTCTTGACCCTTCATTAAATCTTTTTAACCTCATTTATGCTACACTCTAAACCAAGCTTAGCCACCTCACCATGGATGGAGACTTCACGACTCCAATTCAGCTGACCCAAATGATTCCCTAAGCCCAAAACCAGGTCATGGGAGGGTGCACCCAACCCATTTGCATGAGTTGAACAAACCAAGCCTAAATAGCCCTTTCCCCATACCATTTAAATCAAACCACTTTACACATGTACAAGGCCAATTGAGTTCACCAAATCCTAGCCCTGACCCTACTGGTCAAGATGGTGACCTGACCCTGGCCGGCCAGCCACCACAGCCGCCTGAAAACCCCATGGCTGAGAGCTCCATGTGAGCAAAAAAATTCAAATTGAACCTACTGAGCTATCCCATGACCAATGGCCATTGTGGGTATTCTTCTCCTCCCCTAGGTAGCAAATCCCAGCCTTAAAACCTCCCTGAAATCAGCCATGGCCATGCTTATTTAAACACACCCCCTCTTGGCCAAATGAGGTGCTGAACTAAAACCTTAACAAAAATCTGCCAAAATCATTCCAGACCCTTCTCCAAACATAGAGCACTTGATCCCCACTCGAAATCCAGCCCTAAAACCCCGTCTCGCGAGCTCGATTTCGAGTTCGATTTTGAGCCCAAAACCGGGACACTTCTCCATAAGTGAACCAAACTCCAAATCGAGCGAGTCCTACACCTTCACTAGACTAAGAGAAGAAGTTCCCCAGCAAAAGCCCCCTCACCAGTCCAGCCATTCTCCCTATCGGCCAAGCTTTGAAATCGGCCCTGGTCACTTTCATACCTGGACAATTCCTAAGAGCCAGAGACTTCATCTGGAGCTTCCTTGGGTTCAATCGAAGGTGCCACAACTCTCTGATTGAAGCTTCACTTCTCAGAGCAAAGGTATTGACCTCTTCTTCCTCCCGAGCTTCTATGGATTCTCCATTTTGTTTGAGTCAATTTCATAGCATGTTAGCCATATAGATGTGTGCGTCTTGTCGAGATGAATCCATAGAGTATAAGAACATGAAATTTGGTGGAGAAATGAGAGAGATCTTAGGGTTTTAGTGTGAATGGCTCTCGGGACACACCAGACGAAGACAATGACCATCAGCCGTCAGATTGTGTGTGTATCAGATGGATGGTCCAGATCGAGCCGGACGAAGAGATGGAACGAGACCGCGGGCCGCGTGGCATCCCGGTCATATGGCGGCGTCGTATGGAGGCGCAGCACGTAGAGCTTCGGATCTGCCGAGGATGACATGGCGCCGACAAGGTTAAGTAGGAAAATAGGGTATTTTTGATTTGTTTAATTACCCAGAACTTCAAAAATTCATATCATTGTGTAGAAAAATCACAAAAATAAAATAAAAATATTCTCTTGCTCATTGAACAGAGGAGAACAATGTGGAAATAGAATTAAGTTATTTTGATAAGTATTTTATTTTTAATTAATTATTTAATGATTTCAGTATTTTAATTCCCCATGCATGCATACAATTCACCATGGCATTAGACTATATGGTTTTTGTAGCCTCTGTTCTTGAGAACATTTCCTGAATTTTCCAAGGCCAGAGGCCATCTCTGTGGCAAGATATTGATTTTTCAAATTTATGTGTCTGTTTTGCCATTTTAATTCCAATAATTAGTATGTTGCTTAGAAAATTCTAGAAAAGTTTGGGGAGGTATCTTCTGACCAGAGGATCCTAGGAAAATTTTGGTTTGGTTTAATTCCTTAAGAATAACCCTAATTGGCCCAAATAACAAAAAATGAGTTTTAATTAATTGGGATTAACCGCACACCAAAGTTACTTGAAAACAATTCTCCACTGTCACTTAGGATGTAGAGAACCTCACATAAAAATTTGAAGTCAATTGGAAATGATTTAACCCATTAAATGAATTATTTAGGTTGTATGACCACTTTTAAAATTAAAAAAATTCATAAAACCTAAAATACACTTAAAAAATTCACCAAAATGATTTGGTGGGCTCTCTGATATTAGAGGAGTCTAAAAAAATAAAAATGGAATTTTCTAAAATTTTCATTTTTAATCATATTTTTAATATTTTAATAATTAAAAAATAATAAAATCATAAAAATATTAAAAATCATAAAAATGTCACATTTTGCCTCCTAATCATTAGGAACAAACCAAATATTTTTCTCAAGTCTATAGGTTAAGAAATTGAATTTTAAAGGCTTAGGACAATTTTAATATTAAAAAATGAATTTCCCCACATTTTCACTAAATTAATTCTAGTAAATCAAAGAAAAATCAGAAAAATATAAAATTTACTTCTCTAGACTCCTTGAGGTTAGAGAGATTTAATAAAAATATAAAATTTATTTTTCAACTTTAATTTTATTTTATAATTAATTAATACCATAAAAGTCAAAATAATTATAATAAATAAAATATAATTCAAAAAATCACCAAAATTGGTCTAAGTGATCCTTTGGTTAGTAGGGAAATGCCATAATTTTCCTAAGGACAGAAACTTCACCTTGGTTATGTTGTTGAATTTTCATTGAAAACCCTCATTTTCTGACAAAAATAAATATATAAATTAAATTAATTTCAGAAAAATCACATTTTCTCATCTAGTGTCTTAATTGACATATGAGTGAAGTGATATAAAAATTTTAAGTTCATTTGGGCATAATTTGATGAGTTATGAAATAAATAGGCCTAGAGAGGCATAAAGGTAATTAAAGGATTAACCCTAATTAATATTTAGGTTTAATCAAAAGGGAGGGTAAAATATCTGATCTTAATTTTCCCTTAGGTGATTGAAACTTGAGTAATTAAGAGGTAGAAACCCATTAATCATCTTGAAAATATTTAAAGTGAACCTTAATTAATTAAAGTATTAAAACTTTTGGAGATTAATTAAAATTTTGGATTATTAAACTTGGGGATATGACTTGAGAAGATACCAATCCTTTAATTTGAAATCCCCGAATAAATTACTTTAATAACATTTCAATTCTTAATTAAACTTAAGATGATAATTGAAATTAAATGATTAAAATGAAAATAACCCTTAATTAAATTAAACTTTAAAACATTAAGTGATTTAATAACTTAATTAAATTAAATAGAGAATAGTAAAATTAATTTATCATTTAAAAACAAACCTAAAACAAATTTGAAACATTAAAAATCAATATCAAAACAATTTATAATAAAAATAAAAATAATTTTAACTAATTAAAATCAACCTAAAATATTACAATTAATCTAAATAAAGTCATTAAAATTTAATAAAAATAAATAATTTAAACACCTCTTTTAACTGAAACAAATTTAAAACATTAAAACTAATCTAAAATATTAAGATCATTAAAATATAAAGATTTAATTGAATTGAAACAACTTGAACACTATTCCAAACTTAAAATTATTAATTAAAATTTTATAACTAAACCAAATCATTTCAAAATCATCAATTCCAATTTTCTAATTAAGAATTGTTAAAATCTTCAACAAATTAATTTTCCCCTAAAGGCTTTCATTATCATAACTCTTAAATAAAGCATTAAGTGAAATGTCACTTCACTCATAGGATAATCAAACAACCTAGTTCACTGAGTAAGAAGCAAAATTAACAAAATCTCTTGAATGATTAATTCACTTGTACAATAAAATTCATTTGGACTCAAAATAATCTCAGAAGTATTGAAAAGATGTTTAGGACTCGTCCTAAGCACTTTCTCAATACGATGGGATGTTTTAGAAGAACAACTGAACCTAATTGTTCTTTGGTGAAGAAATCATCCTTAACAAAACATAAGAACCTAGACGTCATAGGAATTGACTAGCTATAGGATTAGGATTTTGGTAGACAACCAAAGCCTTCCCTTAGCTTTACCTAGGTGTTTTCTTGCAATTATATAAATGCTTTAACCTGTGTTTTAAGTGCAGGAGAAAATAAATAGGAATGCTTACCAGGTACGCTTTTATTTCATTGCAATTTATTTACCTACACTGTACTTTACTTCTCTTGCATGTTAAACAAGAATGTCACCCTGCATGAAAACTGAAACCTTTAGGATAGCCACAAAACTGAAACCCAAAAATTAAATTAAAAGTCACAACAAGATAAAATTCACCGCCACAACATTTCAAAATATAAAACAACTCAAAATTTAATCACAAACAGAACACAAAAATACAAATACAACTAAATTAAAATGTATCGTTGGATGATCGGGAATACCTCAGATGATGTAACCCACATGTTGCTAACAGGATTTCCCACGGTCTAAATGAAAGTGTGGAACTCATTCAGTTGAGTTTAGCAAATTCATTTGGACTAAGTGAATCCGATGAAAATAATGGTACCGGGATGACGGAACCGTGGGATCTTAATCGGTTCTGTTTAACCAACTTTAAGATTTGTTTTAGTTAAAACATTAAAAATATTTAGAATTTAAGAATTTTTCTAAACCAAAATACTTCTCTCATCTCCTGATTTTTACTTTCTAAAACTAAACCTCTGCAACAACAAGGAGCTTGGAGCATAGTGGGCAGCACGACCATCGTCGTCAGCAAAACTAGAATCTACACCAACAAAACCTTTCCTAGTTTTAAATAACAAGCCATAGGATTTCAAGGTATTTTTCTTAGTGCAACATAAATCCTCAACTCTTCGTTAGGCATTTGCATAATCATGTTATGTAGATTAAGCCCTAACCGGTCTTAGGACTCTGAGGTAGTCGTTCGGTACGACATAAACCCTCACATTTTCTAGGCTATTTGTATGATCATGTCATACAAATATAAGTCCTAATTAATTAAAATTGGCAGGATTGAAACATTAAATAAAATTCTCAAATTTAAGCCAAACAAATAGGATAGTTTGGGAAGTTGCCAAGATTCCTCTTGGATCCTCAGCTTCTCCTACTTCTCTTCTTTTGGACTCCTAAAATTAACTGTTGCAAATTTGAGCTATTCCCTATCAAAATTTCCAAAGTCTAATTGTTTGAAAACCTTAAACTTTGAAATTATTGAGAGAAAAACCACTGATCATTATCGAGAGTTTTTCTTAAGTGTCTTCAGATATTTAGGATGTAATTAACTATAGGGGCTTGCCCTTACAGGGAACTTTAAGAACTCAGGTAATATAAACCCTACTTAATTTCTTTATATTAACCAGGGGAACTTGTCGGCTTATAAAATTGGTTCGTAGACCAAACAGATGTCACAAATCTTCTAGTTTATTTAATCAAGCCTCGTCATCAAGCAGTGTGTCTATTCGTCAAGGTAGATACACGGTTTGTGGTGTGGTGCTCGTTTATATAAACTATTTGGGATGTGAGATTGGTTTGATTTCATATCTTAAAATTTTTAAACTTAAAATTATTTTCAAAATTAAATGCTACTTTTTAAATTATATATATATATATATATATATATAAATTTAAAATTTAAAATTCGCCGACAATTTCTGTAGGCGACCCCCTTTTCAAAATATAACACACAACCTAAGAATATGCCGACAATTTCTGGCGACTCCGCTGGGACTAGTTCCTCTCTCCATTTTAATCAGATGGTTTTGCTTCCATAAATCGGTAGTGAGTCTATACCACTTGTGGACCAAACTACTATTCTTTCTGTTGACATACCACATTCATTCCTGTCTTGAACGGGTATAGTCAACTCCTTTTGGATTTTGGAGCCACTGTTTAGACACCCCTAAACAGAGAGTTTCCGAACTCCTTTTGCCTCTTTCTGAGGTGGGGTGGACCCCCAATAGGTGTTAGCCTAGGAGCGGTCTTTCGAGTTGAGAAGTCTTATGAGACTTTCTCTTCCTTTCCAATTCTGAATCGGATCCTTTACCTTTTCTATAACCTTCATCCTTTAATCGTTTTGTTCCTAACAAGCAAATGCTCTAATAAAAAAC
Organism: Papilionanthe hookeriana x Papilionanthe teres; assembly: GCA_022702705.1. Lineage (NCBI taxonomy): Eukaryota > Viridiplantae > Streptophyta > Magnoliopsida > Asparagales > Orchidaceae > Papilionanthe > Papilionanthe hookeriana x Papilionanthe teres. The sequence continues at coordinate 16,137,371 of CM040431.1, read as the reverse complement.
CTTCTAATAAACAAACTCTTTTAAAAATCACTAAGATAAAGGAGAATGTGTTCGGAATCTTTCCTTTTTTTCCTAAGTATTGCAACAAAAGGAAGCATAATTTGGGACTGACGTTCGGAATCTACCCTGTAGGAAATGTCTGCACCAAAGTTAATTTTCTCCTTCACCAATGGACTGGACTTAGCTGTCTACAAGGATGAATTTCCTGACAATGGGATCATTCGCTTTGGATGAGGATTCAATAATACAGATGTTAAGTTCACAAATGTTACTCTGTTCACCCTAATGAACAAAGTATCAGAAACGGAGGAGCCTGTAATTGAGTTTAACCTGAAATCAACTCAAGAGTTCCCTCCCTTGCAAAGGGTTCCAGCTGAAAGAAGTACTGCTGTTTGTAGGAGGACTGCTATCTCTACCCCCACCGGTCTAGTCATCTCTGCACCTACCCCAGCTCCTGCCAAACTGAAGGGGAAGGAAATCCAAGTCTGTGGTGAGCCTGTCACCGTAGAGGGTATAGATTTTGCTACAATACCTTATGTCTTCGAGATAGGGTCCAGTTCAAGAGTTGTACCCTTAAATCGGACTCAAAGGAGAAATAGGAGCAGAAAGATCGCCAGGATCGAGAAGGCCAAAGCTGCTGAAGTTGTCTTTCTGGAAAAGATTTTTGAGAAAGAGGAAGAACTGCCCGAGTATTCACCTTTGTTGGAGGGAAGTAGGTTTCACCCTCTCTCTGCTACATTGGATGAAGAAGATGTTCGGAGGATCACCGCTGTATTACCCCGACCTGCATACTATAATGACTGTAAAAAAAAAGAGTCAGGACTACGCCATTTGCCCGGTTGCAAGCTGTGGTAGAGAAATTGGCTAAGAAAGAGAGATGCCCCGTGTCAGAAATCCTAAGAAGAATGGGACGAATACCAGCTAAATCCCACCTCGGACCATGAGTAGAGCCTGTCACTGCTGTAGAGAAACCAAGGAAGAAGATGTGAGCTAGTTCGCCTGTTGTTGTATCGGGTCACCATATTAGGGAGGACACCACTACCAGCATATAGCCGACAAACCGTCTGGTCCTAGGCCTTCTGCTGCAAGAAGGATGGTGTGGCAACCTATTATCACTGAGCCTATACCGACACAACGTCTCGAGAAGAAAAGCCTCGTCAGAGAGCCTGAATCAGAAGGAAGTTCCACTGCATTAAAAGAAACTCCTAATAAAGAAATTCAACAATCATCACGTGATAACCGCGAGACCGTCTGGAAGAGGCTACTAGAGGATGCTATAGGAAAGCTAAGGACGGACATCCGAAGGTTGGTAAAAGAAAGAGAAGAAAAATTAGAAAATGAAGTAGATTCATCAGAGTTCATGGATGACGAGTATGCCGAGATCAATATGGTTGAGACCCGAGCGTCGTCAGCTCTACAAGGAGTTCCATAAGCTTCAGAAAGAGATGAATCAGAAGTAATGAGAGCACGTCTTCAAGAGAAATATGATATGATTTCTCAGATGGCAAAGAGGATGGAAAAGATGGCTGCCGCTTTATCCACTCTCCAGAGTCAGCTTCAACCACAGAAGGAAACACCCCCGGAGATCATTCGCATTGCAGATGGAGGGAAAGAGATTACGTCTGTCAATGGAGATGAACAGTCGAAGAAGGATTCTGCACAAAGCATGATTCCCGAGAAGGATATCAAGAACATGGTGGAACAACAGGTGCGAGAAGCCTTAGCACAGTCTAAGAGCGGGACGTCTATTCCGACAGGTAGACCTTACCCTGAAGAATTTGATGCGGTCTAATAACTGAAAGGCTTCGTACCACCTCTGTTCAAGACTTTTGATGGTACGGGAAACCCCCGGCAGCATGTCGCACATTTTCGTGCTAGTTGTTACAATGCCGGTAGAAGTGATGCTTTACTCTTTCGTCAGTTAGTTAGTAGTTTGCCAGGGATTGCCTTCGATTGGTATGCAGAACTTTTGAATGGTTCAGCCAAGACTTTTTCAGAATTGGAAAACCTCTTCGTTAAGTGGTTTGCCGGGGCTCAGCACCACATTATCGGTGATCTAGTGGTGGAGCAACAAAAACTGAACGAAACTTTACTGGACTACATACTTCGATGGAGGAATTTAAGCATGAAGTGTAAACCACAACTTCAGGAACAACATGCAGTAGGTTTCCTTCTTAAGAGTATTCATGGCCTGATAGTGCTTCTCCTTAAAGGATTTACAATAAAGAATTTCAAGAAATTGCTTAGCAATTCCGGGAGCTTGCAAGAGGAGGCAAAGCAGCTAAGTTTCATCGATAAGACCGATAAACAGAAACCCGTGAAAGCATTTGAAAAGAAATCCGGGATTGTCGCGGCAGTTGATAAGGGAAAGCAACCAATGCAAATACGGCCAGAGCAGCCACAACCCAGTTATCAACCACCGCAACAGACTTATCAACAACCACAACAGATTTATCAGCGACCTCAGCAGGGCTATCAACAGCCTCGACCGAGCTATCAGCCATGGCAGCATGATCAACCACTGCCTCGTTCATCACGTCCCCTGAAGGAACTTCTGAACAAGGAATATCCTTTCAAAACTGAAGCAGTGGCTAAAATGTTTTGCAGTTTGATAAAGACACCTGATTTTCAATTGTCAGAGCCCAGAAGGCCAGAAGAAGTCAACAAGAAGGATCATCCGAACTACTGTCCCTACCATAGGATGCTCAGATACAAGATCGAAGACTGCTTCACCTTTAAGAATTGGCTCGAAGATAATCTTCGAAGGGGGAACATAACGATCTCGAAAGACTACATGAAGGAACCCCAAAAAGGAGGTTCCATAAATGTTATTTCAACGGATCCTATTGTTCCGATAGACCCGTACATGACCCACGATGGATGGAGTACTGTCTGGACGAAGTCCTCGAAGAAAATTTTGGATAATATCCAGACCGCTTCGGTGCGCGCTTCAACTCAAAGTTCGAAACCTGCCTAGTTGGCACTATCGCTTGCAATTGAAGAACCACCCCAGAAGGAGGAGAAGATCATAGAAGAAAAGAAAACCGAGGCTCCGAAGGGTAGACTAGAGGCTGCTTATCCTAGGATGGTTGTTTCCGATTCGGGGGAGAAATCCCTCAGACCTCTGACTCGTATGATTATTTGCTCACCCCGACGGGATCTTATAATGATAAGAGTTTTGGTGTTGGCTACGTTTTGATTGTTTCTAACGATTACGTAACTAACAACAACCAACCTAATCCAGATTTCGATTCCGATACGATAAACAATTCTCAAATCATAGTGAACCTCGATGACCACGATGAAGGAGAAGACGCTCACAAAGATGGCTATGAAAGCTCAACAAGAAACGAGTCTATTTATGAATTTCGAGGAGCTCCAATCACGATAGAATTAGAGTTATCAGATTCTGAAGCAACTCCAGAAGAGCCAGTAGATCCGATTCAAGAGGAGACACCGGTAGATTCACCACCAGATTTAGGACAAGTAGCTTAAGTCAATCTAGGAAGCGGAAAAGTTCTACCTCTGAGAATGGGTCCAAAGGATAAAGGAAAGCAGGTGGTTTCTCAGGAGGAGCCAACCCCAGCAGAAGAATTTCCCGTTCGGGATGAAACCGAGGAACATGGTAATAAGGTGGATTATAACGTGCTAGCCCATCTTAGGAAGCTACCAGCCAAACTGAGCGTCTATGATGCTCTGATCCTGTCAAAGGAGATGAGGGAAACTCTGATTAAGGCTTTACTTGAACCGGAAATTTGCTTAGCTCAAATGGTCGGTAATTCCTTCGACGAGGTTTGCTCGTTAAAAGAACAGCGAGGTGTTACCTTCACGAACAATGATCTACTACTGGGAACAGCTGATCACAACCGACCGTTGTACATTTCAGTCACTATTGGAAATTTTACGCTCTCCAGAGTGTTGGTTGATCTGGGAGCATCAATCAACATAATGAATCTTCGGACGCTAGCATATTTGGAAATTGATGCTCGTGAGCTTGAAGTAGACAAGATGTTATTAAGAGGGTTCAACCAGAAAGGAGAAAGAACTCTTGGATCGATTACACTATTAATGAAGACCGGTGACTTAGCAAAGACAACCACACAATTCCATATAATTGATTTTGAGACATCGTTCAACGCTCTACTGGGCCGGCCATCTATCCATGAAAATCAGATGGTACCGTCATCTCTGCACCAATGCCTAAAGTATTATGAAGGAGGAGAACCGTGTATTAAGGGTGACTTGCAACCATTCTCCGTACACGAGATTGAGATTCATGAAGATGCAACCTACTACGCACCTCCGAAGAAAACAATCTTCTCCAGAAATACCATACCAAATGAAGTAAAAGAAGTTCGAGACAATGAAGAACTTGAAATTCTAGTCCAACAGTTACTCACCACTCCCTTACGATGAGATGGTGAAGGTTTCTCCAGAACTCGCACCCGAGGTCGAGGCCGGGGATGGGGTCGTGGAAGAGACGTTGGAACAGTTGTACAGAAGAAACTGGTCATCGATGTTGATTGGGAGAACAGTTCCGAAGAAGAAGAAATCAAGAAAGAAGCAGCAACGATAAGTCAGAAGAAAACACAGTTCAAGATCTCTCTCGAAGATGAAAAGAATGAAGAATACAAATCAATATACGAAAATATTAACCATTATGTATATACTATGACCCTGACCCCGATCCATTCTAATAAGGTCGAGGGTATGGTGGTCAAGGAGGTACATGGTGGCGGTACTAAACCGATGAAATTCTACCGTGGTGCTTCTTCTTCCAAAATTGAAAATGATGTACAATTCGAAGATGTTACTTCATCTAAATTAATGGAACTACCTTTTGAGTGGTATTATCCCTGTGTTCAAAATTTAATTCAACGTGATGTCTTACCTCGACGATGGACAAAAGGTCAATCACAACACTTTGAAAAATTATGGAGTAATGCCAGTCGGCCTCCAAATTCAAAACATGGTCTCGGATTCGGCACAGTAGGATCAGTTGATGACACGGGATTTTGCTTGGTTGTCACTTGCGAGCTTAATGAAGTCTTCTTAGAAGCCTCAGATGATCTCGAAGATCTGCAAATTGGAAACACTCCACCCAAATTTGAAGAGGAGATTAAATCTACAATAGACGAGTTAATGGAAGTTAACTTAGGTACTAGCGAAGAGTCTAGGCCAACCTTTGTTAGCTCCTTACTCGGTAAAGAAGACTCTGAAAACATGGTCAAGCTATAGTGGAATTCAAGGACTATTTTTCTTAGAGTTACGAAGAAATGCAAGGATTAGCTCCAGAGGTGGCAGTTCACAGGTTAGGAGTGGATCCCGCTGCCATTCCAGTTAGGCAAGCTTCCAGAAGAATGCCTCTAGAGATTGAACAACAAGTAATAGCTGAAGTTAAGAAGCTAATAGATGCTAAATTTGTCCGTGAATAACAATACCCGCTTGGCTAGCCAATGTGGTACCAGCCAGAAAGAAGAATGGACAAATTAGAATCTGCGTGGATTTCAGAGATTTGAATAAAGCATGTCGAAAGGATGAATTTCCACTACCAATTCCAGGACTGATGATCGACATTGCTTCAACACATGAAATATTCTCTTTCATGGATGGATCTTCAGGATACAATCAAATAAAAATGGCACCAGAAGATGAGAAGCACACAACCTTCAGAACGCTGATCGAAATATACTGCTACAAAGTAATGCCTTTTGGGTTGAAGAATGCAAGAGAAACATACCAAAGAGCTGTGACGAGAATTTTTGATGATCTCATTCACAACCAAGTCGAGTGCTACGTGGATGATGTGGTCATCAAGAGCAAACTGAAGGAAGATCAACTGTATGATTTGAGAATTGTTTTCGAGTGATTAAGACAATTTAACCTTAAGATGAATCCCTTGAAATGCGCCTTCGGCGTCGCCTCTGGGAAATTCTTAGGATTTGTCATTTGACATCGTGGAATTGAAATCAATCCGGAGAAGATTAAAGCTATCTTAGAGATGCCTCCTCCCAAAACTTTGAAACAACTACGATCCTTTCAAGGGAAGTTGGCATATCTTCGATGCCTTATCTCAAATTTGTCAATTAGGTGTTAGTCCTTCTCGTCATTGGTTAAAAAGGACGCCAAATTTGTTTGGGAAGAGAAATGCCAGCGGGCCTTCGAGGACATTAAGTAGTGTTTAATGACACCTCCTGTTTTAGCAGCCCCAGTCTCGGGTAGACCGTTAATACTTTATACCGTGGCTTTAGACGACTCCCTCGGAGCCCTGCTAGCCCGGGTCAATGACGAGGGAAAAGAAAACGCTCTCTATTACTTAATTCTTCGTCTAATTCCGATGGAAGTAAAGTACCCTCCGATTGAGAAGCATTGTTTGGCCCTGATCTTCGCCGCTCAAAAGCTCAGGCAGTACATGCTTTCTCATAAGGTCAACCTTATTTTGAATTTTAATCCGTTGCAATATTTGATGACCTGACCGACGCTTTTCGGCAGACTTTCCAGGTGGTCAATGATACTATTGCAATTCAATATAACTTTTGTTCCTCTTCGTACCGTAAAGGGATAAGTCTCAGCAGACTTCCTCGCAACACATCCTTTAGAATCGCCTCTCAACGACGACTTGCCTGACGAGCAGATAATGAGCCTAGAAGACCCCGATGATAAGCATTGGGATCTATACTTTGATGGAGCATCTTCAGCATAGAAATCCAAAGAATTGCAAATGATAGTGCCTGGTAAGGCAGGAATCAGACTAATATTTATAACACCGGAACGAGGAATGTTAAGGTATTCCTACCATTTAACAGAGCTGTGTACGAACAATGAAGCAGAATACGAAGCCCTTATAACTGGACTGGAATGCACCATTCAGATGGGGATAACAGACATCAACATCTATGGGGATTCTCAGTTGATTATTCAATAGGTCGCCGGATAGTATAGAATTCTAAAGCTAAGACTCGAGCAGTACTTTTAGTATGCAATGAAATTGCTGTAGCAAATTCCGAATGTAACGATCTACAAGATTCTCAGAAGAGAAAATGCTCTCGCAGATGCGTTAGCCCGCCTTGCAAAGGAATTTGCCTGCTTGCAGGATGAATCAGTTGAAGTGACAGTTCAGGGATGTCAGGTTCTCTCGCAGCTCGATATGGACACTATACACAAGTCAGAAAAAGAAGAAGAATCAATTATGGCAGTAACAGAAAATACATAAGACTGACATCAACCACTCATAAACTACCTGAAAACAGGAAACCTACCGGACGATAAGTCATTAGCTCATCAGATCAAGAAAAGAACTCTGTCTTACACATTAATAAACAATACATTATATAGAAGATCTTTCGATCAGATGTGGCTAAAGTGCCTGAGCGAGTCCGAGGCTCGTGAAATTGTTAAAAAAGTGCACTCAGGACTTTATGATGCTCATCAGTCGGGTCCGAAAATGAAGACGAAGATTAAGAGATTGGGGTACTACTGACCCTTGATGATGACCGATTGCATGAAGGTTGCCAAAAGTTGTCACCAGTGCCAAGTGCATGGAGTGGTTCTACATCAACCTCCAAATGTCCTACATCCGATGATCGCGTCGTGGCCATTTGAATGTTGGGGCATAGATATGGTGGGCCCGATAGAACCTCCTTCTTCAAGAGGACATCGCTTCATTCTTGCAGCTACAGATTACTTTTCCAAGTAGGCAGAAGAAGTACCGCTCAGAGAAGTGAAGGCACACCACATGCTACAGTTCTTCAAGAATCAAGGAGTTTTTTGTTTCGGGGTACCGTGCAGGATTATCTCGGATAATGGGTCCGCATTCAGAAGTACAAAGATCAACAATTTTTTCAGAAGACACGGGGTTGACTGGCGCTATTCGACGATCTACTACCCAAGAGCGAATGGCTTGGCCGAAGCTTTTAATAAAACTCTAGTCCAAATTCTAAAGAAAACTTTGGACGAAAACAAGAGAAATTGGCACGAGAAGTTGTTAGAAGCCTTATTGGTCTACATAATGACTTTCAAAACTCCTACTCGGTTTACACCATATGCTCTTGTGTATGGGTCCGAGGCCGTCTTACCCTTGGAGGTACAGCTTCCCTCACTCAGAATTGCAGTTGCAAACAAGATCACTACAAAAGAAAATACCAAATTACCACTAGAAGAATTGGAAAGCCTGGAAAGAAAACGACTTTCAGTGCAGCAGAATTTGGAACTGTATCAAGCCAAGATGATCCAAACCCATGATAAACTGGTCTGCCCGAGGACGTTTAAAGTCGGTGACTTGGTTTTAATTCTCAAGAGGCCTATTCTTGCACACCGTAAGATAGGAGGTAAATTTGAACCGACTTGGGAGGGGCCATTCGTGGTTGAGACAGTCTACTCTGGAGGTTCCTACCAACTGGTGAATTACCGTGGAGAACAACCTATGCTTCCAATTAATGGACGATATTTGAAGAAATATTACGCAACCTGATGTTTCGAAGGATGGACTTTGAAAGTGAAATCTCATTCCTAGAAACACGGGTAGAGTAATCATTTGTGACTGGGTCCAAACCCAAAATAAAATGTATGATAAAAAAAAATCATTAACAAAAATGTGTTAAAAGAAAATATGTGAAATCGTAATAATAAAATGTTGATCTTTCCTTTTAAATCAATTCATTTCCGATCTTTCCTCATCCCTTCCTACTTTCTTTAAAATTTAAAAGAAATAAATAAGAATTTTTCATTAATAAATGTTTTTCTTATTGTTCTTGTTCTTAGTACAGCCCCTGATCCTTTCCTTATTTTTCGCAGGGAAATGTTGAACGGGCGGTTGGTTCTGAACTTTAAAAATGGCGTGAGTCTAGCCCTTGATGAAAAGAGGGTGAGGGATGGAGCCATGATTGAGATCGACTCTGATTTCACACTAGCCGAGCTACAATATGAAGAAACTGATTGGATTCCGATTAATCGGGAAGAGCTCTGCAACCATACAGTGATGAAATTGGGTGACCCAAGTCAGCCGTCTACTAGCAAGAAAAGAAAAGAAAACACCGCTCATGCAACGGAAGAAGACAAGAAAATAAAGTCCGTGGTTGCTACAACAGAGGGCAGGCTTGTCAGCACCATGCATACAGAAATTCAAGAAGTAAGGAGAGCTACTCTCACTCCTACTCAGCGAAGAAACAAGAATCGCCGCATACGCAAGATGCTGACCAAGCTAGCAGCAGATCAACAAAAAGAGACAGTTGCTACCGTCAATGCAAATACTCCGAAGAAATTGGTTCGTCAGGAACCAGAAAAGAGAAAGTCAATTCCAAGAACAGCAGAAAGGTTGAAAGCAATTCCAAGAACAACATAAAGGATGAAAGAAACTCTAAAAAGAGCATAAATAGAATCAGCGCCTCGACGCTAAGCAGATGTACCAGCTCTAAAGAGTCTTGTTGAGAAAGCAACCCCAGAGGATGTCCCGACAGAGACTATCCCCAAGGAGCCATGACATGCAGGAGAGCGTGCCGGGGTTGAACCATACATTCCCCAGTAAGTCACCAGGCCTCGCCGATTGCAGATAATTCTGGAATACGAGCTGGAAAAGATGCAGAATGTTGAAAAGAAAACTTTTGAATATTTTGAAAGGATTCGAGGCAGGAGGATCAACATCCTGGAAGACCTCGAGCTGCATACGAATGTGTTTTCAGACTACGAGCAAAACAAGTTGTGGACTGCGTCGCTGAGCTTCAGAAAATGGGTCGAGCCGGTCTTTTAAGAGAGAAGACCTATTTAGAACCTCGAAAGTGGATGAGAGGAAAAGGAAGAGTTATAATTCAGTGCGGGTGTTACTACAACTTCGCCGAGGACAGAAAGGGAAGTCCACCAGGGATACTCCGTCGTAGTGAGGTGGATCCGATGCCAATAATTATCAAGAGAATGGTAAAAAGGATGGTAACATGGAGGGTATTGCCTGCAGATTGCATACCCAACAGCTACATCATTACATATACAGGGAGGGCGACTACATACCTCCACACATAGATTATCATGACTTCGTCAGACCTTTATGCACAGTGTCTTTCGTCAACCAGTGTAACATCATGTTCGGATCTAACCTCCGGATAGCAGGCCCTAGTGAATTCTGAGGGCCGGTGGAGATACCACTACCGGTAGGTTCCGTCCTGGTGTTAAAAGGAAACAAAGTCGACGTAGCAAAACATTGCATCCTAGGAGTACCTGCGGAGCGGATCTCTATCACTTTCAGGAGGATGGACGACATGAAAATACCTTTCCACTTTCATCCAGATTCAGAGTTAGAGAGTCTCCAGCCCTACAAGCTGTGAGTTACATGGGAGATAGCACACCTCCAATGCACACCCGTACGACATTCCTGCTAAGGGTGGCTTGGAAGGTGATGTTATTGTCCATGTATCTTACTATTCAGACATGGATTTTGACAAATGCTTTTGGAAGAATCAACAAGAGTATTACGCAATTTGTTTTGGATTTATGTGGATTGTATGAGATACTGAATTTTTAAAGAAGATATCATCATGTTTTGGATCAGACTATGTGATGTATTTTCAACAAATTGAAATGGAAACGACTAAGTCATGTTTTGCCTTCACCTCTTTTGTGCAAATTTACTGGGAAATACCATTAAGTTAAATGAACTTTGAACAAAGAATGGAAAGAAAAGAGAATATATAAAAAAAAGAGAGAGAAAGAAAATGAATAAGAGCTCTTTTTAAGAATCCGAATGTCAAAACAAACTGCAAATGAACACGAACTCTAATTAAAAAAAAATGAAATTGAATCACCCAAACGAGATGAATCTAAATCTCAAATTGAATTCCGATCTGAATCCTTCAATCTGAATCATTCAATCTGAATCATTCAATCTAAATCCTTTGATTATTCTTCAAATCAAAATCCATTTGAAAATCTTCTGTAAATCAAATATTTTCCTCGACTTATCGCTAGGTCGAGTCTTTTCAGCTTGGTACACTTACCAGCTCCTTTCAATTCTCTTTCTTCTGTGTCTTAGAGGATCAACTAGTTCTATTGACACGGAGCCACAAACTTTGTTCGATTTGGTTCTGATGGCATGGGACTAGGTCCCTCTTCATATAGATCAATTTTTGCGGCTGGAGTCTAGAGCCTAACTTCCAGTTCTCTTCGAGGCTAGAGCCTAACTTCTAGTTCTCATTCAAACTTTCAAGGCTGGAGCCTAACTTCCAGTTCTCTTCGAGGCTAGAGCCTAACTTCTAGTGCTCATTCAACTTTCGAGGCTGGAGCCTAACTTCCAGTTCTCTTCGAGGCTAGAGCCTAACTTCTAGTTCTTATTCAAACTTTTGAGGCTGGAGCCTAACTTCCAGTTCTCTTCGAGGCTAGAGCCTAACTTCTAGCTCTCTTTTAAATTTCTGAGGCTAGAGCCTAACTTCTAGTTCTCATTCAAACTTTCGAGGCTGGAGCTTAACTTCCAGTTCTCTTCGAGGCTAGAGCCTAACTTCTAGCTCTCTTTCAAATTTCTGAGGCTAGAGCCTAAATTCTAGTTCTCTTTCAAGCTTGCGAGGCTGGAGCCTAAATCTCCAATCTTCTTTACAATCCCGAAGTTGGAACCTAGGTTCCAATTCTCATTCCAAATTCTGAATCTCAATGAGATCCACCTTGAAATTAATCTTAAATCAAACTTCAATCAGAATCATAACTCTGATTAAATCAAAACTCAAATTCCAAAATTAAAAACTTGAAATTAAAACTTGAAAAAATGAATTCAAAATCAAATCTCCCCAGATCTCGTGATTTGAAATTCACCTTCTTTTTTTTCTTAGCGAGAGTTCAAGGATCTCCAGTCTTGGAGATATACTCGATACTCCCTAGCAGAAATTTTCTACGCTCTATTCTAAGTATGTCACTTAGACGTCTGTGTTGGTTTTGTTGATCTCTTCGTTCAACGCCAATATGCGCGGTGTACTTGATTAGCACACCACACCTATTGGGGGACCATTTGTTGACCTCATTTTTTGTGAGGTATTTTCTTCTCTCCTTGGTACTTAGGATCTAGCCATAGGTTTTCCCTTTGACTATCCTAGAGGATTAGAAATGAAACCCACCACCACTTAGAAATTCAAACCACTTCTCGACTCCCTTCGAACCCCACAAGTTTGATTGTAAACCCCTAAACCACTTGGAGGTTTAAGATCAAATGTAGAGGTTTAAAGGATGAGTTTCCTATAGGACTCTATGGCCTTAGGACGACCCTGGATGGTCTGGTCTGGTGAGGATTGACTTGCACACACACTACACTCTCACACACATTCCAACCCTAAAACCACACCTATACCCAATTTGACTGCCCGACTCATGTAGGTAATTCATATGGATGGACCTCAACCCCTAAGCCTCTGGCTAAGAGGGTTAGGAACAACATAGTGAATGCCTAAAATGAGTCCTACCTTGGCTCTTGTGTGCTTAACACGGCTTCATGGCTCAACCAAAATGAGTTCATTTCACTCACACTTGATCAACCTTTATTTTTCCAAAATTTCAATTTTTGACTCCCGGGACCCTAAACCCACCAAACCTACCAAATGCCCTTGAAATTGCCCAAAAATTTGCAAAATTTCCTAAATTACCCAAAATTCCTCAAAATCAGTCCTAAACATTTCCCACCACCCAAATTGATCATCCTTGGTCAAATATACCAAAATTTTCAAAATACCCCCCAATAACCTCCAAATACCCAAAATACCCTTTTTGACCCAAAATTCCAAAAATTCAGAAAATTCCCAAAATATTCCAGAAAATCCCAAATATTCCCAATTTCAGTTTGTTCAACTATACCATAAGCCAATTTTGTCAATTTAGCCCACTTTTACCAAAACCCCCAATTTGACCTATTTTTAACCTAAGAGAGGCAATGTCAAACCAAACCACTCCAATTGACCTCAATTCTGATCCAATTCAATCCTAAGCTTCAATTTAATATCCCCAATATAAATTTAGACCAAATCCAAAACCAATTTCATCAACATGTGGATCCAATTTCAATATGAAGCTTAAAGCCCAATTTTGGCCCATGACCTAAACTTAGCCTAAACCAACCCAACTCAACTCCAATTTGCCCCAAATCTTTTCTAAAACCTTCCTAACATCCCCAAAAACAAAACGCTAAATTTATTTTCCCAAAATTTGAACCCAAACTCCACCCAAGCCTAACCCAAATGAAAAAACCCCAATTTGGCCTAAACCAATCATGAACCCAAATATGCCCAAATCCCAAAATCAAAGCCCAACCAAAATTGAAAACTCTTTATTATACTCCCATAAATACTTTTCAACATTAATTTTACATAAAACTCAACATTGGACCAACCTTAACCCAAGTTAGCTCAAATTGATCCACTTTGGCCTCATTACCAAAAAGCCTAAATTGAACCTAATTCACCCTTAAATTATCCCAAATTTGTTCCAAATCACCCATGGCACATTCCTAAACCAATTGCAACATTTATTTGGCAAAATCCTTTACAAAATTTTCATCCTAAAATTTATTTTAAAATCCAAAAGCCCACTTCCTTAAACCATTTTAAAAGCACATCTAAAATGATTTCAAAAAGCCCAGGACTTATTCCAAAGCCTATGTGATATTGTCTCATCATGTCCACTTAATTAAAATCATCCCCTAAGTCCAAAACCCATCATTTTGATTAAAACAAAATATCATCATGACAAAACGAATCAAAAAATCCAAAGTTTTTAAAATTCCAAATAACATTTTTATGAAATTGACCAAACCTTTTCCCAAGCCAAATGGAGCCATGAAGCCATGCATAAGCCACATACAAGCCATGGAAGCCACTTTCCACCTCACCAAACCATTAATGGCAAGAGGAGGTGGTTCTTTCTTAACCCTTCATTAAACCTTTTTAACCTCATTTATGCTACACTCTAAACCAAGCTTAGCCACTTCACCATGGATGGAGACTTCACCACTCCAATTCAGCTGACCCAAATGATTCCCAGCCCAAAACTAGTTCATGGGAGGGTGCACCCAACCCATTTGCATGAGTTGACCAAACCAAGCCTAAAATAGCCCTTTCCTCAATAAGGATGAAGCCCAAAATAGAATGACTAAAGTTCATGAAGGCATCTGTGGGTCACATCGTATAGGTCCAAAAATGAAAATTAAAATTAAGCAGTTTGGCTTTTATTAGTGCGCTACCCTCATGGAGGTCAAGGCCAAAAATGCGCTGCATTTCATCAAGAATAATATCATATATCAATTTGCTGTGCCACACTGTTTCATGTCTGATAATGGACTGACAATCAAAAATATCAAATCAATAGAATTTTTCATTGCTGATAAATTAATTAGCAGTTTTATACGATATATTATTCAAGAGCGAATGGCTTGACATATGCATTTAACAAATCATTAGTAAATCTTATGAAGAAGACTTTACAAGTTAATGAAAAAGAATGCATGAGAGGCTCTTAAAAAATTTCTGGGCAAAACTTGCCATACATCCATTGGCTTTGGTTCATACACATTGTCCTTTTGGGTCTGAAGCAGTCATTACACTGGGAGTTGAACTACTTACATTGCGAGTTGCTATAATCAATAATATTAATAATGAATAAAAATTCCAACTTTGGTTGGAAGTATTGGAAAAATTCAATGGGCTGAGAACAAGCCCAAAAAAATCTCAGTCTATATCAGGCTCGAATGGCCAGATCCTACGATAAGCTTCTGAGGCTTGACACATTTATGGTTGGAGACATGGTGCTTGTTTTATGCTGCCCCATTGCAACTCACCATATATACATGGTAAGTTTAAACCTACTTGGGAAGGACCATTCGTGATTAAGAAGGTCAACAAAGGAGGAGCCTACATGCTAATTGACGTAGATGGAGTTTATTTAACACCCCTAATCAATGAGAAATATTTAAAACTATTATGATTAAACATGACTAGTACTTGATGTTTTTTCAAATTTGATGTACTATTGTAATTTAGTTATCGAGAAATAAAAAATGTGTATCTTTTGATTATTATTCATGAGCAATAATTTTGCTTCGTTTAATGGTTCACTTATGTAGACCACCTATGATGATCATTATTATATTTGTAAAAAAATCACTTAAAATGCTTATGCAAGGTAGGTCATATGCTTCTCTTAAAACTGATTTCTTGGCGGCATCCAGGCAACATGTAAGTCCTTAGGGTGTCCCATACCTGGTTTTCCCAATAATCGATGTAAGAGAAGCAATAAATCTCTCTTAACATAACTTTTTGATCACACACTTCGTGTGGGCCTGAATCCATACCCAGTAATTGCAAAAGAATGTAGTAGATATCCTTAGGGGATATGCTTTGGTTTTGGCCAGAGCTAAAATTGTGATGGATGGATCACCTTAAATATCTAACGTTCTTGATTGAATTGGTCAATTTCAACTGTCTTATCAAAAAACATGTCGATCGTTAAACACTTTAATGATCTAGTCAATGCATGTTTCATCAGGATACTTTGAGACATGATTGCCTTTTGGCAGTTCAAGTCGGCTATGTTCGATCATGGTTGATGCAAGAGAATCTTTGAACTTCTCTCAATACAAACTTGGTTGTTATTCAAATAATGTTTAACTCCTTCAAGTCTGGTATACTTGGAATGACCAATAATTAATGAAGAGGAAAGCCATAATGAACTCTTAAAATGTATGTTGTTTGCTTATGCTTCGTGCAGGGTTCAAACCAACAATAATATAATTCTTGTTCATTACCCGAGCACAGTGTAATTCTTTCCGGTGGCCTATAATTAGAATGAAAAATGATACATAAATAGAAAGGCCATAGAGCTCTCTAAAACACATCGTTCTCTCATCGTTGTGAAAATCATGCTTGACACATTCCTCATAAATGAATTTGGTAAATACCCTTTTATGTTGTATATGTGGATTTCACTTTTAGACTAAATGTCATATGGATGGCACAACTTGCTTGGGTCATCTTTCAGGTATATTGATTACAAAATTCAATGTTGATTGATAATCATTAGGTGTGAGTACAGCCATGCACTTTTCTCAACATACCTTTTTCGATCGTGGAATGTTATGTAGGGTCCAAAACAACACTACTAATATCAAATAAAAATTTTGGATAAGAATGGAAAGCACTAAGTGGGGAAAGGTTTCTGATACATTGGCAAATGTCAAGTTGGTTATGAGGCCCCTTAAATAAGAGTAAGGGTGGTCTCCATCCTAAAATTCAGGTAACCTATTTAACTCTTATGTAGAATGTGAGACCACTTTAATTAGTGTGTAAATCCTTAATTTCTAATTTAAAAGATATATTAATTCAAATCTAATAATAGGAGTAAAAAACAATAAGTAGAGCAAGGTCTCCAACCTCTCAACTAGTGTCAGGCTCGTTATGAGGCCCCCTTAAGTAGGACCGAGGCTTTCCTCCAAGATCTAGTTATCTTCTTTGCTTCATGGAAGGGATACAAAATCCCATTTAACAATGTGTGGAATTCCATATTCCCTATATATAACAAGTGAATTCAAACTTCAACTTTGGGGTTTAGAAATAAGCCATCGTAAATTGAGGTAAGGCATTCTTTCCTCAATAAATTCCAAAGATTCGAATTAAACCACCTTTTCTTGAACTTCTGAAGAACAAAATAAATTCAAGGAAGATAATGAAACCCATCTAAAGTGAAGGAAGGTTATTGATTAGTTGATTACCACTCGAAGTGGATGTGAGTCACTTGGCGTTCCACCTCAACCTGAATAATGGTTGACTTGGATTACAAGAGATGAACGAGTCTTCTCAATTGACCTCTCTACTTAAGTCCCTAGTAAGTTGCCACTCTAATGAAGATAATAAATTATTAAAAGGCTACAAACTTATGGTGAATGGTGCTTCGGTTGATGGGAACTATAGTTAACTTTTGGTCAGTTTCTTATGGGGAAGCTTAACAGTTGACTTGGATTACACAAAATAATCCAATATTCTCTAATCTAGTTACCTTTTTCATCTCTTAGGTTGGACGTAAGGCCCCCTTAAGTTGGAGTAAGGCTTGCCTCCATAATATAATAAGCTTATTATATCAATTTGAGGTTTGCGAGCAAGCCACCTTAAATAAGAGAAAGTCACCCTTCCTTAAATAATTCATAGGTTTGAGATTAAGCCCTCCCCACACCATAGTTTAGAGCGTCCTTTAGCGAAATATTCTCCAATCAATGGAAGAGAAAAATAAACATGATTTTAAGGTTATAAGATCATAATTTTCTCATATGTGGTTACGTAGCTTTGAAATTGAGAAACCCTCTGTCAGGCACTTCCAGTATAAACCTTGGTTTTCATGGCTAGACATGTGCCTAGGCTCTAGTCCCAGGTGCCTAAGTACCTAAAACATTCTTCTAGATAGTCAAAAAGGTATGGAAGTCTTGAACCAGTTTCTAGCACCAAGGTGCCAATACTGGGTGAATTGGAGTCAGTCCTAGGCAACTAGGCGCCAGTCCCGGGCACCTAGATGTCTAAAAAAACTCAAAACAACCTTTTGTCTTTAGAGATAGGAAAATAGGTGCTGGGGTCACGGTGCTTAAGCACTAGTTCTTTTCTAGATCATGAAAAAGACTATTATTAGCGTTGATTTGACCCCGGTGCACCCCAATGAATCGAAATTGTAGAGATCTCCTTGGGCTTGAGAAGATATGCATGGGTGGTGTTAAATCCATTAAATTATCCTCATTTGGCATGGCTTATATTTCCTCCATTAGCCAATATTGGCATAATCAAAGGGCACTTTTGGGATTTGTGTAGGGAGGCTGGTTTAACTTCACCTCTCCTCCTCATTTGACAAAACTCCACTTACATTTAGTTTAAGGACTGAGGGAAAGCTTTCTTGGAGAGCATATGGAAAGCTTGAGAGTGGTAGAGGGAGAACACCATCTTTTTCCTCAAGTAGATTCATCTTCTTGGAGTATAAAGCTTGATGCATAGAAAAAGTAGGAGGATTCTTTATCTTCATTGAGGAGAAGCTTAAGGGAGTTGGGTCATCTTCCTACTTCTTCTTCTTCATCTTTATTCTTCTTCTCTGGTGACTTCTCCTTCTCTAGAAAACTCTCTGGGGAGTACGACTAGAAAAGCTTCATCCTAGCATGGGGGAAGGGCGACTTCAGTGAGCTCATGGTCTCTCCTATTATAAGGAGAACTTCTTCTTATGTCGGTTAATGTTAAACTCTAATGAGCTCCACCTACCTCTCTAACTAGGAGAGCTTCCTTATTACTTTGGAGAAGGATTTGGATGGGTTTCTCTCCTACAGTTAGGAGAGCTTCATCTGAAACATGAACCCAGTCAACTGGTCACTTTGGTCAAGCCAGTCACCACTTGCTTGTTTGACTGATCACTTTGGTCAGAGCTGCTGCTATGACCTAGTTGATTGATCACTTTGGTCCAACCACCTAGCCAGGCCTGGTCTACAAAACAGTTTGGCTCAACTGTCTTCCATGAAATGCTTAGTTGTTTACTTAGGTGCAATCAACTACACCGGCCTGGTTGGCTGACAACTTTGGTTTGACTAGCTGCCCTAGCCCAGTTAACAGATCGCTCTGGTTCCACAAGTCATCTTGGCCTGATGGACTGACCACTTAGGTGAGACCAATCACTTCGGCTTTGTCAACTAATCACTTTTTTCCAATCAGTCGCTTAATCCTAACTAAGCTCGTTGGCCACGTTGCCCCAGGTTGACCACCCTGATCAACCCAGTAGGTTGGAAAGCTGATTCTACTTGCATATTGTGTGTTTTATAGATGCATTAGTATTGATTGCATCACTGTGCATTAACATATTCATCACTTGCATAATAATCATGCATTTTTAGCATATACCCACACATGTGTGCGATGAGCATTTCTACCTCCCAATGACACATTACCAAACATTTGCTTTGTGGCATCCTCATTATACTCAGCCTAAAAAGTCACTGCCTCCACAATACAACTGACCACAGAAAAATGTATTGAGAAATTTATACCAATTTTATATAAAATTGCACTTTAAAGAAAGGTGTTTTCATTATTTTATTACAGGAATGAAGATTTATAAGTACTGAAAGCAAAAAGCACAAAAGAAGCAGATTTGGAGCAAAAAAGACTCAAATAGATGAAAATTGAACTATCCCGCTGACGGCAAGGAAAAGGCCGCCGACGGCGAGTTTTTCCTGAAAGTTTTGAATATATTATAAGAAGCTCACTGACGGTAAGATCGAGCTCACTGACGGTAAGATCGGCGTGGTTAGCCCATCTTCTAGATGCCCGCCGAAGGCGAGACAGTTGAAAAGATCCAAAATACATTGAACCTGGATGCTTATTGAAGAGGTGCTTAAGCAACCTTTGGAGATTTGACCCCTTCTATAAATAGAGACGAATTATAGTCAGTGGTGTGTCAGTTTTGTGTCATTTGTGTGGAAGTTAAGTGTAATTTAAGAGTCTTTTTAGTGAGTAGATAAAGTGTTTAGCATTCTGGTGTGCTATACTGGAAGGAAGAGTCAAAGGAACTTCAAGGAGTCTGCTTTGGGAGAAGAATTGAGATAAGTATATTTATTATTTGTTTGTTAACTTTAATGAAATCCAAGCTTTGTGTTACTTTTCCCATGCATTATGAGTAGTCTCCTTAGTCTTTCTCCTTGTTATTGAGATTTTGTGAAACGATGAATTAAAGTAGTTGTGCCCTAAAAATATAGAAATTGTGCTAATCTTTTACTTAAATCTTAATTACTTTTAATCTGGCCAATTGATTTGTTAACATATGTTTAATTATCAATTATAGTAAAGATTACATCCAAGATTCAGGGAAGTCAAAAGCTTTGGAAGGAGGGTGCAAATAAATAGGGAAATATTAACTATCGGGCGTAGAATTGGGTA
Source organism: Papilionanthe hookeriana x Papilionanthe teres (assembly GCA_022702705.1). Classification (NCBI taxonomy): domain Eukaryota; kingdom Viridiplantae; phylum Streptophyta; class Magnoliopsida; order Asparagales; family Orchidaceae; genus Papilionanthe; species Papilionanthe hookeriana x Papilionanthe teres. The sequence goes on along the minus strand of CM040431.1, from coordinate 16,117,467 downwards.
TTTTAATGTGACATACTAAAATATTCAATTCGGTCTTAATGTTTGGGAGCTGAAGTGTAGATGTTAGCCCTCAGGCGAGGGGAACGTTGGAGCTCTGAAGTGGCAGTCGGTATCCTCCCGACTCTAGCCGCAGATTCAGTAATCAAACATAAGACTAGTCAATGTTCTTTGCACCTGGACCAAAGGGTAAAGAATAAGAATGCTCCTATTTGACACAATACAATTAAAAACTCATTTAATTCTTCATTCACTTAATTCTCTAAAACAAGGAGAAAGATACTTTTTCTGAAATCTTATATTCAACCTTTAAAGCATTAGTTTATTTTAGTCTAAGTGTTCTTAATTTCCGTATACTAGATTAGTAAGTAAGTTTACTTTAATTTATCTTTGAAATTCTCTAACTTCCCTGTGGGATCGATATCTAGGACTCCATTAGAGCCCTATATTACTTGATAACGATATGTATACTTGCGTAGTATCCACAATATAAATCATAAATCCATAACAAAATCATCAGTATTTATATATATTCAGTGCGGGATCAAGTTTTTGGTGCCGTTGCTAACTTTTAATATCATAGTTGTAAGTATAAATATCGAAAAGTGGATCAAGTTTTTGGCGCTGTTGCCGGGGCAGTAAAGTAAAGTAGTTATTAAGATAATTAATAGAATTATTAAAATAATTACTAGAGTAATAGACTATTTTAAATATTATTTAAAAATTGTATACGCAAATTTGGAAACAAAAATGTAATACCTTATGATTCAGAATTAGAGCACACAATTAAAAGAATTAGAAAACAAAAGAGAGAAATTATAAATTTAACACAAATGACAAATAATCCAGAAATTGAAAATATAAACCAACAAAGACCATTAAGAGATTATGCCAACCCTACAATAGCTGAAATTCACCTAACTATTCAAAACTCTGATGTAGCTGCTGACTTATTTGAACTTAAACCTGCAATTATCCAAATGGTACAGAATAATCAATTTAGTGGTTCACCTAATGAAGATCCTAATTTACATCTTGCAAGTTTTTTGGAACTATGTGCTACTTTTAAATATGAAGGAGTATCTAATGATGCTATTAGAATTAGGCTTTTTCCTTTTTCTTTAAGGGATAAGGCTAAGATGTGGTTAAATTCATTAGCACCTGGATCTATTAAAACTTGGGGAGAATTATCACAAAATTTCTATCTAAATATTTTCTTCCTTCGAAAACTGCAAAACTTAGAAATGATATAACATCTTTTAGTCAGTTTGATGAAGAATCCATATATGAAGCTTGGGAGAGATTTAAAGAACTTCTTAGGAAATGTCCACATCATGCATTACCAGATTGGTTAATTATACAAACTTTTTACAATGGATTAGTAGGATCTCTTAGATCAATCATTCATGCTGCTGCTGGAGGTTCATTAATGTCAAAACCATTTGATGATGCCTATGCATTAATCAAAGAAATGACTACTAACAATTTTCAATGGCCCGCTGAAAGAATAAATCCTAGAAAAATAGCTAGTGTTCATGAAAATGATGCAATATCTATGTTAGCTTCTCAAATTGCTGCTATATCAAAGAAATTAGATCATTTTGGAATGAATTACTCTCCTACTATGTTAGAAGAAAAATCATATGGACAAATTATAGATTCTCAATCTCCTTATGAAACTATAAATGCTATTAATAATAGACCCAATAATCCTTATGCAAATTATTATAATCCTGGTTGGAAGAATCATCCAAATTTTAATTGGAATAACAATACAGTTAATCAACAATGGATGAACAACTCTATAGGAAATCCACCTAATCAAGGAAATACAAATTATAAACCTTCTTATCCACCTGGATTTAATAACAATCAATTTAAAGAAAAGATGTTATCTATAGAAGAATTAATATTGAGTATGGGTCAACACTTGCAAAATCAAGGAAATCAATTACAAATTCAAGGAAATCAATTACAAAATCAAGGAATAGCAATTAAAAATATTGAAACTCAACTTGGACATATCGCTACCGCGCTTAACAATAGACTTCCTGGAACTTTTCCTAGTAATGTGGAAATAAATCTTAAAGACCAAGGGAAAGAACGAATTAAAGCGATACAATTATGAAGTGGAAAAGAGTTAGAAACTAAAATTCAGAAAGAAACAAAAAGTAAAAATGAGGAAGTGGAAATCGAAAAAGAAAAAGATCAACAAGATCAAAACTTAGAATATCCATTGATCTCTATGAAAATATCTATAGAAAAACTACCACCACCATTTCCTCAACGACTAAAATAACATAAAAAAGATAAACAATTTGCTAAATTCCTTGAAATTTTAAAAAAATTAATAGTAAATATTCCTTTTGTAGAAGCATTCGAACAAATACCTAATTATGTAAAATTTATGAAAGATATTTTAAATAAAAAAAGAAAATCTACAGATAATGAAACTGTTGCACTTAGCGAAGAATGTAGTGCAATTATTCAGAAAAACCTTCCTGAAAAATTAAAAGATCCTGGTAGTTTCACTATACCTTGCGCTATTGGAGAAAAATTTTATGGAAAAGCTTTGTGTGACTTAGGAGCAAGCATAAATCTAATGCCTCTATCAATTTTTAAAAGATTAGAATTAGGAGAAATTTCACCTACTTCAGTAACTCTTTAGTTAGCTGATTGTTCTGTGAATTATCCTAAGGGAGTTATTGTAGATGTGTTAGTAAAAGTGGATAAATTTATCTTCCGGGTAGATTTTATTGTTCTAGATATGGAAGAAGACAAAGAAATTCCCATAATATTAGGAAGACCCTTTTTAGCCACTTGGAAAAGCTATGATTGATGTTCGAAAGGAGAATTGACTATGAGAGTAAACGATCAAAAAGTAACTTTTAACATAGCAAAATCAATGAAATATCCTGCTTTAGAAAAAGATGATGAATGTTTTCGAATGGAAATACTTGAGCATTTGAAAAATGAAAATTTTAAAGAATATTATGAAGAAAAATTAGAAAAGAAAATACTGAATTAATTGAAGAAGCAGATAATGAAAAACTGGATTATATACAGGAAAAATTTAAAATGTTGGATAATACTGAAAACGCTGAAAAGAATATAGTTCCATCAATTATTAAACCTCCTGAACTCGAATTAAAAATTTTACCTAATCATTTAAAATATGCTTACTTAGGTAACCATTCAACCCTACCAGTTATTATATCAGCTGAATTGAATGAATCATTAGAACAAAAACTGTTAGACATATTAAAAAAATACAAGAAAACTTTTGGTTGGACTTTAGCAGATATTAAAGGAATCAGTCCTTCAATCTGTATGCACAGAATTATTTTAGATAATGAACATAAGCCAAGAGTAGATCCTCAAAGGAGATTAAACCCAATAATGAAAGAAGTAGTCAAGAAAGAAATATTAAAATGGTTAGATAATGGTATTATATATCCTATTTCGGACAGTGCTTGGGTAAGCCCAATTCATTGTGTTCCTAAGAAAGGAGGAGTGACCGTTAAAGCTAATGAAAATAATGATTTAATACCTATAATACAATTTACTTGATGGCGTATATGTATTGACTATAGAAAATTAAATGTAGCCACCAAAAAAGATCACTTCCCATTACCATTTCTAGACCAAATGTTGGATAGATTAACCAGACATAAATATTTTTGTTTTTTAGATGGATATACTGGTTATCATCAGATACATATTGCTCCTGAGGATCAAGAGAAAACTACCTTTACTAGTCCATATGGAACATTTGCTTTTCGAAGAATGCCTTTTGGATTATGTAATGCAACTGCAATATTCCAGGGTTGTATGATGTCTATATTTAGTAAATTAATTGATGATGGAATAGAAGTATTTATAGATGATTTCTTTGTATTTAGAACGTCATTTGACGCATGCTTGAATCATCTTGAAAAAGTATTAGAAGTATGCGAGAAAACTAACTTTGTTCTAAATTGGGAGAAATGTCAATTTATGGTTGCAGGAGGAATTGTATTAGGGCATAAAATTTCGGAAAATGGCATGGAAGTAGACTCTGCAAAAATTCAAGTTATAGCTAAATTACCACCTCCAACTACAGTAAAATGGGTAAGAAGTTTTCTTGGACATGCTGGATTCTACAGACGCTACATAAAAGATTTTTCAAAAATTACTAAACCTCTATGCCAACTTTTAGAAAAGGACAAGAAATTTGAATTCACAACTGAATGCCTAAATGCTTTTGAATTATTAAAAGATAAATTAATCACAGCACCTATAATAGTTTCACTTGATTGGGAGAAACCATTTGAACTTATGTGTGATGCTAGTGATTATGCTATAGGAGCAGTACTTGGGCAGAGATATAATAAAATTTTCAAAGTTATATACTATGCTAGTAAAACTCTTAATAATGCTGAATTGAATTATACAGTTACTGAAAAGAGCTATTAGAAATTGTTTATGCTTTTGATAAATTTAAGCCTTATCTAATTGGAAATAAATGTATTGTGCATACTGATCACTCTGCTATTAAATATCTAATGCAAAAGAAAGATTCCAAACTAAGATTAATTAGATGGATATTACTAATGCAAGAATTTGATTTTGAAATCATTAAGAAAAAGGAACTGATAATCAAATTGCAGATTATTTATCAAGACTAGAATATAATGAATTATCTGACACTGATAATGAAATTACTGATAGTTTTCCTGATGAAAAAATATATAATATAAATGAGTGGAAAATACCATGGTATGCTGACATAGTAAATTATATCGTAAGTGATATTTTACCACCTATGTTAACTTTGCAACAACAGAAAAAATTCATTCATGATGATTAAACATATTTTTGGGATGAACTATATTTATATAAGCAATGTAAGGATCTTATAGTTAGAAGATGCGTGCCTTATGAAGAAACAGAACAAATCATTCAGAAATGTCATGATTCTGATTTTGGAGGACATTTTGGAACAGATAAAACTGCTTATAAAATTTTACAATCTGGATTTTATTGGCCTACTCTTTTTAGAGATGTATATAGATAATCAGAACTTGTAACAGATGCCAATGAGTAGGTAATATATCTAGAAGAAATGAAATGCCTCTAAATTTTATATTAGAAGTTGAGATTTTTCATGTTTGGGGATTAGATTTTATGGGACCATTTGTTCCTTCATTTGGAAAATCATATATATTAGTTGTTGTTGATTATGTTTCTAAATGGATTGAAGCACAAGCTTTACCTCGATGTGATGCTAAGAGTGTTTCAAAGTTTCTAATGAAAAATATTTTTACTAGATTTGGAATGCAGAGAGTGATTATCACTGACAGAGGATCTCATTTTAGAAATAAATATATTCATAAATTAGTAGTAAAATTTAACATTATTCATAATTTATCAACTGCTTATCATCCACAAACTAGTGGATTAGCTGAAGTTTCTAATCGAGAAATTAAACGTACTTTAGAAAAGACTGTAAACCCTAAAAGATTGGATTGGTCTATAAGACTAGACACTGCATTATGGGCATACAGAACTGCTTATAAAACTCTGATTGGAATGACTCCTTACAGGCTTTTTTATGGAAAGACTTGCCACTTACCAGTTGAATTAGAACATAAAGCTTATTGGGCAATTAAAGAATTTAATTATAATCTGAAAGAAGCTGGTGAGAATAGATTATTGCAATTAAATGAATTAGATGAATTAAGAAATGAATCTTATCATAATGATAGAATTTATAAAGAAAAAATAAAATTATGGCATGATCGGAAGATTAACTTGAACAATTTTGAGCCAGGACAAGAAGTTTTACTTTATAATACAAGATTGAAAATATTTCCTGGGAAATTAAAATCACGATGGTTAGGGCCTTTCATTATAACTCAAATATTTTCATACGGAACTATAGAAATTAAAGATCCAAAAATTGTGCATAGATTTAAGGTAAATGGACAAAGATTAAAACCTTATTTTGAAGGGAGAAGATCAAATTTTAAAGAGGTTTTAATGCTCAGTCAACCTGATTACAAACTAAATTAGGTCAGGCTGACGACGTTAAACCAAGCATTTTATGGGAGGCAACCCATAGTAGTTAATTATGATATATTTATTAATGTTATTGAAAATTAAAATATAGAATGAATTCTACTCATTTTACTTTTTAGAATCATCACAAAATTTGAATCTATACGAAGAAATCAAAAAATATTCAGATAGGAGCAAAAATTGGGCAATTTACTTAATCTCGCTGACGACAAGATCAAGCCACCGACGACGAGACAGTTGAAAAGAGCCAAAATACATTGAACCTGGACGCTTTTTGAAGAGGTGCTTAAGCAACCTTTGGAGATTTGACCCCTTCTATAAATAGAGACTAATTCTAGTCAATGTTGTGTCAGTTTTGTGTCATTTGTGTGAAGTTAAGTGTAATTTAAGAGTCTTTTTAGTGAGTAGATAAAGTGTTTAGCGTTCTGGTGTGTTGTACTGGAAGGAAGAGTCAATAGAACTTCAAGGAGTCTACTTAGGGAGAAGAATTGAGATAAGTATATTTGTTATTTGTTTGTTAACTTTAATGAAATCCATGCTTTTTGTTACTTTTCCCATGCATTCTGAGTAGTCTCCTTAGTCTTTCTCCTTATTATTGAGATTTTGTGAAATGATGAATTAAAGTAGTTGTGCCCTAAAAATATAGAAATTGTGCTAATCTTTTACTTAAATCTTAATTTACTTTCAATCTGGCCAATTGATTTTTTAACATATGTTGAATTATCAAAAGATTACATCCAAGATTCAGGGAAGTCAAAAGCCTTGAAGGAGGGTGCAAATAAATAAGAGAATATTAACTATCGGGCGTAGAATTGGGCATTTTAATGTGACAGACTAAAATATTCAATTCGGTCTTAATGTTTGGGAGCTGAAGTGTAGATGTTAGCCCTCAAGCGAGGGGAACATTGGAGCTTTGAAGTGGCAGTCGACATCCTCCCAGCCTAGCCGCAGATTCAGTAATCAAACATAAGACTAGTCAATGTTCTTTGCACCTGGACCAAAGGGTAAAGAATAAGAATGCTCCTATTTGGCACAATACAATTAAAAACTTATTTAATTCTTCATTCACTTAATTCTCTAAAACAAGGAGAAAGATACTTTTTCTAAAATCTTATATTCAACCTTTAAAGCATTAGTTTATTTTAGTCTAAGTGTTCTTAATTTCTGTATACTAGATTAGTAAGTAAGTTTACTTTAATTTGTCTTTGAAATTCTCTAACTTCCCTGTGGGATCGATATCTATAACTCCATTAGAGCCCTATATTACTTAATAACGATACGTATACTTGCGTAGTATCCACAATATAAATTATAAATCCATAACAGAATCATCAGTATCTATATATATATATATTCAGTGCGGGATCAAGTTTTTGGTACTGTTGCTAAATTTTAATATCATAGTTGCAAGTATAAATATCGAAAAGTGGATCTAAAACCCTCTTTCCAGCCACTGCTCCATGAGACACCCACCTTTTGGGTCACTTCCTCCATGACACACCCTTTCTTTGGGCAAATGCCTCCATGGCATGCCCACTTTTTCATTTAACTACATCAATGACACACCCATCATTTGAGCGCTGCCTCGATACAAGCGCACCCTTTTGAGTCACTGCCTTCTCGGTACGTCCACCATCCTAAGTCACTGCCTCCACAACATACTCACCCTCACCATCCTTGTGTATGATTAGTAGAATTTTCATTTGCATGCATGAATGGATAGCGAGCTAAGATTGTTAGGAAAGTGAGCCATTGTTTAATGAGCATGGCTTGCCAGATCAATCCTAATGAGCAATGCGAGTTAAAGAATCAAAACTGACATGAGTATGGTTGTGAAAAGCATCCAAGGGGGATCTAACCTATGTTAACTTTCTTGTTATTGGTCTATCTTTAAGGGATATTATTTTAAAAATTATATATATATATATATATATATATCTACTTATTATATTCACCATAATTTTAAAATTATGCATGTAGCAAACTAGGTCATATATAAGGTCAACACATTTTCAAAATCCATCCTGGGTCTTGGATCTTTAAGATGGAGTTGGTGTGATGACCCCATCTAAGTCATACATACCCGGAGACTTACCCCGAGCACTTAGATGCTAGATATGACACTTATCGTTAGATGGTGTGTTAGTTTAGGGTTAGAGCAATGCCTCTAGCTATTGTTCTTTGCCTGTCTGTTTTTTCTAGAAATGCGTCACTTTTATAATTTTTGGTGTTCTTATGGGTGCCTGTTTTGATATGCAAAGTATTTATTAGAATGACCTTCTGCATGGGGTCATGCCATATATATGCATACACATGGGTACGATAAAAAGGGGAGCAACGTAATGATTAGTACTAACCATTTCCTTCAGCGGCTACTTAGATCCCACATCAGACATGGCCCAGACACATTGTATGCTTGCTTGGCTTTCCCACTAACATTGTCTTTATGCAGGTTGAGTCTTTTTTTACCTGTTGTACTTTTTAGAGTCCTATAAAGAGTCTACATTAGAAAAAGGTATGGGCATGGGTTTCAAGGCACCAAACGAACTGAACCACATGATGAGGAACATAAGCTATTTTCTCGTGTCCCATATCTTAATTCTAAATTTTATAGGGCCATACATGTATATGTGGAGTCCAGTCACCTTTTTCTTTTTTAGGGTATGTCCCCAACCCAAGAACACCGATCCTTTATTTTTTCATATTTGGCTTGTTTTCTTGCTTTTCTAACTTATTTACAAGCTTGGAATTTTTCACAGATTCTTTTTGTTTTATCTAGGATGCTGTGAAAAAATATAATTTGGGCTCTCTAGGACCATATAATTGTAAATGTTTCTATAGAAATATCATAATCATAAAAGATTAAAATAAAAAAAAATATGATTAAATTTCTCAGGATATTTCAAATATCAAAACCTCCATTTACTTTTTTGCAGAGCCATCAGACCGATTGTAAAATGTTTTGCATAGGATGACCTACAAACAAGTCATAGAATAGTTCCTCCATAATATCTTAAAATTAACCTAGAGAACTGCATCATTTGCATGTCCCGAGGAGAAGTCACCATGCTTCTCCAACCCGACGGGCCCAATATAGATTTCTTTTTAGGTGGTTGTCTAGTGCGCTTAGGTTGTTAGAAGGCTCCTCAACCTAGATGTGGTGTATGTGTTTTCTTCTGGAGCATTTCTAGTTTTGTACCTAAACCTCGCTCTTCTATTTTCCCAGCTGCATCCACGCCACTTCGATGAGTATAAGTCCCACTCTTGGAGCTCCACCTGTAGTCATATGATAGAGTTTTGTTCCTTTGATCTTAGGGCTACCGAGGTTCCTGTGGATGAAGCAAATCATGGATTGTTGACCAAGGATCTTTGGACGTGTTGGGTCAACTAACTTCACGATTAGGTAGAGTTAGAGTCCCTATCTCTGGGGATGATAGGTCTATGGTACCTTGACTCGACTACCTATACCTTCTAATGATTATTCCTTTTTTATACTACCTCTGTTGAGCCCTGTATGTCCTTTTATCTTTTTTTTTGTATTAACTCAATGGTATGATCACCGATAAGCTACTGCCCATTTAGGATATGATAATTTGTCCTCTGCCCTTATGACTTGGATGTGCTATAACTTATCAGAATTTTCTATCAAGATGATTCAGTTATTTTGTAGCTTCCGTATGCCGATGAGTCTGTTACCCACGTGGGACTGTGAGAGACTCAATCTCTACCCCTTGGCTTAGTGAGAGCTTTGATGGAATTGGAGTATTCCCATGCAAAATAGCATTTCTTTAATAACATTGGGCTAGTTATCATATTAAATATAAGCTAAACTCCTTGGATCAAGAGTATTCATATAGAATCCTAAAATGTGGTTAACCAAGTGGGATAAAATCTCTTGGGAGCACTATGGATCCCATAATAGGTAAACACACCTGAATATCTAGTTGTGGTTAGGTTTCATAGGCATTCTTTTGCTGATATTTGACACAAGCTTATTCGATTTGGTCTTGTTCGGATATGTATGATTGTCCTAACCTAGTGAGGTTTGTTTCACGAGAGCTCTCCACATTCTTTATCTTATTTGTCGGGCTTTTTCATATGTCTTGCTTTTCCAGTTCCTCTCCTATCTGATTATTCATATGATCTGAGAGAGAAGTCTTTTCCCCCTTCCCTTCATTCCCTAATAAAAGCACCCAACACTTGAGTGGTAAGAGAATCTCACTATAGTAGCTTTTTCATTGCTCTCTCTTTGCTCGAGCCTATCTCCTCTCTCTTAATTTGAAAAGTGAAGTTTAAGATGATGGATAAACTAGTGAATCCTTTAAAATAAAAAGAGAAGGGAATAAAAATAGATTGGCAACTCCATTGAGGATGAGGCTCTCTCTTCATCACATGATTTTTGCTTGCGTGTCTTGCGAATCTCAACATATTCGCAACATTGGTGACTCCACAAAGGATGGGGATATCTCTTCACCACGAGAGTTTTGCTTACTTATTGTAGATTTTAGTGTATTTGAAATATTAGCAGATTCTTTGGAGAAGATTTACTCTCTTCCCATCTACAGTGTTGTGATTTCTTATTCTGCATGTCCCAACGAATTTGCAACTTTGTGGAGCCATTGGGAGTACCATACTCTCTGCCTTTTGGGGTTCTTCTTACATTTTTTGTGACCTAGTTTCCCTTCTATCATAGCATTACTATTTTTTCATTCAGACCTTGGAATTTAAATCCATGCATCAGTTGCTTTGGTTAGCAACTTGATGCTATTTTGTCCATTATTGTACCCTCTGTAGCTCGGTTTCAACATTATCACGTGCATCGATGTCATTGTACTTTTTTTGATTGATTTTCCTTAACCTTTCCCTGTTTGTAATCGCGTCTATTTTTTCTTGTCAGACATGATGAATGAGAGGATTATTGTGATTGTTGCAGATTGGGGAATTTTATTTCCTTCTCACCCAACAACTTGGGTGTGCGAGAGGAGATAATTTCTTTTGGTTCTTTCAATCACCTTATCGTAACTACTTTGAGAAATTCCATGCCCACTGAGGTGTTCACTCTGTGCCCCTCCAAAATAGGAGTCATGCATATCAAGTTGTTCCTGATGTAGTGGTTTGCGTCCATCAGTCTTTTCATACTTTAATGCTATTCCCTCGTGCTGTCATGGGTCTCCATGTCAGAGGTAGGTGAGTCTTCTGATAGTAGTGGAATTTTAACTGCTATCATTGATGTGACTTCCTTCCCAACTCTTTTTGTTCTGATCCTCCTGGGTTTCTCCTATCCCTAGATTGGCAGGAAGGTTCGAGGGACTAGAAATAGGTTGTTGCAGTCTCAACAACATACCCAATACTAGGTTTTTGCATTTGTTCCGACTCAAGTTCAGGGGGTGTATTTGGCTCCCCATAATGAGATTCGTTTATTTTCCTTTCATAGTTCTATGAATCATGTCCCAACTTAATAAATTTTCATAGTTTATCTTCTTTGGGATGCAAGTCACTGTTACCCTACAATCTGTGTTGATGCTGCTACCATGAGATCTTTGACCAAGAAGATCATAGAAAGGTTCCCGCTGGTTTGATGATCATCCTAGCCATCATTATTTTAGGTTTCTCTAAGATATTGTCTATCACTACATTGAGTAGGTGACCCTAATCAAATAGGAACTGATTGCTGCGATTACAATGGCTAAATCATGTCTCTTTATGTGTGTGATTATCTTTGAAGGAAAATTTTGTGCTCCCTTGGCTCAAAATCACTGTCTTGCACTGTACAGTCATGAGGGTCATGCTTTGATTAGAAGCACTAGGAGATCTCCCTCTCTTCACGATGTAGATCAATATAGATCTGTAACCCATAATGCTGTTACTATGTGTTATATAACTAAGCAGATCATAGAAGCAATTTCCTCTTTAAGAGAAAAGGGTCCAACATTTTCTTTTTTTGACTCAACACTTCTTGTTCCTATTTCCTCTGACATTGCATCTCCCCTTAAATTAGGCCATAGGGCTTAGAGGGCTAGGAAAAGACTGTTGTGTTTAGACCAGAAAGTTTCCTGTCAGGCTTCTTCGTCTACTATGGTTTTAGTTTTGGAGGAATCCCAGGTTCTCCTTGCTAAAAATTGCCATGTTAAGTTGTCTAGCTGCATGGATCAAATCCCAGCATGAATAGCTAGGAGGGTTCTCCCTCCTTAGGATACAAATTTTTTTGAACCTATGATTAGCTTTAATGATTCTGCTATAGATTTTCTAAAAAGAGAGTCATTGGAGCAGTTTCCTCCTTCAGAGGATAGGGTCCTACTTTTAGAGAAGATTTCCTTGCCCATATCTCTGAAAAATTTGAGCATGTTCTGCAAGAGCTCCTCTACTTACCCTACCCTCACAAGCTTTGTGGTAGGATACCAAGATATACTTCTCAATCTACTACAAGGCTAGACATTTCTTTTCTTGTTTCCAAGCTATAAGACTCACCGAGGAGTTTCATGAGACTCTTGGTGTGACACTTAGAGCCACTACACCAAATGTTGTATCATGTGTCATTAATAATTTTGTTATATTAGCTTCACCTGCACTTCATGTGATCACTCTTTCCATATGTAATAAGGAAAGTACAGTGGCTTACTTTTCATCGAGTAAGAAGAATTTGTCCTATGTCGATAAGGGGAGGTCCAGGGCACATCCCATCGATTCTCACCTTATTTAAGGGAAATGATTGATTGTCTAAATTTGGGGAATACCAGTGGGTTAGGAAAGTTCCTTCCACCTTGTCAATTGATATCCGAGCCCCCATTGGGGCGGCCACGAGTTTGATTTTTGAGGGAGTTGTCCTTCAAGTGGATCCTATCTATGAGCTACCTCAAGCAAAGCTTGGGAGAGTATAAGGTAGATACTAAAGAAGATGCATCTGGAAAACCCTCCAATCTAATAGAGAGCCTCCTTAAAAATGGAGAACACTTGAGTAAGGAGTTACATGAATTGAATAGTATGAAAGATATTCCCCTTTCTTATTTTCAGTCACCTTTGATAGGTAGACTCGTGAATAATGGGTTGTTGCCCAAAGTATGGTCTGCTCGCCAATCCATGATATGTGAGGCTACATGGCATAATAGTCTCCTAGCAGAAAAGTACGGCTTAAGTTATGCTGAAAAGCCCGAAAAGGCCAAACACCTCTGACACTGCATGTAGAAGATTTCTACATTTGACAACAAGGGGTTACTTGCCCTTGCTTCAAAGAGTGTTTTATCCTAACTCCTTCACTTATTGAGTAAGGCTAGAATGGATGTTTTTTACTTTGATAGGAGGGGAACCTCTTAAAGTCTCTTGTTGATTGTATCAACTAGACTGTTTTACTAGTTTTAGTCATTCCATTTTTAGCCATGATACACATCTCCCAGGCTATTTGAGGGTGCCTCATTTGTTTTGAGCTAGTTTTGAATTTGAGTTAGGATCTTGATGAGAGCATTATGTTGTCAAGACAACTTTGTTTATCTAAAATGTGATTTAGTTAGGCTACCTTGTGAATTTAACCACCTGACTAGGATATGGTGCCTCACCTATTAGTGCGACTTTTTTAATTTGCCAAAATTTAGGAACTCAAATTTATATTTATATTAATTTAGATTTTCGAAATGAGTCACACAATTAACGTAACTATATATATCACTTAAGTAATAAAAGGCTTTAATGGAGTCCTAGATATCCATCCCATAGGGAGGCAATTAATTTCAAGGCGTAGCACATAAATCACTATTGAAATCACAACACAATTGCAAGTAATTTTGATTTTTGAAATAGGTGCAAACAGTAAAAGTTACTATTACTACTAAAGTATGCAACAAAAAGTTAAACTAACACACAACACTAAATTTATAACTAAACACAGTTGCAAGAAAGAGTCTTCCTCCTTTTCAATGTTAATGTGTTGATTATTGTGACATAGATCAGTGATGCAAATGTATTGTGCCAAATAGAAGCAATCTTATTCTGTACCCTTATTTCAGTGAATAAGGAACATTGGCTAGTCTTAAGTTTAGTCCCCAAATCTGTAGCCAGGCTAGGAGGATACTGGCTCTCACTCCAGAGCTCCCACTTCCCTTCCCCTGAAGGCTAACTCTCGCTTTGGTTTCCAAATCTTAAGACCAAATTGGGATTTTAACCTGTCCCTCTAAAATTCTCCAATTCTACGCTCATCAAAGTGTATTTTCCTATTTATTTGCACTCAACCCCCATGAATTACGTTCCTAATTCATAGACATCGAATGTGATCTTCACTTAAGTTGTGGAACTCATAATCCTTTCGGAACATAAGTTTCCCAACAAGTTCTAAACTTTCAATTGGCCAGATCAAAAAGTAAATGAAGTTATAATTGAGAAGATCACAAATTATCCATAATTAATCAGCACATCATTTCTGTTTCACAACATCAACACATCACATTAGAAGGAGAAAGACAAAGAAATCTACTCAAGACTCATGAGGAAAGGATGACACAACATGGATTATATATATAAAAGCAATGTCATACAATTGGATTAAAGAAAATGCTACTTATCTCAAACTCTTCCCCAAGCGAATCTCAAGGAATTCCTTTGACTCCTCTGCTTTCTTCACAACAACACACAATTCTCCCTTTAGAATAGTAAAGAAGAAGAAATCTCTCACTTTCCCTCTTCTCCTACACTCCTTGGAAGAGAATTTACAAACCCTAGATCACTCTCTCTAAACTTCCCTAACACTCTATACTCTCTACTACTCAGTAAACACCCACACCCCCTATGAAATCTCTCCCAAAAATGGTTTATATTCGACCATAACTGATTTCCCAAGAGTTTTTACATGCATCACTCCAAAATCCGTCCAAATACATTAAATCTAGTTTGAAATTGAGATAGGTCACGGTTAGGTGCTGGATAGGGTGCCGTTCGGCGCTATTTTCTGCCATTTGGACAATAACTCATCTGGAAACGGGTGCGGTTCGGCGCTGGATAGGGCGCCATTTGTCGCTAGTTCAACTTTTACTCTTTGGCTCCTTTTTGCTCCAAATTTGCTCCTTCTTGCTTCCTTTTGCTCCAAAGACCTCTAATCACTGTACCTGCATGAAATCCTAAAAAATACCTTCCTTTAAAGTGCAATATCATCAAAAATAGATATGAAATGGATAGAAGCTATCAAATTTTCAGTGAATCAAGATCCCCTAAACTTAACTATTACTTGTCCTCAAGTAATTTTAGTTAATACATAAAATTATGATCCACTGCAATGAACTTTCCTTTCTAGAATACTAATATTTTGAATTAGATAAGTACAATAGTGAAACTTTCAGAAAGATCTTTGAATAATTCAAGTAGATTCTGCAGGTGTAGGAATATCTAGTAATCAAGTCTAAGAGTTCTAGCCTTCTATCCATTTTAGAAATGACTGTATATTTTTCTATTAAGGCACTCAAAAACATTTCATAAAAAGTAGTTCATGAGAACACTACTGGTAAGGATACTATTTCACACATATAAGTTCAGTAAAGTAAATAAGTTTTTCCCTTTAGGTAGGTCCAAGTGAAGCCAATTTTTGATTAGGCATTTCCTCAAGCTTCTCCTCACTTTTCTTTTCTTTTCTTCTTTTTCCTTATCTTTTTCTTTTGCTTTTTTCTTTTTCTTTTCTTTTTAAAGTGAGGATTACTGTACTAGATAGCCTTTAATGATTTTGAACTTCACCCTTCTCACTCTAAATTTTAAACTTACCACAATCCTTTACCTTATAGGCATTTCATAGGTTTATTATTGATTCATCATAGAGTCTCAATCTTTTCTATTCACATAAAGTTCTAAGATTCTTAATATACCAAACATACGATTTTCTTACTTTGAATAGTTGACTATAGTCCTATTCTCCTATACCAAATATCTTAGCCTATAAAACTACTTTTCATTACCAAATACTTCGATTCAATTTCACATAAATACTTATATAAAATCAAAATACAGTTATCTGAAATTGAGTTCTATCACAACAAATCATGTTAATAATTTTTGAAAATACTTTTTAATCGAGGATAATTAACACTTAATTCTTTTCCTCCCCCAAACTTAAATTTTTAAATATCAATACAATTAACATGGGAAGAAAGAAAAGATATAAATATATTTAATTCATACCTCATATGCTGGGCTTTTCATACATTTGAGTTTAAGTAGGGTTTTCTTCAGATATTAGAACAGTAGACCTGAAATATTTAAGAGCATTCCTATACACAAATATGGGTTAGAAATTTTCAAATGAGAAAATCTAAAAACACACAACATCAACTAAACAAAACACAAACATCTAATAGGTACTACCACAGAACAACTAACAAAATAAACACACATCTCAATAGGTACTACCACAAATCAAACACACATCACAAACATTCAATAGTTACTATCAAGAGTAACTAATAAACTAACACATGTAAACTATGATATCTCATCACAAACATCATAATTCAGCATCAAGTTCACCACACACATAACCAAATACAAAGTACAATACAACCACAAATCAGAGGAATCCTAGGTATAACACAGTACAACACATAATTACATTATCAAATAAACATAAATTAAAACAACAACACTACCAATCACCCTCGGCAGGAGCATCACCATCATCTGGTTCATCAGGCTGGTATGGAGTATAGGCAGGGTATGTAGGAAACACAGTGCTAGTATCACCCCTGAAGAATCTCATCTGTTCGTCATGGTAGGTTATCTCATACTCTCTCCACCACACTTGATAATCATCATTAATCTTGTTCCATGTCTCTAATCCCTCTACTCTGGTGTTCAGTCTCTCCAACTGATCCATAACATCATGCAGAGTAGGCTCACTAGATGTAGATGGTCTATCTCGACTAGAGGAAGGTTATCAGATGGCTTATTCCATTTCCAACTCACATGGGCTGCCACATTCAACTTGCTAATGGGCTTCAGGGGGTGGATCACCTCATCATTATCATCAACTACTACACTTGACTGAATACACATGGCATGAATCATGCTGGGGTGTCCCAGTCCTTCTGTAGTCTCTCCTTTTGAAATAGACATAATACTTTTATGGATAACATCCCCAATCTTTATCTCCTTCATGTTCTGAATATAGTAATTCAGAATGGCTCTATCAACAGTCACCTAGCTGTGATGGTTAGTGGTAGCAGTCACGCAGAAATAAAGTAGTGCCAGGCTTTGGATATAAGATTCATAGTAAAAAGGGAGAAATTAATTCTCATCCTCTGCTTAATCTTCCATTCCCCTTTTCCATCAGTCAAAAAGTTTATAATCATATCCAATGCTTCGTTCGTCACAGAAAAAGTCTCATACTCGCAACGGAAAGGTTCTCGCAATTGAAATAATGCATTGATGCGGGTAGGGCTGAACTCAACCATCTGACCTCTAACCAAAATATACTCGCTCTCCAAATAGTAGAGGTTATCATAGAATTCTCTAACAATACCTAACATTGCTTCAGCAAAAAAACAACAGAAAATCTCCCATTGACGACTCGTTATCAACTTTTCAATTTCTCCTCCGGGATTTTCAAAGGCTTGCTCTTGAATACATTTATTGTTAGTAAGAGATGTACTAAAGAGCGAATAAGCCTTGAAACTAACAAATCTACTCTCATCATATTCAAACTTCTTCTTCCCCTTAGCCAATCTTGGAGCCATTTGTCTAAAAATTTCAATATATTCCCAATAAATTCCAAAATCACAATGTGAATGTCTCCAAAGTAAATTAAGTAGGTAAGAATCTCATGGAAAATCTCCAAATCATTTATAAAAATCTCAAAATATCAAATCATCCTAATGTAGGAGATTTCCATGATAAAAATCAGAAAAATTTAGTTTAAAGTGAAGCTCTTCCCGAGAGAAGATGAAATTCAAACTTTTCAGGCCACGAAATCACTTCCAAACCAAATGCTAGTGAGCCCTAGGTGCAAAAATTGGCGTTGGCTGGAGGTAGAAGACGGTGGTTTCAGCAAAAATGGCGGGTCCCAGGGTTAAATTGCAAAAATCTAGAGTTTGGGCAAAATTTTTGACCTAGCGCTGAACAGCGCAGGCGCTAGCGCCATTCAGCGCCAGTTCAAAAACTGGGTTTCTAATTTTCTTTTGCAATTTCGATCATTTCAAGCCCGCTCCAACGTCTAAGTGGTCTAAATAAGCATTGAATAACATACTAAAGCCTTAGAAAGCTATATTCATAACACAAACAACACAAAACATCACTTTGATATATATAAAATCCATATTACAATCACATCACAATAACGCTCAACATAACACACAATCAAACCATAGACCCTAAGATTCATCATCGATCACAACCACAACACAATAACGCTGAAAACTAAACAAGAAAGCAAGTCCAAACATAACATCTAATCAAAGCAAAGCAAACAACACACAAACATAGACACATAAACACAATAATCAGGCCTTCACTCTTCCTCAGAACTATCTTCAACTCTTAAATCTCCAATTAATTGAGCATGAACGAACAAGTTATAGAATGGACGAAACGAGAATTCTTCAGTGGAAACCTCTTCAATCCAACCTTTCTTTCGCATCAACTTAACCAAACTTCCTTCAAGTTATCCAAAATGATCAAAGTGCTCCTTAATTCTTCAATCCCGATGATCAAAGAAGTCAGATAGATTGTTGATTGCATTCATCAAGTGTTGAACTTCTTTCTCTAATTTCTTAATTTTCTTTAGGATGATCTGTGAACTCTCAGGAAAGTGAGGAGGAATAGGTTTCGATATCTGAGATGGTTGATCTTCAGTGATACTTATATCATTAAAATCACCAATTGCCTGGCTATTATACTGATCTGTTGAGTCGATAGGCTTCCAAGGTAGAAGCACTTTCTCTCAATTCTCATAAGACACTTGCGATTGACTGTAGAGTAGAAATATGGTGGAAAGGTTTCCAAGCCCATATTTAGATCCATGGACTATCAATCCCAAATAGACATTACAATTATTGCACCAACATCAATAGGCATTCCCATTTGAATACAATAATTTAGAATAGCACTCTCCTTAGTTACTTTACTGATTTTCATAGTTGGGAGCAATTTTTCACAGATGAAGTAATGTAAGTGCTTCGACGTAGGATTTAACAGTGTGGTCAAAAAACTTACATACCTGCTATCTCTTATCTCCTAATCATTACTTTTAGCCGTCAGATATCTGTATATATCATTCATGTTGTCCTTCGTTGGGGCAAATGTAGAATAATGGCAGATCGACACATTCTAAATCATATATAAATCATTAATCTTCTCAGGAGTAAATGTGACAAACCTACCTTGCACATAAATGGATCCTAGGTTGATTCCATGAAGATTTGCATAAAATTCTTTCACAACTGAAACAACTACGGTGGTAGTAGTATAACATAACACTTCCCGGTGGGTTGATTCAAGAACAATGAGACTCATGCCTCTGTGATTTGGTGATCATGGAGGTCATGATTTTTTAAACGTTTTCAAACATGATTGTTGTCAATCAAAGATATATTACTCATTATGCCTATGTCTAGTTCAATATAAGCCTAGAATCCATGAAGTTGAGGCTTCCTCAATGTTTATATCATTCCATATAACTCTTCTGATCCCCTATAATGATTGCAGAATTCCACATGTCATCATCTTGGAATAATGTGGTTAACCCTTCACTTCCACTATGCAATGCTTAAAGGTCATAGTTTTACAAAACATTTTAACATTCTAGTTGACTAGATTATGAGTAAATTAAATTCATAGGTTAACCAACTAAATAGCTCATGAAAGCACGAGAAAAATTAATAGAAAAACATTCCAGAAAAAACACAATTAAATCCACTGCCCTTACATCACGGAGACTTGAAGAAAGAAATTAGTCACACGTTTTCAATAAAATCATAACAAGGAAAACTATGTAGGAATTTATTGGAAGAGACATAAATATGTAAAACTTACAATAACTTGTCTTCTCCACACTTGTAGCAATCCCTCCTCACAAAAAAATCTCTATCAACTCACAAAACATATGAAACTCTCACACTACAAGCTTCCTTCAAATGAGGAAGAAGACCATGAGGAATGCTCTCAAATTCTCTCTAAATCGTGCTTCTAGAAGCCTCCAATGACTCCCTAATCTTTTTCAAAGCCAAGAAGGCCTTTTCTCTTGACACAAATAAGTTTTCATAGTTAGGTTTTACATTAAGGATCCATATTAGGCGACCAAACTCTCCAAATCAGTCAATAGGTTTGAAATATGCAAGAAATCGCACACAATATGAGTTCTAGACATCCAACGATGCGGAATTGTCAGAGGCTGGTGTGATTACACCAGTAATCGGTGTGGTCATGCCAGAACCTGACATGGTTACACCCAAAAATGGCGTGGTCACACCCAGTTCTGGTGTGACTACGCCGACAATATTATATTGCATGTTTTGACTCTATTTTAAATTTTTGACACTTATAACCTGCACAACATCAACAAGAATATTAATCAAGTGAAAATATATGATAAATCAGTAAAAAAAGTAGGGAAAATGTAGGGTAAAATGTACATGAAATCACTTAACATTAACGCATGTTAATAACCCCAAACTTACCCTACTTGCCCTTAAGTAATCTCTTAGCTTATTTTGGATCCAATGAGAAAGATAAGTAATATTGTATGTTCTAACTATTAAACTTGTTTGTCAGAGTGAAATAAAAGTATTTAAAAGCCATCTTAGGAACTATTATCTTTAATGATTACTAACTTCACAATTCCTTTATTCCCTTCATTTTGTTACTAAGGAATCACTTAGATTTTTAAATTGGAGTTATTTAAAATATATTCCACCAACCTAGAATGCCTTTAAAGAAACATCAGTGAATTTTGCTAACTTAATTTTAACTTTTTCCTTTCAATTAGCTTTAACGGTGTTTCATTAAAGAATCTTGATAAATTTTATCACTATGTTCCACTAGACACCCATTTGGTTCCTTTCTTTTTCTTGAATTTTATTTATCAACCTCAAGCTTTTTCTTAAGGTTTTTTACTATTTGACTTCGTCTTTTTCTATTTTTTTATTTTTCTCTTGAGAATTAATGTATCTAGTTGGCAATCTTTTTCTCTTGTTATTTTAAGTATGATGAAGGGTAGTCTTTATTAAGCAATAAATTCCAACTATGATAGTTTAACACCTTTTAGTTAGCTTCTTGGTTAAAATTTAAGTTAACATTAATCTGATTAAAATAAAATGAAGAAGACCTAAAAATATTTTTTGTTTGTTATTTACTATTTAAATTACACCTCATTTAAGAATATATAAATTTCTGAAGTAAAGATGGAAGTTGTTAAGTTCAGAATCTTATTATGAAATCTTTAAGGTTAATCTTTCCTAAATGATATTTATCTTCTTTTAAAAGATTTTAATAAGTAGTTTGACTAATCTAGAATTCCTAGTAGTAGTTAACTTGTGAATATTGAATCTTTCACTTAGCAATGTGTTTTATTTAGGTTTTTAAAAAGGTACAATTTTTCTCCCCAAAATTTATTTTTTTTGTAACATATGAATAACATGAAGTAAAAGTAATTTAAAAGTAAATAAAAGTAAGAAAAAGGGTAATTATAGCACTCGTCACATGAATCTTAGAGAAAAATGTGAAATATACAATGATGCATAGATCACACCATGGAGGGACAAGACTCAAAACTAACTTGAAAATTTAAGCAATTTAAAAGTAAATTTCAAAAAAATTTCAAAGTAAACTGCAGAACACATTTTTAAACAATAACAAAAAGTTAAAAAATAAAATAGTCACCACATCAGTTAATACTCGGGTTTCCTCCCAAGATAAAACATGGTTTAACGTTATCAGCCTGACAAAAAAGGCTTCCTCCAGGATCAAATTTCCAATTTAGTAATCCTTGATCAATCGTCAGAATTTTTTGTTGATCCTCAAGTTTCTCAAATTTCAACTATTCTTGCAAGTTTTCTTCTCAGTTCTATAACAGTCATCCTTAGGGTATGTAAAGGATTGAAACAGATTATCATCCCTATATGTTATTTAAAGTCAAGAATTCTCCTTATTATTTTTCTTACTTGTATATCAATTTTTCCCTCACAATTTATAAGAAATGGGTCCCTACTTATAATTTCAAGTATTCTATATTTTGGGTTAGGTTCTTTTTAGGTTCTTCAGGTTTCAAAATTTAACTTTACAAGGTTACTCACTTCCTTAAGGCTATCTTCCAACTCTTTCTCTTTGGGCCCTCTTATGGATGGTTCTATAAGCTCAACTATCTCCCTGACAATGCTATGGGGTTCCTTGAAAACAAGAGCAAATTCTTTCTTGGTCATTCTCCAACAAACATCATCCAACTCAGCATGCTCCTTAGAGATCAACACTTCAAATTCAAAGATATGGCAATTTACTACCCTTGTCATTCCTTGGGGTTCATTGCTAAATAGGTTAGAGAACTACCCAACTTGATTTACTATATTTCTACGGGCATCAGCTTGGCCTTGTAACTCCTTACCTAAGTTTATCACTAATTCCTCCAAATACTTATTTTCCTCAAGGTAGTCACTATCATGGTTATTTCAACTTTCTACAGTATCAACTTGGGCTCTCTCATTACAAGTTGTCTAATCTTAGGGTTAATATTATTCCAATCAAAGCTTGGGTAGGTGGCTAACTTTGGATGTAGGTGAATGTTACTTTCAATTCTTTTAATGACAGGTTGTTCACCCTAAGTTGGTTATTCGAGGTGACATCCTAAGGTTAAGTTTGTCAAATGTGGTCCCCTACCCTAGTTGTTCCAATTTTCAACAAGGTTAGCTTGAGTTCTCCCCAAATGTTGGTTTCTACACTAATGCCATTATTATTCCAATTAGAGTTTTGGTAAGTAGTCCAGTTTTGGTTGTACGTATTGGAAGATGAGTGATCAAATGTAGCCCCTATGTCTGGGGGTCAAGATCATGAAGGCTAACCATCAAAGTTTTGTTATACTTCTTAAAATATTTATGATAATTTTCTTCAGAGTTTTTCAAATCAAAGTGGTGAAACATTTTCATTTATACAACATATATATATATTTTTCGGTTTTATAGTTTTTTTCAACACCTGCAAGAATACACAATCGCAATACAGATGCAAAAATAGAAATAATAAAAGAAAATATGAATGAGGAAAATTGGAATAATAAAAGTGTCAAACCTAGATCCAACAGTTTTTGCTTCCGAGAAAAGGAAAACATGGAGAGTCTACGTGGAATAAACCTCACAAGGATAGGTCAAGTGTGTCTGCCCGAACATGATCAGGCGGAGGCTCCACATACCAATATACGCAAAAGTGTATCTACGTAGACTACCCATAACCAGTGAATGTAGTGCATGTTATAGTTCTAGGTCAAGAGAGCACCCACAAGAATGTGTTCCTACTGGTTAATTACATCTTGGGAGATATCAAAGAATACACTCCATAAAAGGGATTTCACTTGATGTTATCATGAACAAGGGGCAATAGGTCATCAAAGGAATGTTATTCCATGTGGGAATGTCTCGAAGCTTCAAAGGTCATGCTAAGGCATCAGGCAGAGAGTGATTTTATCACATCCCAAATGGGTAGTGGCTCATTGGCATGTAGAGCCCGTGAAATAACCAAAATCAGCTTGATGGGAATATCCCAACACGTCAAAGCACGTCCAGGAAATAATGTCAGAGGATAAATCTTTGTATCACAAATGAGAAGTAGCTTAATAGTATTGGGCCATCAAGTTGATATCGACAAAGCCAAAGAGTGACAGGGCTCAAAGGAGCTCAACAAAATGAAGGTAAAGTAATCCTAAAGAGTACATGTAGCTGGTTCAGGGTTACCTTAGACCCGTCATCCGAAGCCACTAGAATCCTACATATATCTAATCGTGAAGGTAGTCGACCCAACACATCTTGAGATCCCTGATCAGCAAATTATAAATTACATCGTCCGTGGGGGACCTCGGTAGACCTACAGTCAAAGGAAGGAAAATATATCCTAGGACTACAATCTTGAGCTCTGAGAGGTGGAACTCACACCTGCCAAAGTTGTGGGGATAACTCAAGAATAGAGAGTAGCGGAGGTTCAGCTAAAAATCACGAAACAGTCCCAACAAAAGGACATACACCACATATGGGTTGTAGAGCCTTCTAACAACCTATGTGAACTAGAAGACCACATGTATATGAAAAGGTACGTTGGGAAAGTCGAGTCGGAGAAGCACGGGGATTTCCCCTCATGACATGCAAATATGAATGTAGTCATCCAGAGTGGTCCTTAGTTCTTATCGAGGCCCTATTAAAATGACTTGGGTAAAGCCCATGCAATGTAGCCCATTTAAAACTGGCTCGAAGGCCATGTACAAAAGTAAAAGAAAAGTTTTTAAAGTCCTCAATATTTTTATACATCAATATAAAATGCAAAATTTAGATAAGAGGTATGAGCATCAGCTCCTAGTACCCTCTAGGTGGTTCCCGCATCAAAGCACTTTAGAACTTGTGAGAGAATCTTATTTCTACTGCAAACTCTCTTAGGACTCTAAAAAGTACATAGTAAAAGAATAAAAAGAACTCCAATTGCATGGAAAAAAGTGCTAGTGGGGAAAGCCATGCAACACATAATGAGTCATGCCTGTTGGGGGAGCTAAGACGCACCTACAAGAAAAGGGTTAATAAAAATCATTACATGCTCCCCCTTACAAAAGTACCTGTGTGTGTGTGCATATAAAGGCATGACTCCCTAAAGAAAAACACCCTAACACACTACCATGCATATCAAGCATGCAGGCACACCAAAAGAGCAAATAAGGAAAGATGTCTGGCTAGAACAAACAAACCAACAAATAAAAATAGCCCGACATCAAAAAGAGTACCTAGCACCCTAGTACCTAGCACACCAACTAACAAAAATTTCTTAACCTAGTACCTAAGTGCACAGGGAAAAGTCTCTAGCTACCGTATGAATTTGATGGGTCGCCACACTAGCCTCGTCTTAAAGATTGAAAGGATCTAAAGCACATCACAATAGAGTGGGTGACATTTTAAAATAAATGGCCTCACATATGACCTAACTTATATAGTTTTAAAACGTAGGTAGATAATATATAAACAATAAAAATACCAATTTTATACCATTAAAATAGCTGATCTATGATGCAGGTCCATGACACATTTGATGCACGTTAGAACCCTTGGATCTTTAGCATAATCATATTATTTGTTGCTTCCGATACAAAAACTCACACTGCTCGTAGGGACATCCTCACTATCAACACTTGCTGGAGTATTAAGACCAACAAGCAGGTGGCTCTCCTAACAAGTTGGGCTGCCATTGAGGTGAATATGCAAGCATACAAATGCAAGAAGCCCACATTATGATTGTTTGATCGAAGTATGAGCCAATAACAGTGGGCAACCAAAGGGGAAATAAACATCATGCAAATGAGTGCAAGGATGTTACATGCAACATGACATGAACAAATGGGATGCACCAGTAAAACATGTCATGCGAGAAGCAGAAACTAGACACAAGTGAGTTTGCATCGAGTAAAGGAATACCTACAATGAGGATTCATACCTTACCCGATAGGCACTCACCGAGCACACATGAAAACATGCAAGATATGCAACAAGCATATAACAAACACACCAAAATGGTGAGGATGAGTATCTTTATGATGACAGTGAATCAGAAAGAGCAGGCATACCATGGAGGCAGTGACCCAACAGATGGGTATGCCAAGAAGGCTGTGACCCAGAAGTGGGCATGCCATGGAGGTAGTGACCCAAACAAAAGGTTATGACAAGGTAAAAGTGACCCACAGTTGGGCATGTCATGGCAGTAGTGGCCCGAAAAAAATGTCATACCAAGGAGGCAGTGACCCAAAGGTGGCATGCCATGGAGGAAATGACCAAACAAAAGAATATACTGAGGAGGCAGTGATCCGGTGGTGGGCATGCCATGGTAGCAGTGGCCTAAAAAAATGGTATAGCAAGGTGTTAGGACCCAGAGGTGGGCATGCCATGGTGGCAAAGGCCCAAACAAAAGGGTTTGCTGAGGAGGAAGTGACACAGGGGTGAGTAGTGATCCTCATTGAGGAGAACCACCAACACATGTGAAAATGTAAAATGCAAACACATATGGTGTAATATACAAGGAGGCAATCATGTAACATGATGCAAAAGCATACAATCAGGTAAGTGGTCAGTCTACCTAAATTCTTATATCATTTTTAACTAATATTTTTAGGATATTCTGCTTTAATGAAAGGTATTTCTTATGTTTTTGGTTACAAGTTCAAGAAAATGAGTTTTTAAAGAAAAAGAATAAAAAAGGAGTAAAAGAAGCAAAAATGAACCAAGTACAGAAAAATGAAAAAAGGGCTGATACTGTCGCCCAGGCGCCAAACTCAGCAGGGAAATCTAAAGAATTCTTAGATGGTTTTGTGACTGTTATTAATGACTCAGAAGCAATCTAGAAGTCTCTGGATAAATTCCCATATGTTATAAATATGATACAATGAATATAGACACAGGGAATCAGTTATTCAATGAAAAGGTACAACTCAAAACCTAAAGGATGCTTCCATTTGTGCAAGAGATTGGAGCCTAGGTGCCAGATCTGGCGCCTAGGTGCCATAGTTACCTTTTAGAAGATTCAATGAATTTTGACAAATTTTGAAGAGATGCCTGAAGCAACCCCAGGTCATTTTTGAAGCTCTACAAATAGAGAACGATTCTACAGCAAAGTATGGTCGTTTGGAGTGTGTAGGTGCTATAAGAGTGAAAGAGGTTTGATGTTTCATTTAGTAAAAATGTGTGGTGTTATTTACCTTTCTTTAGTAGAATTCTGAGTGTGTTTAGTGTGATTGCACGAGTTGGAGTCTTGTAAAAGTTAGTCAGAGTCAGAGAAACTTCAATGGATTGCATAGATATCATTCCAGATAAGTGTTTATAATTTGTTTCTTAAGTTTTGTACTTTGAATTTAAATTATATAAATATGGTTTATGATGCAAATCCTATGCTTTCTGAGTAGTCTTCTTCTTTTTTCCCTATGAATATGAAATGATTTAGATAAGGATTTAATTTAGTTTTGAGAATTTATTTTTCTTCATCCATATTTTATGATGATACTTTACCTAATCTTCTTTTACACTACAACTTGATCACTTGCAATGTTAAAATCTGTGGAGTGTTCTTAAGATCTGACCGTGGGCTAGGAGTTCTTAACTTGTAAGTGTCGCATTTCCCTTGGAAAGGTAGATGGTAAATCCTTGAAAGGGGAGGTACGAATAGATAGGGAGATAATCTTTGAAGGGTGTAGAATTTAATATGTTTTTAGAGTGACAAGCTAAATTCTAACAATTTTGTTTAAAAGGAGGTGACGGGTCACTAGTAGGCCCGACCATAGGAACCCATGGGGGGGAACTAGAAGTGATAGCTTAGAAATTCGTCCCTTACTACTAACAATACATCCTGATCCAATCCTCTAAAACTAGCCAATGCTCTTTATGCACTGGACAAAAGGGTAAAGAATATATATACTCCAATTTGTCACAATACCTCATTCTTAAAGTTCTAAAACTAATTTAGTTGTTTATAAAATATTTCATATGTGGAAATAATCTTTGTTTATTGTGTTTAAAAATTTAAATCATGATTTTATTTACAATTGCTACTTTAATAACTTACATATTATTACTTGTTAATTGATTTAGTTTATAAATATATTTTCTTCTTTTTATATTAATTTTTTACTTAGCCTTCCCCGTGGGATCAATATCTGGGGTTTTTAAAATGGAAGCCCTATATTACTTGAAACGATACGTATACAAGCGTAGAACCTATAGTTTACGATTTATATTTATATTTATAAAAACTTTAATCTTTAATTATCACACATTAGCCGCTTAATCAGATTGGGGGTCAAGTTTGGCCATAATTTTATAAACTATTTTTACTTGCATAATTGCAGTTGGGTCAAGTTTTTGGCGACGTTATCTGAGACTGCACTAAAAATTAATTAAAAAGAAAGATAACAATTTTGTAATATATATATATATATATATATATTAAAAGTATATTTTTGTTATTAAATATAAAAAAATAATAATAAAAAATAAAAAAAATATTTTCTAATTCCTTTTATGTGAAGTTCAAGATCTACAGGATAAATACCCTATAATTCTGAATTAGAACACACTGTAAGAAAAATTAGAAAAGAAAAATGAATTCATAATTTGCAAGAAATGGCTAATATACCTTGAAATAATATAGAACAAAATATTGCAGAAAATGAACATCTAAATTTACAACGACCTTAAGAGATTGTGTTAACCCTATAGCTGATGAAATTCATTTAAGCATTCAAATCCATGCTGTAGCGGCAAACTCATTTGAACTTAAACCTGTAATTATACAAATGGTCCAAAATAATCAGTTTGAAGTATCTCTAGTGAAGATCCTAATTTACACCTTGCTAGTTTTCTAGAACTTTGTGATACTTTCAAGTATGATAATGTTTATGATGATGCTATTAGGCTTAGACTTTTCCTTTTTCTTTAAGGGATAATGTTAAAAAATGGCTTAATTCGTTAGCAACAGGATCTATTAAAACTTGGGGAGAAATGACTCAAAATTTCTAGCTGTATTTTCCAACATCTAAAACTGCAAAACTTAGAAATGATATAACCTCATTTACTCAATTTGATAGAGAAACTATTTATGAAGCTTGGGAACAATTTAAAGAACTTCTTAGAAAGTGTCCATATCATGTTTTACCAGACTGGTTAATTATACAAACATTTTATAATGGATTAATAGGTTCTCTTAGATCTATTGTAGATGTTGCTGCAGGTGGTTCCTTAATGGCTAAGTCATTTGATGAAGCTTATGCTTTAATAGAAGAAATGGCCACTAATAATTTTCAATGGCCTTTTGATAGAGTAAATACTAAAATACTAGCTGGAATTCAAGAAAGTGACGCCTTTTCTATTTTAGTATCTCAAGTTGCTGCAATATATAAGAACTTAGATAATTTGTCTCAATTATCGCATTTAAGTAATGATAATTCAAGAAGTACTGATAAATCTCAAACCTTAGAGACATTGCATGCTATCGCTAGCAAAACTAAAAACCCATATTCCAATTACTATAATCCAGGTTGGAAAAATCACCCTAACTTAAATTGGAATAATACAAATCCACAATGGGGTAATAACCAACCTAACCTAATTGGAAATTAGAATAATCAAGGTAATTCTAACTATTGACCTTCTTATCCTCTTGGTTTTAATAACCAGCAATGTAAGGAAAAGAAATTTTCTATAGAAGAATTAATTTTAAAAATGGGTAGTCAATTGCAAAGTCAAAATGCTGCGATAAGAAATATTGAGAATCAAATGAGGCAAATTGCAAATACAATTAACAACAGACCACAAAGAACACTTCCAAGTACTGTTGAAGTAAATCCAAGAGAAAATTAAAAGATCAAGAGCAAATTAAATTTGTATTATTTAGAAGTGGAAAAGAATTAAGGGATGGAAAGGAAAATAAAATTCAAAAAAGGACTGAAGTGATAAAAGTTGAGAACCTAAGGAAATAACCCATGAAGAAGAAAAACAATTTCTCTCTCAAGATGAATTTGAAAAACCTCCACCCCCATTTCCATAACGACTGAAACAGCAGAAATTGGATCAATAATTTTCAAAAATTTTTGAGGTATTTAAAAAGCTTACTATTAATATCCCATTTGCTAAATTTTTGGAACAAATGCCTAAGTATGCTAAATTTATGAAAGATATTCTTAATAAGAAAAGAAAATTTGAAGCTTTTGAAACTGTTGCACAAAGAGAAGAATGGAGTGCAATTATTCAAAAAAAGTTACCCCAAAAGCTTAAAGATCCTGGAAGTTTTACTATACCTTGTGCTATATGAGACATATTTCATGGAGAAGCTTTATGCGATTTAGGAGCAAGTGTTAACCTCATGCATTTATCCATCTTTAAGAGGTTAGATTTAGGAGAAATATCTCCTACAACTGTAACCTTACAATTAGTAGATTGATCTACTACTCACCCGAGAGGAATGATAGAAGATGTATTAGTAAAGGTGGACAAATTCATTTTCCCAGTAGATTTTATAATTCTGGATATGGAAGAAGATGAAGAGATTCCTATTATTTTAGGAAGACCTTTCCTTGCTACTGGACGTGCTATGATAGATGTACAAACAGGGGAGTTAACCATGAGAGTTAATGATCAAGAAGTAACATTCAATGTTCTTAAATCAATGCGGTATCCTAACAAGGAGAAGTGTTACAGAATGGATATCTTTGACTACATGACAGCACAATGTTATCAAGAAAAATGTCAGATAATTTCTAATGAAGAAGAGTTTTTATATCTTGAAGATTTAAGTGATGAAACTGATTCTGAAAAGATGTAAAAGATATTAATCATGTTAATTAGGAAATATTGGATACAAATGAAAGTAATGAATTCAAACCATCAATTGAAAAGGCTCCTAAATTAGAATTGAAGGAATTACCCTCTCATTTAAAGTATGCCTTTTTAGGGAATTCATTAACTTTACATGTGATTATATCTTCTGAATTAACTACGGAACAAAAGCTGAAATTGATTGAAGTGTTAAAAGTGTGTAAAAAAGCTTTTGGATGGACAATTGCAGATATTAACTGAATTAGCCCATCAATATGTATGCCCAGGATATTATCGGAAGATGACAGTAAACTCAATATTGAACCTCAAAGGAGATCAACCCAGTTATGAAAGATGTGGTTAAGAAAGAAATATTGAAATTGTTGGATGCTGGAATTGTTTATCCAATATCTGATAATCCTTGGGTTAGTCTCATTCATTACGTTCCAAAGAAAGGAGGGGTGATTGTTGTTGAAAATGTAAATAATGAATTAATTCATACAAGACAATATATTGGTTGGCGAATCTGTATTGATTATAGAAAACTAAATGCTGGCACCAGAAAATATCATTTTCCTCTTCCATTCTTAGATTAAATGCTGGATAGATTAGCAGGACATTCATATTTTTACTTGTTGGATGGATATTCTGGTTATCATCAAATACCTATAAATCTTGAGGATCAAGAAAAGACTCTGTTTACAAGCCCTTACGAAACATTTGCTTTTCGTAGAATGCCTTTTAGGTTATGTAATGCACCTGCTACTTTTCAAAGTTGTATGATGGCTATTTTTTTCTGACTTAATTAAAAAAGGAATTAAAAATTTTATGGATGATTTTTATGTATTTGGAACTTCTTTTGATTCTTGCTTACATAATTTGGCTAAAGTGTTATAGCGCTGTCAAGAAACTAATTTAGTTATGAACTGGGAGAAGTGTCAATTTATGGTCACAGAAGGAATTTTACTGGGTCATAAAATTTTTAAAAATGAAATGGAAGTTGATCAAGCAAAAATTCTAATTATTGATGGATTGCATCCCCAAACTAATATAACGGGTATAAGAAGTTTTCTTGGACATGCTGGATTTTATAGAAGATATATTAATGATTTTTCCAAGATTACTAAACCTTTACGCCATCTTTTAGAAAAAGATATATAATTTAAATTTAATGAAAATTTCCTAAATGCATTTAACTTATTAAAATATCATAGTTGCACCTAATTGGGAGCAACTATTTGAATTAATGTGCGATGTGAGTGATTACGCTATAGGGGCAGCTTTAGGTCAATGATATGATAAGATGTTTAAGGTTATATATTATGCCAGAAAACTATTAATGAAGCTCAAATTAATTACACTACTACTGAAAAAGAGCTATTGGCTATAATATATGCTTTTGAAAATTTTTATCATATTTACTTGGGAATAAATTTATTGTGCATACAAATCATTCTGATATTAAATATTTGATGACAAAAAAAGAAGCTAAACCGAGATTGATTAGATGTATCCTTCTTTTGTAAGAATTTGACTTTTAAATAGTTGATAGAAAAAGGTCTAACAATCAAATCGCTGATAATCTATCAAGAATTGAAAATAATAAGGAAATAAATGATAAGGAAGAAATAAATGAATATTTTCCTGATGAACAACTTTATACTGTTTCTGATGGATTAATCCCATGGTATGCTGATATAGTTAATTATTTAGCTAGTAAAATTATACCATATGGATTAGATCATCAACAAAAAAGAAATTCTTACATGATGTGAAATTTTATTTTTGGGATAACCCTTTTCTGTTTAAACACTATAAGGATTTTATTATATGAAGATGTGTTCCTTATGAAAAAATTTAGGAGATTATTCAAAAATGCCATAACTCTTAATTTGGTGGGCATTTCAGAATTGATAAAACTGATTTTAAATTTTTACAATCCGGATTTTATTGGCCTACATTATTTAAGGATGTTAACAGTTTTGTTAAATCCTGTGATCGATGTCAACGTATAGGCAATATTTCTATGAGAGATGAAATAAATCTAAATTTTAATTTGGAAGTGGAAGTTTTTGATGTATGGGGTTTAGATTTCATGGGACCATTCATACCTTCTTCAGGAAAAATTTATACACTATTGGATGTTGATTATGTTTTAAAATGGATTGAAGCAAAAGCTTTACCTCATTGTGATGCCAAAATAGCTGAAAAATTTTTAACTAAAATATTTTTACTAGATTCGGAATGCCACGAATAATTATCACAGATGGACGAAGTCACTTTAAGAATTTTATGATTCAGAGATTATTGAGTAAGTTTGGAATTAAAACATAGAATTTCAACAGCTTATCATCCCCAAACTAGTGGATTAGCTAAAGTTTCAAATCGGGAGATCAAAAGAATTTTAGAGAAAACAGTTAACCCAAAATGAACTAATTGGGCTGATAGACTCAATGATGCTTTATGGGCTTATAGGACTGCTTATAAAACTCTTATTGGGATGTCACCATATAGGCTCATATATGAAAAAGCTTGTCATTTACCTGTTGAATTGGAGCATAAAGCTTATTGGGCTATTAAGAGTTTAACTATAAATTAAGTGATGTTGGAGATAAACGTTTATTCCAATTCAATGAACTTAAAGAAATTAGAAATGATTCATTTGAAAGTGATATAATCTATGAAGAGAAAATGAAGAAGCTGCATGATAAAAGAATATTAAAAAAGACTTCTGAGCCTGGACAAGAAGTTTTATTATACAATTCAAGATTTCAATTGTTTCCAAGAAAATTTAAATCCAAATGGATAGGGCCTTTTATTGTTAAGGAATTTTATCCTTATGGAGCAGTGGATATAATAGATCAGGAAAAGAATTTTGTAATTAAAGTAAATGGACAAAGTCTGAAACTCTATATTGGAGGAATTTTTCCAACTGTTAAAGATGTGTTATATTTAACCCATTTGGAGTAAACAATTGGTTATGTCGGGCTAACGACATTAAACCAAGCGCTTTGTGGGAGGCAGCCCATAGTATGATTTGATTTGTTTTATTATCGAGAGTGTTTTATATATGACATCATTTCGTTACATATCTTTTGATCCACATTTTTAGAACCAATTAGGGTATTAAACTTATGAAAATTTGACGAAGGTCGAACTTGTGAATTTTAGAATTCTGGCCCCTTGGCACCTGAACTGGTGCCTAAGTGCCAGACATCCGAAATTCGGGCGCCTAAGAGCCAAAATAGGCACCTAGGCGTCACAGTTTTGTATCATGGTAAAACCGTCCAAATACAGTTTTTACCCACTCAAATCCCTATAAATCATTATTTCTTTGTCTCCAAACGTCAAGCCATCAAATTTCTGACCTAGAACTATACTTTCGAGAGGAAATAGAGATTTGATTGCTTCCATGGAGAGACTTAATATGGAGAATGGAGGGAAAGCCAAGTTTGTGCATAAGGATTCACAAACTTACTTTAATGGCTACTTAGCCATGACATTGGAGAAACTATTTGGTCAACTTGAGAAGATTGAAGGAGAATTGGTGCATATTGGAGAAAGGATGCATGAAATGTACCATCAATATGAGCATATTGAATGGCAAATGAAGGTACAATCTGATCAATTGGCTGCAATTGAAGACTATTAGGTAACCATGTATGCTCAAAATAAATGGATTAATGAAAAGACGACCTTAGAATTTCCTCGTGTCCCTTTCC
Source organism: Papilionanthe hookeriana x Papilionanthe teres (assembly GCA_022702705.1). Taxonomy (NCBI): domain Eukaryota; kingdom Viridiplantae; phylum Streptophyta; class Magnoliopsida; order Asparagales; family Orchidaceae; genus Papilionanthe; species Papilionanthe hookeriana x Papilionanthe teres. Next base: position 16,083,197 of record CM040431.1, on the reverse strand, counting down.
TCCACTCCTTTATTCATAGTGAATTACCTTGTGGAACTAACGAAGGATCTGATGTGAATCCTTGAATTTAGGGTGAATTTATGTGGAGAAATTGATTGTAAATATGAAGTGTTAAGTGATTTGCTTGATGTTGTGTGTAAGTGATTTGTGTGATTGTTATGTATTGTTGTGAGATTGAGAAGTTATTTATGTGTATTTTCTATATTTTTTAAACCTTGTCTTGAAGATCTGAATTGGAATGAAGTAAATTTTAAGTTTGGAAAGTATCATATTATGTTTGGAATGTATCTTAAATTTGGAATCTATTTTGGACTTTAATATTTTCTGGGAGATGATTGATGAAGTTTATGATGTAATTTTAAGTTTTTAGCTGTTAGAACACCTAAATTACAAAATGTAAAAATTTAGGAATTTTTCAGAATTTTTGTCGATTCTGGCGCCTAAGCGCCGGTTCACCTGAACTGAAATTTTGGTCTTAGAACCGAAAATTCGGCCTTAAAACTGAACCCAACACCATTTTCATGCCTAAGCTTCATCTTCTTCCCCAAAACTCGCGAAAACCAGTCATGGGGCTCCATATTGTGCTTGATTTGTGAAGTTTTGAAGCTTAGAAAAACCAGATTTCAACTTCTCGAGGTTAATCTACACTTTTGCATAGTTATTTTGAGTTTTCACCATGGATTTCTCTACGTATGAATTGTGCTGAAATTTGGAAGAAAATTTTTGTTTTTAAGTAGAAAATCCATGGATCTAAGCTTATTTTAGTGTTTTAAGCTTAGATTTTGTGCCATATTATGGATTTATAAATTGTTTAAAATTATTTTCAAAATTACAGAATGGCACCAAAATCAAAGTGAGGAAAAGAGCGGAGCGAATTTGATCAGTCAAAGTTTGCTAGCGCAAGTGTTTAAGTGCGTTACAATGAATTCGAGTTGGCTCAAAAATTTATAGTGAAACGAAGTTTTCATCATCCCGTCAGATCGATCGAAAATATTATTGCTATTAGACAGTGGGAGCAGTTTTGTTATTTTTCTGCTGTGGCTGTTATTTTAGTTGTTCGGGAATTCTATGCAAATTTTCCTGAAACTGTTGATAATGAAGTTTATATTAGGGGAATGGGAGTTGAGTTCAGTCCTGAAGTCATCAACATGTTTTACGGTCTACCGCAGCTACAGATTGCTTTTATGATCTTTTTATACCTTTTGAAAAAGAGAGCTTGATGAGATTTTAGCCTACCTGACTAATGGAAGAGGATCGTGGAAAATCCGAAACAATAAACGGGTAAATTTTTCCTCTTCTATGCTTAATGCTACTTCTAAATCCTGGCATTAATTTATTTCTGCTCATATTCTTCCATCAAATCACCTGAGTGAAGTGACGAAAGAACGAGCTATTCTAATTTATTGCATTCAAGAAATGAAGCCTATAGATGTGGGACCTAGCATATATGATGTGATCAACACTTCAGCTAGAGGAAGTGTTATTTCTGGATTAGGCTTCCCGGCTCTCATTTTATCGATTTGTAAGAATGCTGGTATTACTTACTCTCATTCTGAAGAGATGCTTAATCCACAAAAGACAATTGGAAAATCTCATGTGGATATTTACGGAAAAACTAAAAGTCAAGATTCTACAGCATATACTTCTTCTATGCCTTCTACTTATGCACCTGGACCTCTACTTCTAATTTTGAGCCTTCACCAGATGTGTGGAATATTGTTTGTCAGAGATATTTGGAGCATTAAAGTGATATATTCTTGATGCAATGCAGAGTAGATCATATGGATAGTATGATTGATCATGTGTTTGATTATATACAGAGGAAGAGTGACTATGATGGGGAATATAATGAAGTGCTTGTAAAAATTTTTATGGGTGATAAAAATATCAAGTTTCCTACTCGTCCTAAATTCACTCCATGGATTAACCCTAGAAGTCCTATTCCTGATGATTCTTCTGACGATGAGGAGGAGACTGAGGATGATTAGACTTTATTTTTGCTTTGCTTTGCTGATGTGTCTGTTAGGTGTGTTTTTACTTTTTCATGTATTATTGTACTGATTGAGTACTCTGTAGTAACTCTGTTATTTCTGTTGTCAAATTACTTCGAATTTAGTCTTATTTATGCTCCTGTTGTTTTTAAATGTTTAAAATGTAAAGGAGTGTTAGTTTTCTTTATGTTATTTACTTTGCTACTCTTTTATATTGCTGCTTATATCTGTATTACCCTACAGTTTTAAAATACCATAGTTAATGTATCTTTTTCTTGCTGCTTAGTTTAAAATTTCAAATTTCAAAATGTTTAACCTTGTTAAAAGAACTACGTTTGGGGGGAGGAAAAAGAATTTAAATTTAAAATTCACTTGTCCTTAGTAAACAATGTTTTAAAAAATAATAACATAACCTATGGAAGAAAAGTTAATTTGAGATAGATATGTTGTTGTTTTCTTGAATATTATAATAAACTTATAAAAATATTTTTATATAACTAGGGATAATTCTAAAAATTGTAATTATTTAATAAAAGAGTGTAAGAATTTTGATTGAAATATCTAAATTTAAATAAATGTTGTAATTTTGAAAGTATTAAGGAGTCTAGATGTTTACTTGAGAAGATAAAATTGAAACTCTATGAAATATTTTTTTGCTAAACACATCTTCATTAAGTGAAAAATGTGTTAAGTCTTTAAATATAAGTTAAGGATAGTGAAGATCAAAATCATTAATAGACTATCCAGATATAGTAATCCTCACTTGAAGAAAAAAAGAAAAAAGAGAAAGGATTGGAAACAATCCTTGAAAAAGAATATTTGCTCCTTTTCCAGAATTGTATGGCTGCAACTAACCAATGACTGGAAGAACCAAACTTATTGCTGGGAAGATCTTCATACACTTTGGATGAATAGGGAAAATCAGAAAGTTAATACTCTACACCGCATTGTGATGTGGTTTCTGTGGATGGCCAGAAATAGTGCCAAATTTGATGGGATTGCTGCCATTGTGGATAAAGTAGCCAATAACTGTAAAACATATCTACACAAAATTATTAAACACAAGGGTTTCACCAATCTGCTGCACATTGAGCTCCCACCTACTGTTGGTAAAAAAGTTATTTTGGTTAGATGGCTTCCCCCTACTAACCCAACCATCAAAATTAATACTGATGGTAGTTTCTCTAAGGATAATGCAGGAGTGGGAGGAATTTTCAGAAACTCTTATGGAAACTGCCTACTTTTCTTTTATGCACCCGTGAAAGCTAGATATGCACTCGGAGACCGAATTTATTCGCTGTGGAGTATGCTATGCATATTGCCAAAATTGCTATCTCGGTCGAATATTTGGCTAGAAGTTGATTCCACTGTTCTACTTAACACTCTTCAGCAAAACCGGTCTACAACCTGGATGTAAGACTATTGGAGAAAACAAATAAATCAGGCTAAAACCCCTCATTTTACCATTTCTTCAATTCTTAGGGAGGGTAACAAAGTGGCTAATTGGTTAGCAATTAGGTGGGCAAGATCCCAGCAGGTTTTTTGTTGCTTCAACCCCCCCTTTTGATCTCAAAATTTTAATTAATGAAGATAAGCTTCAACTCCCACATCTTAGATTGGAGACACCCCCTGTGTTCTGATGGATTGTCTTTGTGGTTGGTGGTGTGGTTTTCTTTTTTGGGTGCTGTGGGGTTTTTGCACCCAACCACTTTAAACTTACTTTATATTTATACATATTTACATATGTATACATATATATATACACTCACCCAATCTTTTGGTTTTCTTGTTTTGTGGTCTTTAGGGAATGGTCTCCTTTAGGTTTTTGTTAGTTGGGAGCATTTCCATCAATGATACTGTACTCTCCTTTTATTATTAACGTGTAGGGAGCCCTCTGTGTTGCTCCTTTTTTAATATATATATATATATATATATATATATATATATATATATATATATATATATATATATATATATATATAGGATTGAAAAGCAATCCAAATATGAAAAGAATAAGTGAGGAGAAGCTTGAGGAGTTCCTTAATCAAAAAATTAGCTTCACTTGAATTATCTTATAAGAAGAGACCTAATTACATTTTTGTTACTTAAGTCTTATGTATAAGCATCCATACTAGTAGAGTTATCATGAAAACCTTTTTCTTGTAAATTATTTATATGTTCTTAATATGACAAATTGCAAGTAATTTTTTGAAATAGTTAGGAGAAGAGAGTTCTTAACACTTAAATATTAAATATTTTACATATTTTGGTTTTAGCATAAGAAATATAAAAAGCTTTTTAAGTTTCATTACTCTATTTATAAAATAAACAGTTATAGAAATATTAAAGAAAATCTTTCTCCATAGATTATTATTTTTAGTAGTAAAGAGTTACTTGAGGACAAGCAACGTTTAAGTTTGGGGGAATTGATCACCCTTAAAATTACCTAAATTTTTATATCATTTTTAACTAATATTTTAAGGATATTACTCTTTAATGAAAAATATTTCTTATGTTTTTGGTTGCAGGTACAAGAAAATGAGTTTATAAAGAAAGATAATCAAATAAAGGCGTAAAAGGAGCAACAATGAGCCATGTGAAGAGAAGAAGAAAAAAAGGGCTGATACTGGCGCCTAGGCGCCAAATCTGGCAGCCAAGCGCTAGACTCAGCAGGGAAATCTAGAGAATTATTGGGCGGTGTTGTGATGGTTATTGATGACTCAGTAGAAATCTAGAATTCTCTAGACAAATTCCCATATGTTATAAACAAGATACAATGGATATAGACACAGGGAATCAGTTATTCAATGAAAAGGTGCGACTTAAAACCTAAAGGGACACATCCATTCGCGCAGGAGACTTGCTCTTAGGCGCCAGATCTAGCGCCTAAGCACCACAATTAACTTATAGAAGATTCAACAACTTTGGATGAATTTTGAAGAGGTGCCTGAAACAACCTCTATTTAATTACCGAGCTCTATAAATATCGAACTATTCTACAGCAAAGTGTGGTCGTTTGGAGTGTGTAGGTGCCATAAGAGTGAAAGAGGTGTGATATTTCATTTAGTAAAAGTGTGTAGTGTTATTTACCTTTCTTTAGTGAAAATTCATAGTGTGTTTAGTGTGATTTTTGGAGTTGGAGTCTTGTGAAAGTCAGTCGGAGTCAGAGAAACTTCAAAGGATTGCTTGGATATCATTCCAGTTAAGTATTTATAATTTGTTTCTTAAGTTTTGTACTTTGAATTTAAATTATATAAATATGATTTTTGGTGTGAATCCTACGCTTTCTAAGTAGTCTTATTCTCTTTCTCCAACAATGACACTAAACACACTCTGAACTCTCACTAAATAAAAGTAAATAACACTACACACACTTTAACTAAATGAAATGTCACACCTCTTTCACTCTTATGACACCTAAACACTCCAAACGACCACAATTTGCTGTAGAATTGTTCTCTATTTATAGAGCTTCGAAAATGACCAAAGGTTGCTTTAGGAACCTCTTCAAAATTTGTCCAAATTCGTTGAATCTTCTAAAAGGTAACTGTGGCGCCTAGGCGCCAGTCTCTTACGTGAATAGACGCGTCCTGTTAGGTTTTGAGTCGAACATTTTCATTGAATAACTGATTCCCTGTGTCTATTTTCATTGTATCTTGTTTATAACAGATGAGAATTTGTCTAGAGACTTCTAGATTGCTTCTGAGTCATCAATAACCGTCACAAAACTGTCCAAGAATTCTTTAGATTTCTTTGCTGAGTCTGGCGCCTGGGAACCAGATCGGCGCCTAGGCGCCAGTATCAGCCCTTTCTTTCTTCTTATCTTCACTTGGCTCATTTTTGCTCCTTTTACTCTTTTTTTATTATTTTTCTTTATAAACTCATTTTCTTGTACGTACAACAAAAAAATAAGAAATACTTTTCATTAAAGTGTAATATCCTTAAAATATTAGTTAAAAATGATATAAAAATTTACTTAATTTTAAGGGTGATCAATTACCCAAAACTTAAATGTTGTTTGTCCTTGAGTAACTCTTTACTACTAAAAATAATAATATATGGAGAGATTTTATTTAAGATTTTTATAACTTTTTATTTTATAAATAGAATAATTTAACTTAAAAAAGAAAGCCCTATATTACTTGAAACAGGTTCGAGTAAGTAACGGCGCCAAAAACTTGACCTGACCCGCAATTATGTAGTAATTTAGCTTCCAAAAGATGAACAATAACTTGACCCAATTTATAAATAGCGGCTAGTTTGCAAAATCTTAAATGATATAAAAATTAGAAAATATTTTACACACTAGGGGTACTACACAAGTATACATATCGTTTCAAGTAATATAGGATTTTCTTTAAAAACCCCAGTATCGATCCCACAAAAAAGCGAGGTAAGAAATCCTTTAGGCTAATTCTAGTATACTAGTATCAGGCCTTAGTTTTGAATGTCGGTTAAAAGTGGTTTTTCTAATAACTATTCTTAAATGAAAATCTTAAATATAAAAGTAATTTATCTAGATAAATTGGTTTGGAGAATTTTGAGATATTATTGACTACCCTTCTAGTGCAACAACCTAAACAATGCATGGGAATGAAATGCTTAGAATTTTAATGTAGTAGTGACAAATAGGAGCATACCTATTCTTTACTATTTAGTACAGACATAAAGAACATTGCCTAATATAAAGATTGGATTAGAATGTATTATTAGTAGTGCAGGGTAGGTTCCACTCTTTCACTTCTAGATTACCCTCGGTGCCATATTTTCGGCCCTACTAGTGACCTATTCCCTTTATCTAAACCAAATTGATGTAATTTAGCCTGTCACCCTAAAAACATCAATTCTACGCCCATCAAATCTTATCTCCCTATCTATTTGCACTCCCCCTTTCGATCATTTACTCCAAGAGAAATGTGGTACTCACTAGTTAAGAAATCTTAACCCACAGTCAGATCTTAAGAATTTTTCACAGATTTTAACATTACAATTGATCAGTTTGCAAAGTAATTTAAGATTCGGTGAAAATACCATGCTAATCTTCTCTATATTGTTCCTTAAATCTTTCTCAGGCTTCGTATATTGATTCCCCTTCATACTGACAACGTGGGATAATATTGTTTCTAAGTTTAGTAGTCCTTAAAGGTGGAAAATACTTAGCTAGGAATTTATGAGTTAACTCCCAATTTTTAATAGAGCCATATGCTAATGAGTATAACCACATTTTAGCCTTATCCCTTAGTGAGAAAGGAAAAAGTCTTAACCTAACAGCATCGTCTGACATGAAGTTATAATGAAATGTAGCACAAAGTTCTAGAAAACTAGATAAGTGCAAATAGGGATCTTTCGAAAGAGTTCCCCCAAACTAGTTTTTCTGCACCAATTGGATAATCGCAGGATTTAGTTCAAACGAGTCAGCTTCTACGATAGGGTTTTGTATACTTGAGCAAATTTCATCTGTCGTAGAATTTACATAATACCTTACTGATTTATGATGATTTTCTAAGTTATTATTTTGAATGTTTTCCATTTCCATTTCTAGTTTTTCAAGTCATTTCTGTTTTTTAATTTTTTTTCCATTTTTCTAACTCGAGACCAAAAGATACAAGTCCTACAGATCATTTGTTTTGCATTCGTAACACAATAAACAATACATTAAAAATAAAACAAATAAAATAATAAATATATTCAAAACAATCAAACATTTTCACGAACACCTTATTTTTCACACAAACAATTTTTTCAAAATACTATTTCATACAAAAAAAACAATTTTCATAAAAACAATTTTATAACACTAAAGTTTACCAATTCTAAGCCTAATTACTTCAACTAAAATTCTCCTAAAATTCTTACCGAAGCTTCCCTAGCAACTGCACCAAAATCATCTATATTTATAAAGCTTCAAAAATGACTAGGGGTCGTTTAAGTCACCTCTTCAAAATTCGACCACATTCAATGAATCTTCTAGAAGGTAATTGCGGCGCCTAGGCACTAGTTCTGGCGCCTAAGCACCAGTCCATCTATGTGAAGGGTCACACCCCTTCACTTAAGAGATGCGCCTCGTCATTTAAAAAATGCCCCAATGTGTCTAGATTCATTATATTACTTGATGACATGTAGGATTTCGTCCAGAGGCTTCTAGATTGCTTCGGAACCACCCAAAATCGTCCAATAAC